>NW_019774070.1:312124-517833 GCF_001039355.2 Lingula anatina
TTGTATTATTTTCATGTCAAGAGCCCACATGTGGTCCTTTTGAGGGTTATTGTAAATTGAACTTTGAAAATAACAAGCTGACTTACAATGATTTTATAGAAAAAGTGGAAAAGAACAAACATTGCTTTAAAAAATTATTTGCAGTTTTTGAAGGCAGCATTAATTGCTTTCTTCAAAATATTTGGTATATATATTTTTTATCTTTCCCAAAGTAGCTTTTCACAAAAATGATACATTTCTCCATACATGTAGTATCAGCATGATTTATTGATATAATATTATAACTTACTTGGCTGTTGTTGCTTTGTATTTCCCCCCTCTTATTTTATATATCTCTGTTGTAAAAAAAAAACATGTTGTGTTAGATCTCTACATTCACTCTTGTTGTACATGGCTAGTGAAACTTGGCATGGAATCAACAAAACAATATCTCTATTTGTGGTTAGGATTTATCATATTCCATCAGCTATGTATACATATTTACACATATTTCAAGTCTTAAAGTCACTTGGTACAGTGCTTTAGAAAAGGTAAAAAAAGTTTAAATGTTGTCTGCCCTTGATTCAACCATGACAGTTGGCTTTAGTGCTTTACTCCAATTTATTTTCCATCCACTTTAATTTTCCATTTATGAATACAATTCATAAAGTGGTGCTTTTACAGATTTGTTTTACTTTTGATGTGGGGAGTAGTTGTCAACATTTTTTAAATGAATGAGTAAAAAAATAGTAAATATTTTATAGAATTTGATGTGCAAAAAAAGCCCTTAGCCTGACCCTTCCCCTTTATCTGCTTTCTTTTATTTGCTTAAAAGCCTGTTTACCAGCTTTCTCTTTAGTTACCGTAAGCTAAGAGAGAGTTGTCCACTTAAAATAAAATTCATGTTTATACGTTTTCCATGTATGACTGTCAGCAAAACAACCTGAAAATTGACACCCTATTGCTCAGCGCAGTACATATAAATTGAAACCATTGTAAACAGCTACTGTTAACTTCCAGATACAAATGACAAGAGTCCTGTTGTTACCATAGCAACTGGGTGTAGTCATCTGCAAGCAATTCTTATCACTTAACTGAGCACCTGTCACATTTAATGTCTAAATCTATGAATATATGACAGTGACAAATGAGATGAGGGCCAAAATTGATTTATACACCCTGAAAAGATATGGCATTAGAATTGTAAATGTCGTGACAGTGAGATGAGAAAGACTGAAGTGGAAATCTGTTTTAACTCTGGGTCACCTCCAAATTTGCATGACTGCCTCTTTGTGGTAGATCAAAGGAGAGAGAGAGAGAGAGGTACTCATTTATCAAGTTAACACATACCTTTGTATCAGGCTGCACACAGTAGCATTCTTCTTCAGGAACTTTTTTGATACTTCTCTTTCTTATTCTGGCCCTGCCACTGGATACAAATGTGACTTGTCCCATATTCAAAACAATGCTATTTCTGGCCTGACACATGTTAGACCTTTCCCCTAGGTTGGGACTATGTATGCAGTCTGTGTACAGGGTTATATTGCAAGGTCTCCACTGGCTTAGGAAGAACCCTTTTTTTGTTTGTGACAGGGATATAAGTTACTGGATATGTATGACAATGTTTAGGCCTTATGCCTATTTGCAAGAATTGTATTATTCCACTTCTGAGGATGAAGAGGAGTCAGATGAATGGGAGGATGAGTTGGTAGGGTTCAGGGAGGAAAATGGGTTGAGTTTGATTTGTGAGTTCTGGAGTTTTATCTGCTGGAATGGATGTTAAAAGCTGACCTTTGCCAACACCTTGATCTTTTGTGATAGAGTTAAAAAAATTTTGGTTGCAATATGCTAGATTAGGCATAAAAGCAATCGTGAACAAGTGATTTTTAGTAAAAGCAAAACAATTAAAATGCTATATGACACCCAGGATTGTTAATCTAAAGGGAAATAGTGTATAATAGGCAACTTCTGGTGCACTAAGACTTTTTTATTAGAACTGGCAAGTCTGGTCCAATGTGTGGTACATGTAACGTAAATACTGTATCACTGTGTGTTCTGAAGAAATGCAGACTTTAATCTTTTCAGATATTTAGACTTTGCTGAAGGATTATTGCTCATGTTGTAAGTAGTGAACTTCTATATTCTGTTGTTTTCTTTTTTTATGTTGCAAATTTGAGCATGTGCCAGGTTTCTCCTCTTTTCAGGAGGCAGATGAAAGTCTGAACTTTGAGGAACAAATCTTGGAGGCAGCTCGCTCCATTGCTGCAGCCACAGCGGCGCTGGTGAAGGCTGCTGGTACTGCACAGAAGGAACTTGTATTGCAGGGCAAGGTAGGATTAGTACTAAAGTCAGATAAATTTTCCCTCATTACCTGCCTTTGGCAGGCTTGAGAACTTTGCTTCATTTTGACTTGTGAAATTTTGCCCTTACCACTCTTTCATTCATTTGGCTTTTAATTCTTGGATGGCTATTGAAATTTAATTTACCTGTGCACAGTAACGTTGATTGCACCAATGAGTTTTATACATAGCATTACATTATCATATAGTTTTATCAGGGTTTATAATCTTTGGAGGGTTATCCTACTTTTATCATGATAGATGAATATTACCAATCAGCAGGGTTGAGTTATTAGTTTATTACCATGGTAATTAAGTCCCTAAAATTTTAAACAAAACTGATTTACTGTCGTCTGAAGTCAATTTTACTTTTAAAAATATGCAAAAAAGACATTTTAAGAAAAAGTAATTCTTTAAAATTTTTGGCGTGTATGGAAATTGTGAGTAATTACCTTACAGTATTAAAGTGCCTGCTGTCACATAATTTATTTGCCGCAGGTGGCTGTCATATAAAGTAGGTTAACAACCGTATGGTTTTATAATATAGATGGGTGTTCACTGTATATCAAGTTCATATAATGTGTATAATGGCATTAAAAATATATTATTGTAAAGGAGATAAAATATTTTGAGGTTGAGCATTTGTATGGCATGGCTACTGGAGTTTATGACTGCAAACTGAACCATAGAATAATGAACCAGCATTGCATTAGAAATTATTTCCATTATTTGTTATATAAAATATATAGCATATATATATTGAAATTTGAAAGGATGCCAGGATTTTTTTAGAAGCAGTATGTGATATCTGTAGTTGCATTGCCAGTTATACAGTGGTGTTTTAAACTTGTACAAATATGGATGTAATCTTCATATGCTCACCTGAAGTAAAATTAATTTGTTGTTTTGTGTATCTTTTCATGTTGTTTGACTTTAATTGTATCCACCATGTATTGATCTAGGTGACAGCAGCCTACAGAGCCTCTTCTTTCCTGGATGAAGATGGCCAGTGGTCACAGGGACTCATCTCAGCAGTGAGTACATGGTCTTCAAGACTCAGAAAGTAACCTTAAGCTTTATGGGGAAACATTATGGCCATCTGAAAGATGGTGAAG
Source organism: Lingula anatina (assembly GCF_001039355.2). The sequence goes on from NW_019774070.1 coordinate 315,558, forward strand.
CACAGTTGAAAAAAATAATAAAATACTGCTCAGACTGTACCTTGTACGATTGATACAGTGGTTCTCTATAGATGTGTATTCCAACATTTGATTGGTTGATGGTTAAATTTCCACCAATATGAATCAAGTTGACACTATCATATTTTTAGTCGCTGAAAATTTTCGGTTAAGGCTTTAAAATTTATGGTTAAATTTAGGAATTCCCACTGGAATAATAATAATAATAATAATAATAATAATAATAATAATAATAATAAGTAAATTATTCTCTCATTTCAGGCCAAGATGGTTGCTGCGGCCACTCACAACCTGTGTGAAGCTGCCAACTCCATGGTCCAGGGGAATGCCAGTGAGGAGAAGTTGATCTCCTCTGCCAAACAGGTGGCTAGCTCTACAGCACAGCTGCTGGTGGCCTGCAAGGTGAAGGCAGATACCGACTCTGTGTCCATGCAGAGACTACAGGTAAGTAGGGGGGGGGGGGTTCAATTATAAGTAAGATGATTACGTTTTCAAAACCTACAGTAATTATGAGAGCTTTTCAGTGGGCAAAATTTATCGAACTTGCCATAATTGGTTTCCCTCATTTGTTTTGAGTTTTTTGGCAGATGAAAGCAAAGTCTACTTGATTATTATGTTTGGTTATCTGGAATGGACATCACATCTTATTCGTGTGTTTCTCATTTCCCTTGGGTACATTTTGTACAAGCAGTTGACGACATTAGTCCAAGGCTCTTCTCAGAGCATTTCTCCCTCACTCTCAGCTGAACTTTTTCAAACATTTAGAGTTCTATTTGAAGCATTTAAACAATATTCCAGTGATAAATCATCCTGTCCATTCTGGCTTTAGGTTTTCTGTGAAGTGTTCATTATATTATCATCAAAATTAAAATCATTATTACCAGATTATTATTTACCGTTTTCAAGTTCTGCCCACAATGTTAAAGTTATCCCTTCTTTTCCATGTCCCTCCACATAGGGAGCTGGTAATGCTGTGAAGAGGGCCACAGAGGCCTTGGTGAGGGCAGCCCAGCAGGCCAAGGAACTATCTGAGGAGGAACAAAGTCTGACTATCAACAAACGTATGGTGGGAGGAATGGCACAGGTGAGTGAAAGATTTTCATCATTGACATTGCCCCAGTTTCACAAAAAAAAAAAATTTTTTTTTGCTCTTAAAGGAAGAACATTTTCTTTCTTGTGTTTATCACACTAATGTCTTCTTTTGAGAGACATTCCATATAAAATAAGAAGAATTTTCAATAAAAATTAACGTAATTACTTTTGTACTAAGTGGAGTTAAACAAGTAAAGGTTTGATTTTCATAACCAATATTTGGGAAAGATTTTAGAAGGGCTGGCTAGTAGAGGAACTTGACATAAACATTTCTTAATTTTTTTGCATCAGATCATCATGGCTCAAGAGGAGATCATACGCAAAGAAAAGGAACTCGAGGCAGCCAGATCGCGGCTGGCAATGATCAGAAAAGAAAAATACAAGGACAACCCACCAGAGGAAACAGATGCTGTGTGGTGATCACATGGTCATAAAGACAACAATATTAAAAACAAAAATGTATAAATCTATATAGTGTTTAACATATGACATCCATTCGAAGTATAGATACTCCATGAACTTCTGTTGGTTAAGTGGCAGAATGGACCTGATCATGTTGAATGTGGATTGAGGCATTGAGATGGGAGACGTTTGACTTAATGTTATGCGTAAACATTAATTTAATACCATGCCTTGTACACCATCGAATTTGCCATTTGTCGCACCATTATGCCAAATTTGAGATTCTTCAAATCTAATATATAAATTGTTATATACACCATTCGAACCATGAGGATGAAACGAATAGACTTTCTTTTTCCTTGTGATTTAAAGGTAATATTATTTGTGCCTACATACATATCATGATATTCAGTGCCTACTATTTGGTGCTATTCCAATTTAATTAAGTAGTATTTTTTTTCTGTAGTGATGTTTAAAGAAGATCACATTTATATTAACACAGGTAAAATCATGTAGAACACAAGCACCCAAGAGTATTCATTTTTTCATTATTGGATACATTGACAATGGTCATATTTCTGTATTCTTTTAAGTTTACTAGTATTTTATTGTTCCAATATTAAGAGCAACCCCCTCCCCAAGAGATAACCTCTATTGCAGTAGTAGTAATACTAGGACTAGAATTTTAGGGCTAAAAAATTTAGAACTAGAAAAGTAGGAATTTTGAAGGGGTCAATTGATTTGGTTCTTAAATTTGAGTAACAGAATGCCATTATTATGTATAAAGCTTTTTCATTTCATAACATTGTTTGTTTTTGTTCTTGTTCCATCACTCAACCTGCTTTGGAATGAAAAGCATCTCTGACATACCACGCATCCATTTTTTTGAAGAGAGTTCTTTTGATGTGTCCAAAATTTGGACAACCTTGAAGAACGTGCTACCAAAATTATTCAACCAAAATGGTCTGGAAAATGCACGTTGATTTCATGCGTATTTACAACTGAATGGATGTTAAATCACACTTCTAAGGAAAGGTTATACCTTCAGGAATTAACATTTACCAAATACTAACCTTACAACTGAGAATAAATCCACTTTATGGTGCAATTTTCCAGGCAGATTTTGTTTGAACGTGCTTGGCTTAACATTCTCATGTATTCAGTTTGACAACCAATTTAAGTTGGTTATGGGTTACAGTATAAATGTAACAGAAATATCCCCATTCCATGTGCCTTTGAATACATTTTGTGTTCACTTCCAAATTTAATATGGATTGTACATTTAACACATAAATATATAACAAGTCAGCAACAAGAACTTTTTTCACTTTACTTTTATTGCCATCGTTTGGCAATGCACCTAGTGTTGGCAGTAACAAAAGTTGGCTTTCTGGAGTTGAATCTTGACAGCAATGCTGACATGGGTGCAAACAAATTTACAGAAACTAAAAATATGCTTGAAAAAAAAAAAAGAAAAGAAAAGAACCATGCAAGGATATGAAAAAGGCTGGAATTGATTTATAACTTAAAAAATGAACTAAATTCGAAATAATACTAAAAAGATAACCAGATCTGTGCTTTCTCGGAAAAGCCTGAACAAGGTGAAGGAAAATGGTGGAGATGACAAAAATATGCACAGACATATGGTGTCTGCACATAAAACTAGAAGAAAAACCTGCTTAATGATTTTCAAAAGAAACCCCACTTTCCTAAAATAAAGACATGAAAATGTGCTGGAATATCTATTTAGTTAATTGAAACATTAGTTACATTTCTGGTATTGCATACTTACACGCCATTGAGTAAAGTCTTACTACAAAATATAACCATGAAATCTGAACATTGTGCAATCCAAGATAGGTGATGTTATCTGGGCCATACTATTTTCTTGCTAAAAACAACTTGAAGGTAAAGAATCATATATCATCAAATACAAGATGTAAAATAATTAATTTGTCCATAGTTGAAATTTTCCAAAATTGGCCTTTACCTAGACAAAATTGATGCTTTATATAGTTTACCTCTGAAATGAGGTATATTTTGTAAAGGCTCGTACAAAACATTGTCAAAGTAACAATGTCGAGCAGGAGAGAATTTTTTTCATCAGATAACTTGGATCCCACAATCTAATCTTTGACAAATGACGCTTACATAACTTTAAAAAAATCATATCATGGTGCCTGTAAATTTGAGGGGAGTATTTACAGACTTGCCAAAAAGTTGGGAAGATGTTCCAAAGGGCTGATCTCTCAAACTTGACGTACGTTGAGTAGGCAGGCGAGTCTTAGTTTAGACAAGAAATACATTCAAAACAAAATGTGCATGGAGTAACTACACATATTTGCTTTCTTCTTCCCAAATTTGCCCAAATAATGTGACCCAGGTGATGAGCTATTAAATACCCTGCATTTAACAAGCCTTCCCATGCACACAAAAAATCGGGGCATTCAATAGTCAGTGACATTTTATGGACACGTTTGGGATGTAGTAAACAAAGGTGTGTAGCTTCTCCACGCACATGTTATTTTGAGTGTACTGTGTGTTAGATACAAAGAGACAAAATATAATGACTATCTACCTACTACTCAACATAACTTTGGCTTGAGAGTTTAACCCCCTTGATTTTTCTGACACATGTCCAGTTTCTTCCAACTATTAGCTCCAGATAACAAAAGGTCAAAAGCTTATTTACTTAGTGTCCTAAAACTGTCATAAGCTGGTAGAGGTGCACAACTGCAATGACAAGTAGCTTTTAAACTAAAATAGTACCCTGCTTCTAAAAGTACACAAATTGTGTAGATCTTAAAACCTGAACTGAAAAAGACCCATCATTTCTGTTTGGAAAAAAAAATGAATAAAATAAAATCAGATGGAAGAAACATGAGTTACCACTAAGGTACAGCTGCCAAACCATTTCTACACAAAACTGGCACGTGTATAGACAACATACAGCACACGAGTACCAAGTGTCAGAGGCACCTTGCACATGGTAACGTAATCAATATTTAACTCCCTGAGATGCGGCCATGTGCAAAGATACTGAGGTAGAAATACGAGGCTTCATGCACATGGGGAAGGGGGGGAGGGGGGGGGGCAAAGGAGGTCTACTTGCTTTACTGAAACATTAACAAGCATACTAACATATACATATATAGATAAAGATATAGATATATATAATATATATAGTTATAATAATAATAATGCTTCCTGTTTACAACTGACTGTTTTTGTAAATCGCAAATGTCATGCTTCTTCTTGGGCCTGCCACAAATACTGTGGAAGGTGTATATATAGTATTTACACATATGTATGTTGACTAAAAGGTCGCCTTGATAAAACAACAAATATATAATATTTATATATAAACAGTGTGGTTAAAAGTACACATACTTTAGCATTATGGCCAGAGGACCACGGACAGCTGGGTCATTAACATGTACCTATTACATTAACAAGGAAGGGAGTGCTCTTTGAAGTTGTCAAATAATAAGAACAAAAATAATACTAAAAGACATAAAACACTGGATATGTACCATCACATATTATACTGGTTTTGGACAGTTGAACAATAATAAAATATACTGATATTTGAGCTGTACAGGAAGACTTCAACCCACCCTTTCTTACAAAGAGTCCAAAGTGTGATTACTTGATCTAGGTAGAGGAACGACTTGATGAGAGCTGCCACCTACTGTTAGTAAAGAGTGAGCACAAAACTCCATTTAAAAACCAACAAAAATGAAAGGACAAATAATGAATGCTCCCAGCTACCCCTGACGTCTGGTCCCTAGATGCTAGAATAGCTGACAGTTAAAAGGCTGACACAGATACAAAAAATAAGGAAAGCCTATGGTTAAATAGCTAAAATATTAATAGTATAATGATATTATTCCAACCACTATGCACAAGACTAAATAGGGCCAATTTCTAGTATATGTGAAATCAGCTACCCTTAGTTTGCATGATTCATGTAAAATGACTAAATCACTACTTAGATTACTTCTGAGGTTACTCAATACCCGTGAGAAAATCTATTGAGGTTTTTTTTATTTATTTTATTATGTACATGCCCTTTACTCTTACTCCAGACAAACACATGTAAATGCACTTCGACATGAAATCGATAATTGTCTATGTGTGACTGAGGTTGAATTTAAATGCATCTTTCTGTACAGGTTGCACTAGTTGTCTAGTTGAAAGCCCCTATATCCTTCATCATGACTACCGAAGACTTTCAGCTTGGGAAGTGTGTGAATACAGTTGCCTTATTTTTTTACTTGCAGTAGGCGAACATGGACTAGAAGAGCCTGAGCTTGGCCTTGAAAATTTGTGCTACGATTTCTTGAAAACTCGTTGTAAACCCTGCTGCTGCGTAGACTGGGAGAATTGGTGTATGAGCACTAGATGTGGAGGGCAACAGCAGCAAAGCTCTGTTGTCACAGCGACTAGAAATTCCTCATTATCAACAGAGCAGCACCTTAGATATATTCCACTATTCGTTGTATGCACAAGCATGGCATCAAAACCATGCCAGCATATATATATGTGTGTTGTCCACTTCATCCTCCTCATCATCATCATGGTCTCTCCCTGCTATGCCGCACTCCACTCTTACTCTGCTGAAGTTACACTGTAAGAAGCAGGAACCTGGTGTGAAGAACATAATAAAAATAAGTTTATACCCGCAATAATATCCGAAGTAAATGCAGTGCAATCAGTGTCCCCTGCATCGCTGTTTTATACTGAGCGCCCCTTCTTTTATCCTCTTAAGTCTCCTTCTGTTCTTCCCTGCTGAATACTCCGCAGCAATCTGTCTTACAGCTGTGATCTACTAGGCTACACCTAGACTGTGGTGATAAATGCCTGATCTTGTGTTAACTGAGATGCTGTCCCTGCAAACTCTGTCTCTTCTACCTGAGGCATTGCTGTTGGGAAATGTGTAGAATTCGAGAGCTTTGGCAGAGGCTCTGGACCCTCTTCCATGGTATCACCCTGAGACTGGAGTTGTTCTGTTGAGTCTGTAAGTTGTTTGGCGTGAGAGGTAGACTTGCTATGCTGAGAATCCTGCTGGAGCTGCTGCTGCTGTTGCTGCTGAAGAGGCTGAGGATAAGGAGGAGGAGGAGGTGGAGGAATTTTACCCGTATCAGAGTGTGTGATATCTCCCTCCAAACAGCCTGGAGGACTCTGTGACGAGCCTGGAGGACTCTGTGAGGAAGCAGAGTCTGTGTTGGGGGACAGATACTGTGAGGAAGTATGGTTGCTTGGCTCTGGGCTGCTGACGCTACTGCTGCCTACGCCGCCATGGAAGCTGCCTTCTGGCTCACTACTTGTGTTTTGCAACAAATGCTGGCTGTCAGGGGACTGAGAGAAAACAACAAGGATATGCATGAATATAATATTTAAAGAAAAACACAAATAATAAATTTTGGCTTACTGTAACAACAGAAGTGCCTTTAAAAATTTCAAACCTGTCTAACTTACAACTATGAATCAACACATCAGAATTAAAAAATTTAATTGGAAATGTCAAGTTGTCATCTTATACTTTACCAGAATATGTCTATGTTCACAACCAATCTGCAGACTAACTTATCTGCTGATCAAATATGGCTGACTTACTTGAAAGCTTGCTGCGTAATCCCCACAGGGAATCCATTAGTGGATTGCAAGGAAAGCTTTCCAATGGATCATATTTAATAGAAGATCAACTTGGTTGTAAACAGAGTCTATCATTGCTTCACAATATACATATTTCCATTTAAGTAGTTTTGATAATGTGTTAAATATCTTGCTTATGTGTGTGGTTGCTCATGTATAAATATGCCTGCTATTGTCTCACCTCCATGTTCCGTCCATTTACCCCATATTTCTGCCCCAGTCTGGAGGAGATGGCAATGCCATTAGGCCTGTAACCTTGGTTGACTGTAGGGATCGCCTTCCTTCTCAAAATAGGGGTTTGAATTTCAATCTGAAGAAAAAAAATCAACAAAACTTAGAATATTTGGAAATCACCACTTTTGCCAGATTAAAAAGAGAAATTGCTATCAGATAAGCCAGTGTTATGGATCACAGTCAAAATATTAGCCTCGAGAAATATTGATGACTGAAGTAGGAAAAATTATAAAGTTTACCCACAGATTAGGCATATGGGAAAACCCACAATAACATTGAAGATCTGTTTAAGCAAAAAAAAAAAACAAGGCAGCAAAGCTGTCAAATGTACAGACAAAAAACAGAAAAAAAGCGCAGGAAATAGGATACTGTCAATTTTGATGCATTAATGTATTATGCTTACTGTAACTGCATAGCCAACATGAAATTCTAATTCTGCATAACATTGAATTAGGATGAAAGTAAAATGTGTAACAAGCATTAGACTGAGTTCCCATACCTAGATCAATCTAACAGGATCAATCCAACTCCAAGGGGTTTCTCACTAAATTGCTTTCAGTTTAAGCGGCTTNACTAGGCTACACCTAGACTGTGGTGATAAATGCCTGATCTTGTGTTAACTGAGATGCTGTCCCTGCAAACTCTGTCTCTTCTACCTGAGGCATTGCTGTTGGGAAATGTGTAGAATTCGAGAGCTTTGGCAGAGGCTCTGGACCCTCTTCCATGGTATCACCCTGAGACTGGAGTTGTTCTGTTGAGTCTGTAAGTTGTTTGGCGTGAGAGGTAGACTTGCTATGCTGAGAATCCTGCTGGAGCTGCTGCTGCTGTTGCTGCTGTAGAGGCTGAGGATAAGGAGGAGGAGGAGGAGGTGGAGGTGGAGGAATTTTACCCGTATCAGAGTGTGTGATATCTCCCTCCAAACAGCCTGGAGGACTCTGTGACGAGCCTGGAGGACTCTGTGAGGAAGCAGAGTCTGTGTTGGGGGACAGATACTGTGAGGAAGTATGGTTGCTTGGCTCTGGGCTGCTGACGCTACTGCTGCCTACGCCGCCATGGAAGCTGCCTTCTGGCTCACTACTTGTGTTTTGCAACAAATGCTGGCTATCAGGGGACTGAGAGAAAACAACAAGGATATGCATGAATATAATATTTAAAGAAAAACACAAATAATAAATTTTGGCTTACTGTAACAACAGAAGTGCCTTTAAAAATTTCAAACCTGTCTAACTTACAACTATGAATAAACAAATCAGAATTACAAAATTTCATTGGAAATGTCAAGTTGTCATCTTATACTTTATCAGAATATGTCTATGTTCACAACCAATCTGCTGACTAACTTATCTGCTGATCAAATATGGCTGACCCACTTGAAAGCTTGCTGCGTAATCCCCACAGGGAATCCATTAGTGGATTACAAGGAAAGCTTTCCAATGGATCATATTTAACTAGAAGATCAACTTGGTTGTAAACAGAGTCTATCATTGCTTCACAATATACATATTTCCATTTAAGAAGTTTTGATAATGTGTTAAATATCTTGCTTATGTGTGTGATTGCTCATGTATAAATATGCCTGCTGCTGTCTCACCTCCATGTTCCGTCCATTCACCCCATATTTCTGCCCCAGTCTGGAGGAGATGGCAATGCCATTAGGCCTGTAACCTTGGTTGACTGTAGGTATCCCCTTCCTTTTCAAAATTGGGGTTTGAATTTCAATCTGAAGAAAAAAAATCAACAAAACTTAGAATATTTGGAAATCACCACTTTTGACAAATTAAAAAGTGAAGTTGCTCATCAAATAAGCCAGTGTTATGGATCACTGTCAAAATACTAGCCTAGAGAAATATTGACAACTGAAGTAGGAAAAATGATAAAGTTTACCCACAGATTAGGCATATGGGAAAACCCACATTAACATTGAAGATCTGTTTAAGCAAAAAAAAGAAAAAAAAAAAAAACTTGAGATAAAAAAAGTTCATACTGTGGGGTCATCAGCAGTTGTGCAGTTTGCTGGTAACATGGGTGTGATGCTATCTTCATGCCCATTTGCCGTACACTGGTGGTACAAATTGCCACCGTTTGACTGAGGTAGATGGCCATTGCCGTAATAACGCACAGCTTCTGGCTCACTAGGTCGTTGACGGTTCCTAAAAATATATCACAATTTGTATAGTTTCCTATTCAAAACATCTCAACCCGGAACACTGTGAGTTCCTTTTATAATATATCAAAATGTGCATGGTTATATCTTCTACAAATATATTTTCATTCATGAAGTCAGTACAAATATTATACCAAACAAATGAGTTGAGGTTGTCCATATTGATAACAACTCCTGGAAATATCCTCTTGCACACTCTCATCAAATTGTGGTGTTATGACTCTTACCTTGCTTTCAATATGATGAGGACAATACAGATAGCCACACACACAATGCCAATAGAGACCCCAGCTATAATACCAACTTTGGTGTCATCCAGGTTGTCTAAAATGAGAGATAATAAGGAGTTTGCCTAATGGAACGAAATATGAACAATCCTTTTCATGATTATCATACCAATGACAATCTTATTCATATTATACACAAAATCCTTCAACTTCCTCAACCTTCTCTCTCTCTCTCTCTCTCTCTCTCTCTCTCACACACACACACACACACACACACACACACACACACACACACACACACACACACACACACACACACACACAAGAAAATACCAACTCATGGTTACCAGGAAGTGCAATTCAGATGGCTTACATATTTTTGATCTCAAAACTGCGAACTTTCACAGCTATAATACATACCATGATCCCACTGCGCAATTCACAACATTTCCAAGTTTGTAATCTTTAACACACAATAATACCATCAATACTACCACAATCTCTGTGACATTACCTATTGGTTCACTAGGCGGAGGTACCTCCAACTTGAACTCCAATTTTTCACTGCGAGGCCCATTGCCTGCTCTGGTAGAAGCCTGTATTTCCACCTGATACACTTTACCTGGGTGCAGTTGGGCCAGCTTTGCAAATGTTGCTGAGCCTAGGAAATGGTGAATGACAGTTAATAGAACAGTTGGAAAATGATGGTCTGAGCTTGAATGTTTACCTAACCACCCTGCTAGTGTGAATATTACACATTTTGGATTTTTGCCTTTTTGAGTTTTGTGCACAGTACATATAGGAACAAATTGTAATGGAAAAAGTTTTGATTGGAGAAAAGTGTAACAAATTATGAGAATCTTCTTTGTAGTTAACCAAAAATTTTAACCCCTGTGAAAGAGAAAATTCTGTTTTGTTAACAAAGATGCCTGCATGCATAAATTAAAAAAAAAAACTGTACCATTCAATATTCTGAATGATGCAGATCCTTGATCTTGATATTTGTAATGGACAGTATACTCCCGTATTATTCCATTTGGGTTGTCTGGGGCCTGCCATGACACTTCCACTGATGTTGGACTCCTCACAGTCACCTTCAGATTTTTTGGCATACCAGGCTCTGAAAAGTAAACCATTCTTTTAGAATCAACAAACACTTATCAGGAGAAGAATATAATTATAAGAATATAAGTTTTGATATGATCAGGTTTTAAGTAAATGTCCAGCTCTGTTGATGATATACGCACTTCCTTCTTTTGTCCTACACATGACTTCCTTGCTGTATTCACTGTGGGCGTTGTGGGTGAAGGAGCGGACAGCTATCCTGTACATGGTGTATGGCTTCAGGCCACTCAGCTGGGCACTCTTTTCTTTCCTGAAATACAAACCATACAAAATACCACTCAGTGGCAGACCCAGAGATATTTTCCAACAGTCTTAAAAATTATCTTTGTTGATCCATCCTCCACTAGATGCCTGTCAATTTAAACTTGTGACTTTTGAAGACCCAGAAGACGGCTTCCATCGACCCCTGTCACCTTTTCCCTTCCTGTTGTAGATTCTGTACTTGGATAAATTGTAACAACTGATCAAGAGCTGTTTTATGTCAAGGTCAACTGTTATTCGCTTTTAAAATGAAGCAAGATGGTTGATGATAATAAAAAAGTTTCCATGGCAAAACTCTGATCTTAAAAGTCACATTACTGTAGTTTGTCAAAATGGGTTAAAATACAACACTTTGCTCATCATCTCTTTCTTCTCATTGGTAATTTCAAAATACTCAAACAACTGCCATTGATTGCCCATTCAGATACATTATATACTTTGCGCTGATAAAAATTCAATACTTTCTAGTTATTTTCATCAATTTCGGAGAGAATGCATTGTCATCAGAGAAATACTCACAATTCTAACAATTCCTTGGTGTCTTCCTTGTTATCTTCCATGTAGCGTAGTTCATAAGAATAGATGATCGGTTCGGATGCAACCCGCCAGTTCACAAACATGGTGGTGGAGTACTCTGAGTGTGCGTGGACATCTATTGGCACAGGCACAGCACTGGTTGGAACTGGATAGGACATACGAAACCAGTTACAAACAGTTGTGGCAAAACTCCCAACCTGATACCAATGAAATTTGCTTACAGGCAACCCAAATGGGCCAGTAACTATTTCAGACCCATAATTTTCAGCTATCAGCATGCTTCCTTAAAAATCTTGCTCTTAATTTCAATATTGTACTTGTTCAAATAATATGTGGCCCCAGTATCACAGACTAATTACATGTCAGAAAAATGTTTGGGTGTGCAATATTTTGGCAAGGCCTGTGATGTCTAGATTTCAACAGGTCCTTGATCCTGCAATACAGTCAGACTTAAACCACATCTGTACAAAGATGCACTGCTTTATACATTGCCATTAAAATAAAACAGTCAAATATAAACAACGAAGGATCTTTCAAGAATTTCTGATCTTTACAACCTGCATCTTACATGATAGCTATATTTACCTTCAAGAGTTGAAGCATCTCTGACAGCTGCCTGTCCATCACCATAGGAGTTGTATGCCACTACCTGGAACTCGTATTGAGTGCCCATCTCTGGAGACAGAAGAACTTCACAGTCATCACCCCAATTATTTCAACAGACCAATTATTTATAAAAGACATGAGATGATGGACTATATCATGGAAAGTAACCAGGCTAATTGTCCGGAACATATGTTACTGGTCACTTTATAGCCTCTGGCATCCAACTTGCATGTTATACAGATGTAAACTAACACTGGATAAAATTCTGATCCCTGCATTAAAAACCCTTACTGAACAAACACAGTTAAATATAAATATGCAATAAAAATAAAAATAATCACCTAAATTTGCTATGATCTTCTTGAAAACATTTTTCGGTACATTAAAAGTCTGTCCAGAGCCCTCCTCATCTCCGATCTTCTTACATTTCATCTTGAACCCATCTACGGGGGTTTGGGAGGTGTTGGGATAGCGCCAGGAGGTTTGCACAGCTGTAGCATTCAGCACAATCACCTTCAGGTCTGGAACCTCAGGGGCTGAGGCAGAAAAAAAAAGAAAAAAATTCAAAAGTGATGCTCAATCTCAGACAAATTAAATTGATAAAAAAAAAAGGCACTGTGAATGAACATATAATTCTGAGGCAACATAAAAGGTAGGTCTTTGTTGGACAATTTTGAGAGAATTTATAGTATTAAATCTGAATCACAAATGGTGAGGATGTTATGCTTCTTCAAATTCCTTATGTTATAAAACCTGAAGACTCAGAAACATAAGATGTACAACTGATTGACATCTACGTGTAATCAAATCCTAACATAAAGCTCATTTCCAAGAAACACAGGTCCCATTTCTGTGCTTCACGATGAAAACAAAGTCTTATTTCCTGTTAAACATTTTGGTTTACCAAGGTTATAATCATCTTCCAGGCATAATTATGCCAGTCACCTTGAGCAACGGACAGTTCGATCACTACCTTATCCTTACTTATTCTAATTTTAACAAGACAGTTCTTTTCCCTTTTTGCCCTTCTTATCCCATCCTTCTATAATTTCCTCATCTCCCTATTAACCAATTCAGATTAGTTTTGAATCAAACCCAGTGTCTACCTTGTGGATTTGGTGAGTTGGTGGTGGTGACAGTGGCCCAGGTCTGTCTGGGAAGGTCAGGGTAGCCCTGGCTGGTTCTGGCCAGTAGGCGCACCTCATAAGTTGTCCTGGGGGCAAGGCCTGCAAGGTAAAACAAGGTCATAAACTCTCTGTGGGTGTCTCTGGAACTGAAGTAGATATGTACTTGGCACTGTTCCTGATATAGAAGCATGTGTCAAGCTGTGATTGATGATATGATGATGATGATGATGATGATGATGATGAAGAGCAAGAAGAAGCTATACAGTATTACTTTCATTCTCATTATTACTCTTATCATCAATTAAAATACTGCATTTTTCTGTGCCAAAAAATTAACACAATATTACACAGAATGATAACTAAACGCAATTATTATAAAAATGATAATATTTGTGATTCTAGAAAACAAGTTCCGAATTTTTTTTTGTGTCAGATCATCATTTAAAAGTACAAACTCATGTTTTTCCATACCTATGAAAACAGATGTGAAATCATGGAAAAAGAATTTATTTGGAAAAGCACATTTTATGGCAGAGTTAAAATATTATTATACAGAACATTGGTCTACAACTGCTTGTTTGAAGTTTCCATATGAATGACACATCTTGTTATTATCCTCACTGCCCATGCCTGGAGGTATCAATATTAATAGGTACATTTATGGGTTCATAAACTCTGTGCTGTGAATATATAAATGGGATGTTTCAGCTGTATCTAAGGTAAGATATGTGAGTGTCTCAGGACTAGTTTACACACAGGTGCTATGATATGAGGTATTTCAAGGCCATTTATCAAATAGGAAGTGCATATAATGTGTGATCCAATTGCCCCAACTAATTGAGTGCATTACCTCATACAGCTTTTCTTTTTATAAATCTAAAATATCTTTTATGATCCACTATAGGAAATTATTATTATATACATGAATTGTTTTGGTTAAGTCATTTTGAGATAATTGTTTTGTGCAAGTGCTTGAACCACACTGTTTAGACAAACCCCCACCACCGGGGAGGAAAGAACCACCTTGGCTGAGTCACAATGTACGAAATAACTAGACCAAGACAGTGTGGAAATGAAGCTGGTTAATAGTACAGGTCACTTCATCCTTGTTTATGTGCCCACCCTGACACAACTCACTGTTTGACCGCCAGTGCCCTGAGTGGAGTCAGTGAAGACCTCCATTATCACTTCCTGCTCGGAATTAGTTCCACTTTGCACACGCCATAAAACTACTGTGTTATTGCTCTGCACCGGTCTATTTTCATTTGTGAAGGACTTTAGCTTACTGGTGGGTTGGGAAGTAAAGTCTCTAGTTTTGAGTACATCTTCCTTTGGAATGTGGTGAGTTGAGTGCAGATATATTGAACTTGTTTGACCCTTACCTTGGCTCAGCATACCAAAAAGGGGTTGTGCCTTTCTGATAGCATCTTAACATTCTTTTATTTTCTCTTAATATTTCTATTTCCACCTTTCATCTTATGCTAATGGAGGTTACTTAGGTCAAAAGAGGATGTGTTTCCCTTTGGAAATTCAATTATTATCAAATCCCTTTTTCATGTAGAGAGAGATTCCATTGTTATGGGAAAACTTCCCCAATTTAAAATACCTTACTCTAAACTCAATATAAAATACCTTACTCTAAACTCAATTTAAAATACCTTACTCTAAACTAAACTACCCCACCCCACCCCAAGATCATCACATCTTGAGTCACTCACTATAGCAAACCACAGGACATGAAGCCAACCTATTTACAATCACTTTTAAATTGCCTACTTCAGGCATTACCAACAAAGTATCTGGAATATGTAATTCATCTATTCAGTTCAAATTTCAAGGGAAATAAATGTTCCAACCAACCTGTGATCTCATAAGAAGTCTGATCCCCTGGGACAAGTATGTAGGTTTCTTCATCCACATTCTTTCTCCTGTATATAATCTTGTACTGAGTGATTTCTCCTCGTGCCTCCTTAGGTGGGAGCTTGTCCCAGTAAACGTTGATCTTGCTGTCAGCATGGCTTGCCAGCGTGACACTGGGGGCAGATTTGGGAACTGGAAAAATATGTTATAAAATATATTTGAATAAACTGATCAAAGTGCCCCATGATGATAAAATACATGGTAGATTTCATAATAATAGTTTACTTTGCTGTGTTGGCTTTTACTTCATTAAACAAAATCTGCTAAAATGCATGATGATAGAACTCATAATTTCATAGCTACAATCTGCCTTCATGCATCAATTTCATCTTCAGCAACATTTTGTTTAAAGGTACATACGAACCGAGCATTGGTGGAGCGTGGATTCCCAGTAACACATGTAAACCACTTCTACTAGATTCTTATATGACTCAAATAAATTCGACATGCCAAGGGATAAACTTAGATCACTCGATCAGCCATAAAAGACCTTTAGACTGCTCCTTTCTTTAAATTTCTGGTTGTAAATTTAACCTACTTTTGTGATCTACTTTCCTGCCCCATTGACATACAACTTAGAATGCCAGCAGAAAAATCCGTTCAAACATCATTTTCGGGTAAAATTAAACAATGCCTTTTGGTAATTCTCTTAGTTATACTACTTGTAACTATATGCTGGCATTTGGTTGGTTTTTGCGACAAAAAATTGACTTTGTATGCATCTTTAAATCATCACCAATGCTTTTATCCTTGTTTAATAAAGGATCTCATATTTCACAGTTCCTTTTTTGCTGAAAAAAGAACTCACATCTGTTCCCATTAATAAATATCTAAAAATTCAGCACAATAAATCATTTATAGGTCAGAAACACTGGTGCAAGGCAAGACCATTGAATTAGAAAATCTGGGATATAGCCAAATGTTAGTAATAAATAAGGCTTTATGTGCAAATATTCTTATCCTAAACTTGCATTTCTTTCCTCCCTTTTTTGTGAAAATATGGCCATAAGTAAATCTAAGTGCATGAAAATATATTTTACAGCTACATATACATAAACATATATGTGAACATTCACTAAAAACAACATGGATTAAAGAATGCTTTTAGTCAAGTTTTAATTCCATCAACTTGAGACAAATTTTCCAGTATATGGTCACAAAACACCAATGGATTGGTCTACAAATGAACTGAGATCTTTATTTATGCCCTACTTCTACAGCTGACAAATGGAGGAAACATTATATTCTTTTTTTTTGTATACATTCTAACTCAAATCACTGAAAAAATATCCATCACTAGTAACAGCATCGTACACAACTTCTTCAAACAAAGTTCTGTTTCATTTGGTCACCTTTTTAACTCTTAATGATAAATCTATGTCAAGACATCAATGTCAAATATCCCCTTTTAATCCCCACCTTCAAACCACAAACTACCCATTCTACATTTGTTAAAGACACCCCAAAATCCCAAGTATTTTAAGTGCACCCAGTTGCACACAAGTTTAAACCTGCAACTTTCCCATGAATCAATTTCATCATATTAACCCTTAACATCAAAGACATATGTTACAAACATTCCTGACCCCAGTGACCCAAAGTCCATCCATTTTCTCGATTAACCACATGTGTTGCAATATTGAACAACAGACCATTCTCCCACGCTGTTGATTTGTAATCAAACCCAGAGATTATAATAATGTCTTCAGAAGTTTTTTTTTTTCTTTCTTAAAAAAAGATCTTTGGGGGTTAACTTGGGTTCGCGAACCTCCTTGGCCTTAATGAAAACCCCAAGGGGAGGGTTGCGTTACCTAGATTATCCAGCCTTGCATTGAGATAACTGTGGAGAAAAGCCTTTTTTTGTTACTTTGGAACAAAGAACCAAAAACAAACCCTCTTTTTATGTGTGTTAATATTAAGAGCATCAGAGCAAAACACCCATCCCCATCCCAGTAAAAAAAAACTCCACATGATAAGCCACATTATACTGGCAAGTAAACCAATGATTAAAAAAAAATAAATAAACAAATAAATAAAAACCAGAGAAACAACCCATCAAAGGCGAAAACTGGCCATACCATCTTCAGCTGTCATCTGAGTGATCTCCTCGGACTGGCGACTGCTGCTGTATGTGTTATATGCCCTGACATAGAAGGTATAGTTGGTATGAGGTAGTAGTCTGGTGATTCTTTTGTGTGGTTCCTTGACAACCTCCTGATGTTCTTTGCCACCTGGAATATGCAGTGTTTGAGTGGCGTGACATAGTAATGTTCAATCAAACAGATATCGTGGCTAATGAATCTGATATTATGTTTACTTAATAACATGAACACAGCATGTATTAAGACTCCTTCTGTTAGAGTGCGAGGCAAGAAAGAAACAGCAGGGAAATACAGTTTCAAATATGCACTGCTTAAATCATCATAATACCAACAAACTTAACATTTTTTTTAAACATTTCACCATTATTTAGTCTTGTCTTACACAATTTTCCACTCATAAATTTTTGTCTAAGGTCTAAGTGATTACCCATGAATGTATGGCTCAAGAACTGGACATACCTTGTGTGGGCAGATAGTGTACAGAATAAGCTATGGTAGGTTCTCCATTCACTGGAGGGGATTCTGACCAGCTGACATTAATGACCTCACTGGAGATGGTCACTGCCTTCAGGTTGGTCGGTGCACTGGGCTCGTTAGCTACAACAGAGAGAAACATAGTGAAAAATCTGCCATGCATGCTGGAACTCTTGTTAAGCTTCAGCTTTCATGTATTTCCTTGAGTAATAAATCTTGCATTAGAAGGTTACACTGACAGAAGAACAGAATACGGAGATGTTTTAGTTAGCTGAACAAAAACATAAAAAGAAAAAAAAAAAATAAAGAGAGAGAGAGGGGGGGAGAGATGAATCAACAAATATAACCCTTTGATGACAAATCAGTTTTAAAAAAAAATTAGCTCCATCATGGCAGATGAGCACATAACATGCTCAAACAGTCAGCTCTGTCCAGCTGTGTCGTGTGATAAGATGCAAGATGCCTGGTAGTAATGAACAAGGTCTGAACCCAAATGGAGGAGTAAATAAACAAGAGAATCCTTCAAAGAAAAAAATTAATACCTCTGCCATAACAGACATGGACTCTTGGACAAAGGACAAGATAGATGACACAAAGGTGGAAAATGATAAATTACACAGGAGATTTGTTTGAAATCAAGCAAGTACTGGATATTCTAGTCAATAAAGGAGATTACTTAGTGATAGACACAACGTGAGTTGCCAAGCTGTACATGAAATATTACAAGTGTATTGTTGAGCCGCAGCAAGACAATGCACAAGTAATTTTCATCTACAGCTTGGTGAAGAGTGTTGTATATCTGGTTTAAACCACAGCCAGTGATTTGCTACCACACAGCCTTTGCGATATGTTACTCATACAAGTTAAGGGCCTTCTCTATACTAGAGGCCAGCTAAGTTATGCAATTAATTCCATGCAAAATCCTCTTTGGACAGAAAAAAAATTGTTAGGAATTATCTAGAGACATATTTGTGAATATCTAGTGAAAATCAATCAGTGGCACTGGTATAGGGTATTTTTGGCTCTTTGTGGTCATTATTTTTTCCCCATTTCTTAGACAATAAAGGACAATACAGTTGCAAAAGATCAACCATCAAAGTGATTTTAAGATGCTGTAGATAATTCTACATTCAATGAGAATATAGCTGTAAGAATGCCAGCACATATGCAAAGAATCACCAAACGGACCATATTTTTGGTCAGCAAGTGGCACATTTGAGATCTCAGAGAGGTGGCACTGAAAGACTATAGCCAGAAGACATAACCCCCCCTCCCATCATGAAATGAAAATAGTGATAACTTGGCACCCACTACTTCTTTCCAAATTTAGACATTGTTTATTGTTAAAGATGGCAGGGAATTTACATTAAGAGCAAGTAAGTAACAATTTGAAGACAAAAACATTAGTTTTCATTTTAGCATGGTGCATGGTGTGAGTAGATACTGCATCATAGTATTAAAATTTGAAGGAAAAAAAAACAACAACTTCATTTTTGCAAGATTTGTGGTGTGAACTAGGACTCAATAAACCAATACAGGGCCTTAAGGTAGAGTAAGAAGCGCTTATGTTTAACGAGAGTACAGCTAGGCCTGGAATATATCTGTACATGATGTCTTTTGTTTTACCCACAGTTCAAGCCATGGTTTACTGTGACCCAAATGCTACAGAAACTTATTAAACTGTAAAAGGACAAATAAAAGAAAATATCAAGGAAGCAGTGGGAAAGATACAAACCAACCAGACCCCCTTTTTCTTGAAAATGAGATCAAAATGAAAATTTGCAGGAAAGGGATAGGGAAAACGATGAACTTAAGAAGAAAGGAAAATGAAACCAAAGTATCACCAGAGAAACTATTAGGTAAAGTAACTAAAATGCTCAGTACTTACATAATATGAACATCAAAAAATCAAAATCTGCCTTCAGTAAATCATAAAAAGAAAGACATGTTGAGACTCAGATCACACCTAAAGTAGTCTAGACATTTACAGAATTCAAGACAAGCAGGGTAGCCCTCAAATCATGCTTATTAAGTTCAGAAACAACCAGGTCAATCTAATAACATAAGAGGAATTTGTCTCTCATGTCCAGACTGAGAAATCCAGGAAAAGTTAATTCAGTGTGGTATATCAATGGTAGCATCAATGCACTGAAAGCTATGGAAAACACATTCAAAGTCAATCTTTTCCAAAATATAGAAATATTATATATACATAATGATATAGATGATCTGCAATCATCTGTAAAACAAAAACTGTACATTTTCAAACCTACACCTCAATGACAACGATTAGATGATAATAGAAGCAACTAATAATATTGTTAAAATGGATGATGGTCATCTAGTGCAACTGGCCAGTCCTGGGCTACAGTCATCATCTTACCCCTCTTCTCGATATTCAACTTGGCCACTGCACTGATATACCCTGCCTGGTTCTGTACCACACACTGATAGTAACCCGCATCGTCATGGGTAGTCTGGATGATCACCAGCGTATAGATATTGTTAACCTGGAAAAGCAAGGGACATGAACAAAAAATAGTAAAAAACACTCTATCAGTCCACCTTTACTGACAATTGCATTAAACCTATTGATTCAATTTAAGTATTAGAGGAAAATTATAAAAATAAATTTATAAAAATAAATTAAATAATAAAAAATAAATCAGGAATATTGTACTTTTGACATAAGCCCAGTTTGCAAAGTGCCCACCCTGTCAAAATGAAAAGGCCATTGAAGTTTGTTGTTTCTTCATTAGACAACTAAAAAAGTTTCTAGTTAGTGTAGACTTACAGTCATTCTTCCATTCAGGACAACTGGTTCCCCATTGTGTAACCAGTGGATGGAGGGCACTGGTGTTCCTTGAAACTTGCAGTTAAAACGCCCAGTTCCTGCTACTGGGGTGTTAGCATCCACTGGGAGTTCTGTTATCTTTGGGGGAACTTAAAAATGTAAGAAGAAAGATAACATTTTTTTTCCAAGTTTCACACAGAGTTTCAGAGATTAATATATCACTTTATGCCTCCTTGATCTAAGCTAATTTGAATATGATGACATGCAGATAAAGTAATGTAACAAACTCAAGTATGATGTTCAAAATTTGGGCCGATGACGGCCGCATTTCTTGAAAGTCCCAATACTAAAAGAAATGAAGCAGATTAATGATAAACACTGAATAGTGTTGACAAATGACACTTAACATTAATGTGTGCGCCTGAAATATCTACATTTAAAATATAATTTAAAAAGAAATAGTGCACAAATTTCATTGTGGGGTTGCAAAGATGCCAAAAAGTCATGATTGTCATTTTTCATGTTCCAATTGTGCTCTAACATCTAAAATAAAGAAATCTTAGCGGTCTCTTGAAAATGTTTTCCTGCCAAATAAATAAGTTGGTTAAAGGGATAATTACTCTTCGTTTTGGCAAAAAAATGAATTTTCCTGGAGTAAACAACAATTTTCCCATACTTACCAATGGTTAATGAATCCATTTTTACATTCAAAGTTAGTCCCTGTTTTTTTTTCTAAAAAGTTTGTTTTTTTTGTTATAATCTCTTAAGAGATTATAACAGAGTATAGCCATTAATGGAGGTCACATGGTCTAAAGACAAGCTCAGATATTAGAATAATAGCTATAACTGCCGTTTTTGTGGTACAACAGAATATATTATATTTCTGAGTTGTTCACAATGTTTTTATCGTGAAATATAGATCTACTACGAAGAGTTATTATCCCTTTAATGATACATGGTTGAAAATGCGCCCGTTATGTTGCAGATAGATAAACTTATGTGTATTTTCATCTTTGTATTCTTTGTGAATGACAAAGAAGTCTGTTTACATCTGCTATATAACTTAGACAACTATAACTGCTATGCAGATAGGAGATAAGTTCATGACATTAGAAATGAAAGTTGGAACCGATTCTCCAAAGAGTTCATTAGATAATCACAATGCCAGGACTGTACTAAAGTACTAAGACTTACCATGCACTGTCACAGTTGCCCTGGCAACGACCACCTGGTCATAGGCACTACTCTTAGCAGTACAGGTGTAGACTCCAGTCTCACTGACATTAACACTGGAGATCAGCAGGTTGCCTCGGCCCAGTATAGTGGACACAGCACTGGAGATGGGTTGACCACCTGCAAAATAAAGTCACAGACTCATTTGCACTGATATTTTTTTAGTAATTCTTTAAAATGATTAAAGATATATCACAATGTATCAATTTGGATATTTCATTATATGAAATCGCCAGGATTTCTAGTTTAAGTATGTCAAGTGTTAGAATTGATAACTCAAAGAAAGCAAGATTTTTTTAAAATTATTTTTTGTAGTTCTGGTTGCTGGTGTTAAATATTTATAATCCTGTATCATCTGACTTTTTTAAAAACATCAGCACATGGCCTGGTAACAAGATGAAGATGTTTGAAATTGCGTGATAGCCTGAAAGAAACATCTGTCAAAAGGTTGTAGAACACTGTAAACAGAATCTTTTCACATGTTTTGTGAAGTGAATACCACAGATTGCATTAACATGGACTTTTCAGACTTTGCAGTAGAACGTGTACAACATGAGACACCAGATCCCTTCTGCAAATCAAATGACAGAACCAGATGATTCTGTTTAGATCTATCAGCTGGAAAGAGCTCCAGATTGCTCAGTCAACTGAATGCAACAGTGGACTAGTCAGATAGAAACATGGCAAGCCATGTGCCGCACACAAGTACAGCTTGATGTATGTATATAAATATATCAACTTGAGAAGATTACAGTTTATCCTCAGGTTAACTTGTATTGATTTTTTTATATTAAGTCCTTGGTTACTTAAAATTACATGCTGGGAATAAAAGTTTTATTCTGCCTTTTTGGAATACCCTTCTCTTAACAGCCTAAAATTAAAATCTATCAGTAATTGTACTGATTCTAAGTTCCACGTTTTTTTAGTAAACAAAAATATAACAACTGTGATTTTTTTCTTTTCTTTTTTTTTTTTTTCTTTTTTTTTTTTTTCTTTTTTTTTTTTTTAGATGCTTGTCAAGTCCTACACTAAATGATTAGATTATTTTAAAATGAAAATTTAAAAAAAATGCAAGAAGTTTTTGGCACACAGTGTAACAAAATGGATTGCATGCCTGTGGTTTTCCTCTGCCACCCACACTAACATTAACAACATTCATTATTACCCCAGGGTTAAAAATTGTGCAATGTTTTTTTATCAATCTGTTCACAGTGAAACTTGCTTATTTCATCAATTTCTTGAAAGTCACTTCTAAATACCTGGATTCATCTGATAAATCATATGCTGTTCAATACCCATCATCATTTTTCAATAACAATGGACATTTTCACAGAAACCTTAACCATAAAAGGTTCTTGATGAAGTATTGCAGTTTCCAAAACGTTCTTGGCAAGACTTCCACTTCGTTGACTGCCCATAGTGGGAGCACCCCTGCACAATAACACAGAAAATGTTAATTCCAGGGTAGTCCAGATACTGGAGAAATGGTAACATTATATTAGCATTAGGAGAGCACCTGGACATTCCTGGGACTTGGAACCTTGCCCAACACTTTCTGGGATTTCTGGCATAGAGACTATGTTCGCCAGATCACTGACATCAGTGGTTCTACAATTTTGTGGTTCGATACAATTTATATATATGATCACCAAAATCTGATCTATATAAAAAATCAGCAGGGGCTTTTGTATATGGTCCAAAATATCTTATTTTTATCTGTTGGTCCAGAAAAAAAAAACAACAACAATGCCATGGACAACATTTTAACATTAACACCACTACATCAGCTTATCTTTTCTGTTTTCATTGGGACTATGTTATTAGGTTTAAGGCATACCAATAACTATCTTAACATTACAAGTTGTAAAATCTTATCCTTTTTTGTCTTTAAATCTAAAATATCACCAAACTAATAAAATTTTTAAACATCAGCACACATGTCATCAGTCTGAAATAAGAGTTACCAATGTAGCTTTTCTCGCCAAACCCTTACTATCCACACTTGCTTTCTATATTAAGTGCTATTACATTGCATTCTCTTCCAAAAATAGACATCCCGTTTTGAATACATTATGTATTGATTATTTTTACACATGTAACTGTATGTGCAGAGTAAGAGAGACATCATTCATTTTTACATATGAACTGATATGCGTGTTTATATGTATATATATCCTACGGTATCAACAACAACTTGGGTTAAAGGATGTGACAGTCTTTGTTATGTAAAAAAAAAAAAAAAAAGAGTAAGGCTGATAGAAAGAGAGACATTATAAAATACAAAATCAAAGAAAGTTTCTGAATTTTTTCTGCAAGCAATTTTCGCCCCAACGCCCAGAATATCCTATTCGTGAAATGGTTATTTTGTTGTTGACATAGGTCCATAGAAAATTGGCAAAATTGGTGAAGTTATTAGTTAAAAAATATAAACAGAGTGGTTTTAAGAGATTGGTCACGCAGTCCTATAGTACTCATGCCAGCCATTGAACTTTTTCTTATCCAAGCCCAGGTATTAGAGAAGACCTAGAATCCACATCACCAGTGAAATGGCCATACTTTTTCTTTAAACAAATAATGTCCATGAACATTATATGTTACTATCAAATCAACAGATTTTACATAAACTTGTTGTTAAGCCTGATTTTGACAAATCAAGTATAAAACTTACATAAACCATACATAACCCAATCCATTGCATTAGTGAGGACAGGTGAGATTTCATCACAAGTGGAATTAGAGCACTGGATACAAGAAATGGGATACATGCATTAGGTTAAATCATGATGGCCAGTTTTACCAATTTTTGGAATAGGACTTGCATAACAATGTTGTTGATAGCTGTTCAGGTGAGGGAGATCTGTTTAAAAGAAATGGTACAGTTTTCACCCCCAAAACACTGCTGTTATGTCATCAGCTTGGCTAAGCAAATTTGCCCTTACAAGTTATTGATGCCACAGCAATATCTCATAACATGACAATGTTTATTTAGAACTACATAAAGCAGATAAGGAAAAAAAATCTTAGCATACTCAACAACATTAACCTCATAGCCTATGTCCACATTAACTCATACAAATAATGAATGCCTTTAAGTACGAAAAAAAAAGTGATCTTCATATTAGGACAAAGTGATTCTGAGAAGGAATTCATAAAATAATCCTTGTAATAGCGAATCAAAGAACTGCAAAGATCAACGTTCAAAGATCAACATTCGTCCTGAAATGTAAATGTATATTGATTCATCTAAATCATTTAAATAATTAAGGAACAAAAAAAAAAAAAAAAAAAATCACGGACTTTTTCAGGGAACTAAACGAATTGTCACTGTTGTAATGTGCATGTGGTCCAATTGTCCATTCCTTTAATGTTTCACTGAAACTGTTTCAAAAGGTTAAACATCAGAGTCCTCACTATATACCCCCCATAAAATAAAAGTATACTACATAAAGAGTGCTACATAAAGAGTGCATGTAACCTAGATGTCACCAAGGGCATCTATTAAATTCCAGGGTATCACTGAAGAGGATAGAAAAATCAGAGACAGCTCACTCTATAATGCCTGCTTTATGATGACTGTGTGCAAATGATCTGCTAATGCTGCAATTTCTACAGAAACAATTAAGAGCAGAACAGAAAGATTGGAAATCTTATTTATGAAGAATTCTGCCCCAGTTATCATAACTATGTAAGTACACATTCTCTCGGGGAAGGAGAGAGAGTTGTTGGCTTAACATGTTAGCAGTCATGACTTTGCATTAAACCACCATGACAACGGCTGCCCATAGCACATTACAAACAAATACTGGACATCATATTCCACAGTTAAGCAATGTATCTAGTAGTCATTTTTTTTAAAGATGGCATTTTTTTAAAAAATCATTTAAGACCTGTGCATATAATAAAGATTTTCAACAATAGCATTTCCACTTCGTGGAATGAGAATACATATTCTAGGTAATTTCTCCTGACCTCCTGCAGCAGCCATTTCCAGGAGTGGGAGGGATCTGTATCCAGAGAACAGCTAGCCTAAGTAGTGCAGCTGTTACCACTGGCTCTTTTCCCTGTCATTGATTATTCCAGCACAATTGGCCTCTCAGTCCTTGACCTTGTGGGGTCGGTGCTCTACTTTCCCCCGACCTAAACGCTGCCTCACCACCAGCTGCTGCAGCACTGCATTAAGTACGCAGCAATTTGAAAATTCTATGCAGCAAGATATTGATCCACTGCGTCCGCTACTGCTGCCACTGCTCCAGGGTTTGCCGTGGCCTATCACATAAGATTATCCCCCACTAGGCTCCAGAGGCTAGAGAATTCTACAGCCTTGCTTTTACTTTACTGGTTTGATAAGAGAGTGAGCATGGACAGAACTCTAGGGGAGAGCATTTGTATGTTACCCTGCTATGCTTGAAGCCATTTCATTTATTTCATTCAACTCAGTTTGAATTCAAAACTGTGCATCTTGCCCTTAACTTGGTGAATTTATGCTGCAGTTTATGTACAATTACAGAAAGTCAAACAAAGTCACTAAGCAACATCTGCAGATGTATATTGGATGTTTTCTCATGAATTAATTCTGGTTTCATAAATATCCCCCCAGAAATATGGGTAGCCTTATCTCTGACTGTTCTTCAGTGTTTATTACATGTGACCCACATCCCTGGTTGTCAACTTTATAGAAATCATAGCAATTTATTTCCATTTCGATAAAAATCTATTTGATCCAGTATAGCTTAGTTAAAATGACAGATGTTGCATATTCTCAAATCCATGTTTTCTGACAAATGTACTCACAATCATGCTCAAAAGGCCAAATACATAGTCCAAGTGCTCTTAAAATAAGCTTACTAAAGCTAGAATGTTAAAATATTTAAGATTCAATCTTGTGTAGTATTTGTCAATACTCAATGAATCCCAACTTCAGAACCCAAAAGAGAAATGCACTGACTGACTCTGACATAATTTAATTACTAAGTTGTTCAGGCTATAGCCACCTGTTATAGTTTTCTGTTTATAAACAGAAGTCTATGCCAACATGCAGCCAGGAAGGGATATATAAAAATATATTATTTTCATTAAAAACAGTCACAATCAAATTTTTTTTCTGCGTCAGTATGATATCTGATCATACAAAGACTGAGATAAATTTAGGTGGACTTTAGTGACACTATAAATAACCAAGTCATGTCACTTAAGAGGCAGACCTCAAAATACAATGGCAACATTATTTTTGTAGATAAGTTAAAAATAACCTCTCTTGAATGCTTACAAATGTAGATAATATTTCTAAATGTCACTTTAAAATGTCAAGTTTACCTGCAAAAGGTGACATTCAACTTGAATGTGAAACTTCACGTAGGATATCTCTGCAGAAACATTACTTTTAACAAATTTTCCTGGGGTAAACCGTACTTTTTGATGATGAACCAACCTCTGATTTTTTTCTCCTGACATTTGCTACAACCCTGTAACAATCTGAGAAAATCAAACAGTCCTCAACTCATGCTTAAGTGATACTTTTTCAAATTCCACCATCCCTTCAAACTCATTTCTTGCATCAACATCCAGATTCCTAACAGTTTAAAACTATGACAAAATGGTCGATGGGTGTAAAGGTTTTTCAAAAGTGGTAAATTTGATCATTTTTGCAAAATAAATTCACCAGTGATTATACTGCCATTTAGAGAAAAAAGGCGTGGGGTCCAGGGGACTGCCTAGGTCAATGATATTTTTGGCTCCCGAAATGCCAGTGTACCAGAAAAATCTGACTCTCCTAAAAGGTGACTCCCTAGTCAAAATTTCATTATGAAATTTTGACTCCCTTCACAAAACTTCATATATCTCATTTTATTAGAGTATATGACTTTTATCTTGTAGTATGCATAATGGCAGATACATTGGCGCTTTTTTGTTAAGTTGTTAAGTTAAGATGGTGAAAGTTTTCATGAGAAAATAAGAAATTTAACAAGCCAGAAGGTAAAACTGTTTCCCACTTATCATGTTATCGGTGGAAGTGCACGGTGACGACAGACCCAGGTAATGGCTATCTGTGACTGTACATAAAAATGTGCATTTTACCACCCAATGACTCCCCTATGAAAAAGCTATTTACTTGACATTTGGTATTTGTGTTTGGTGCATCTATGTCAAATGACAAATATCTATGATAATCAAATTAAAGTCAATCTTTTTCTTCTTTGATGACCTAAAGGTATCTGGTTTGATTTTGTGAGTGAATGCAAATACTTTTTTGGAAATGAGGATCCCAGGAGAGAAGAGAGAACAGCTATGGACTTGAAACATTAGTACTATGGTACACCTTACCTTCACGATGCCATTGAACATCAGGCATTGGGTCCCCATCAGCTAGGCATTCTAAGATGGCACCTTGTCCAACCACTACAGATATATTGGCAGGCCGAGCAATGATTGATGGTGGCCGATTAACAGCTAAAACAGAGAATAAACAAATATTTATTTTACCTTAATTCTAAATGATATTTTTGCTGTATTCATACATACATACATACACATGTATACATATTTCTTCCATCAATTGTTCAGCTTTCATAAGAGGCTTTTTTTTTTGGCAGACCAGATACTTTTTTGTGGTAAAAATTTTCACCCAAATAGAAGTCAACAAACAACTGTGGCCACTGGCTCTATTAGATGGACATTATTTGAAGTAAGTCAGTGGAGTGTTAAATTCTGTTTTGATGTCTAAGTGCCTCAACTTAAAAGATATATTTTATCTCAACATAAGTCCAAGAGCCCACGTAAACAAGTAGCCCCAAAACAAAAGGGCTCTGTCCAAGGAAAAGTGGCATTCCATATATTGAAACCCTACAGACCTAAACATTCACTACCCTTTCCCACTGGGGAGGTTTAATGAAACCTACTCTGATGCTTCAGATTTCCCTTCACTACTGAGAAAAGTACACCTGATATTCCCGATGTTACAAAAATGTGGCAAAGAGGTCATGAAACAGAGTATCCTAGCAGGCCACACAAGGCTAAACTTTCCCTAATGATGTCAATAAATCTATACCAAGT
Organism: Lingula anatina; assembly: GCF_001039355.2. The sequence goes on from NW_019774070.1 coordinate 344,582, forward strand.
AGCAGCCACCTGGCTGCACATAGTTGTTCTACATTCTGATGCCTTTCTTTACAGGGATATGTCCCCGAATGTTTTTTTTTTCTTTTTTATTTCAACACTCAACTCAATAAAAGATAACATTAAAAAGCACATAAACAGACTTGGATTTCTCTACAAAATTAAAGTTTTCCACCTCAAAGATAACCACTATGTCACATGCAAGGTTTAACTTCCTCTGTATGTTAGCTAACTTACACAAACTTAGCTTTCCTTATTAATTTTGAATCTTGCCTTTCAAATACCACTACAACTATTTCTTGGAAAAATTAACCTGGGAATATAAAATTGTGTGGAAATATACACATTTATTCACTATTGTTTCAGAGGACTGAATATTAAATTTGTAACTTATGTGTAAGATTGAGTTTTTCTTTTATCTCTAAATGTTTATGTTGTAAAGGATACCTATGATAAAGGATAAAGACAGTATATAGGCATCATGGACTTATTATACTCTACATTCAAATAATATACAAATACATAATATGTGTAAAAATAATACAGAGAATGCTAAAATTACCACCATAAAGAGGGAAAAGTGAGAGTCATGAGAACTCTTATGTGTCTATGTGTGCTGAGTTAAAAAATTAGAGCTATAACCATCACAATGTATAGAACGCAATTTCCACAAATAAAACACGCAAGCTTGGGTTACAACAATTGTGGCAATATATGCAGTTCTTACGTAAGGTTGTAACTTCCTGTTTGTGTGTGCTTGTATATATGCTTGTTGATGTAACAGGGAATTATATCCAGAAAAACAGAACATTTTGTAATGGACTATAAATTAGATACATAGTCAGCCCAGCCTTATAAGAAAATTACCCAAGTTTAACTGTGTTGTGAAAAGTGTCTCTTCCTATTCCTCAGCACAGTGTAAACCACAATAAATATTCTTCTTTAGTACAACCTGTAAATTTCACCCTCCTTACCTGGCAAAACCCTCAGTGCTGCAGGCTCACTGAGTCTCTCTCCTGCTACATTAGAAGCCATACACACATATTGACCTGCATCTGAATCCTGGACTTGATTTATTTGAAGCACCCCTGATGGCAGCATCACAAGCCTGCAATTGGAGAAAAAATGTCCAATAAAATATATATATACTATGTCGTGCAGGATTTGTTCCAACCACATGTGACCATGTTATAACATCATGTTATAAAATATGTTGATGGATAAATTGCCCATCACTTCATTGGTATGAAATTGAAAAAATTATTAAGGAAAACATTTTGTTTTTTGACTTGCCCTTCAATATTAACTTACAGTGAACTGTGAAAGAATTTCATTCAGATATTTCATTGGAGTGTGAGTAATCATAAGTATCATAATATTGTCATAAAAGATATCATACATCAGCAAAAGATCACAATTATAACAGATTATCGAAGTTTAAATATTAAGAAAAACTGTCTCCATACATAGTCAAATCATGTGCTTTCAACCTTGACAACCTTAAGTTTATAGATGGATGTAAAGAATTATAGCAGACACACTACCTACAGTCTACTTACCTGCTGTCTTGTGTTAAAGTTTGATTGTTTTTTAACCATGAATAATGAGGTAAAGGTAGGGATTCTTTCACAGCACATGACATTCGCGCGGCACCTCCTCGATGTACAGACACAGGCGCGGGGTTGGTAAAAAACCTCCCCAAACCTGGAAATGACACATATGGCTTGAAAACATTTTTAGAATCTTTACAACACACCCTGTTATTCCTGTTTTTATGTCATCTCAAAAGTGTACATAATATGATGCTCACCCACATAAAACACGCAATTTCACTCAAACCATGCACTTATGCCAAGGGCAAACTTCTCATATAAAAATCAGCTTTAATTGTATAAATGTACTTATTCACTACGACCCATAAGAAGTGATAATATTTGTGAAACTTAACACTAAACTTGCATATAAGAGAAAATTTACGAAAAAAACTTTTTTTCCCAATAATGTTAATGTTGGGAGGCATGTGAGATGCTTAACTTTATTTTGAGTTTTCTTTTTTAATTTTCTCTCTTCCAATGCTCAATACTGAAAAGTGTGATTGATTCACATCCCAATATCTTCACCATGTTTCTCTTGCCCCAATTTCAATTTCATTCAATTGCTACAGATATATTTGTAAAGTAATACAGACCACTTTACCTAAATGGTTTGACCTATCAGGTTTTCCTTCTGATAACCTCTTTTCCTTTATAAATTCCAGGCAATATATTCTCAATATCTTGTACAGCTGGTAGATTTCATAAACAAGAAACATCAGTCATTAAAATAAAAAGATTTTGTCATCACGACTCACTTGCTATGGAAATCCTGGCTGGCCTGCTACTGATTATTCCCTTGTCATCCTTAGCAATACAGTGATAAACCCCTTCATCTGTGATATCCTTCCTTTTTCTACGCACTACTTTTTTTATGTACAGAGTTCCATTCTGGAAAGTTATTCTTTGAGTCTGTTGCAAAAATTCATTATTTTTCTTCCACGAATAAGTGACAGGGCTGTGTGGAGACCGGGCCAAGCACTCTAGCCGAATTGGCTGGCCCTTCACACCCACAACATCCTCTGGTTCCTGGAGAAATCCCAAATTATCCAAGTTTGATGAGTGCCTTATTCCTAGAAATAAGAAGAGAAACATATTTAACTTCTGTAATCAATTTCTCAGTACTGTATCCATGGGGCATTCTTACTTCTCTTACTTTAATACTGCTGGTTTCAATAGTGCGCATTCACAATAGCTGACTAACAGATCTGCTGATCAAATATGGCGACACTCTAAAAAGAGTGCCACTTTTAATTCCAATTAGTCACTGAATAGATTCCCCACAGGGATTATGCAACAAGCATTTAAGTGGGTCAGCCATATTTGATCTGTGGATCTGTTAGAGTGCATTCCCATAGATTTTTAGATCGATCTATCCCTGTGGGGAGTCTCATTAGATTGTTGTCAGCCTGACCGGCTTAAATGTATGTCCCGCCTACTAAAAGCTGTAAGGCGGTAATTAACTTTTGTGCGTGCTCAGCTCTCGGAACCTGACAGCGATTTAGCGTGAACCCCCAAGGAGTTAGGTCGATCCAGTTAGATCAATCTAAATCAATGGGAATGCACTCTTAGTCTGCTGTTCTGCATGCACTCTTTATTGTTATTATTATTTTTTTCATTATTTTATTTTATTATTATTATTATTATTTTTTTTTTTTTTTGCAATTAAATACCTCATGAACCATTTCATAAAGGTACACATGTACCAATGCATTGTGGCTTTATGATAAACTTTACATGATTTCCCCCAAGGATGTTTTGAAGGATACATAAATCTTTTGTTATTTGGAGTATGAAAAATATTCCTTAAAGGCATCACTGCTACCACCTCTCCCACCTACCCCCAACATAAACATATTAATTGGAAATTTGAGTAGCAAACTATGAAAACTCTCGAAAATAATAACACAAGGAATCTGGAACCCAGTGCCCTCCACCCTTCAAAAACAGTTCTATGCTCACCACTAATATTTCAGGTGTCATTTGATGCTTTTGTTATGATCTTGTTCTTACTAGACCCCTTTACTAATATGTGGGTCTTGTGCATAATTTCAAAACACAGGTGCCACAGACTGTTTACAATTAAAAGTGTCAGTGTGACTACAATAATCTGAAAATGGACATTTTACTACAAGTAGATATTTGGATAAAAGTGTAATGGAAGCAGTGTCACTGAAATTTTAAAAGTGCATTAGGGATTAAAGTGTAGTGAAAGCAAGTTTTAAATTTGGTGTGTATTTATCTTTTGTGTGATCTTAAAGGTCAACTAGATAAGATTGTTCATTTTAAATGTGATTTAAATTGCAGGTTATCTTCCTACAAATATGCCACTAATACTCTACAGGCAGACATGCTCTGAAATCTTTTCAGCCATTGTTTGGTGCTATTTAGCAGGACTCACAGGTTGGCACTGTTATTTTCACTCGTTTCATTCGTTGCACTAAAATCAGTAGGACAGGCAACTCAAAACTGCCCGTTTTCAAAGATATAAACATACTAAGTTAAATAATGAAGATATTAACATTCCTGCCTCCAACATCAAAGCCTAGAGCTCCTATCAAATGAAGGGTGTGGTGGTTATCATGGACATCACTTCCGCTCTGTTCTAATATCTCTTTGGCCTCCCCTGCATAACCCCCAAGAAGATCAGTGAGCTGATCATAAGCCATAGCTTCATGATAACCTGATTGAACTTGATAACACTAATGGTTTTTACAGTTATATCAGTTCCCCCACTGAGTTTAACCAGTGTTTATATGTTGTATTACACATTGTGTGTCATCATATGCAGAGAAGTCTCTGATGTGTGATCACAATAAGACCAACATTAACTAGACATGGATACAACGAGGTCACCAAATGACCAGATTTCTTCAAATAGAATGAGACAGATGGACGAGTTTTCAATTCAACTTTTTTTCTTTTGTTACATCATAGGATCTAATTCTGTCCAAATCAGTCCAGCACTTAAATGCCCTCCAGATATCGGTTCCTCCCACCAAAGACTGACCTATAACAATAACCCCAGGCCAGCATAAAAATGTTCACCAATTTTTGAGAAAATGAAATCTATGATCATCTTTTTTAAACTATCATTGGTTTGTAAAAAATTATTATTTTTAACTAAGTTAAAATTAAAGCCAGGTGAAGCATTATTAAATATGATTTATTTCACTCTCAAATATAATAATAATAATAATAATAATAATAATAATAATAATAATAATAATAATAAATAGCTAAAAAGAAAAATATACATCATAATTCCAAAATCTTTCAGCAAAGGTTACACCTCCATTTCATCACTTCAGATCTACTAATAAATATACATTACATTTTGCCATACACTTAAAGAGCTCAAAATAGTCCCTTTGGAGAATTAAGAGCTCTTAAAAACACAGTTATGTGCTTCTCTAATTTGAAAATAAGAATCTCCCTGTAGGAGGGGCTACATATATTGGACATAAAACACTGGTTGCTGTAATGTCCTGAAAAAAAAACAGGGGTATCTAAGGGCAAAGCATCAGTTTGACTTCACATCTCCCACAATACCATGCATCTTAAATCCTGTGCAGTTTCAAATAATCTCAAACTGAGCAGGACACTGGTGTTCACCCACTGACTCACCAAAGGACAGGTTTACCAAAACTAGGTCAGCGGTCAATATAGATCACCACTTCATCGTGGCCCAGATCAAATACAGAATGCAATTTCTATTCAAGAAATTATTCCATGCAGGGTTTCTATTCATTCTGGGCCTAATCAGCAATACTGCCGACTGGGGAATTACAAGGTTCCGACTTAGCATGTGGACCTGACATAGGCTTATGTTATGGCGTGGGGTTTAGAAAATGTTTTTTTTTCAAAAATGTTTCGAGGATTTTGAAATTCATAGCATTATAATGGGATTTCATCTTGCCAGCATATACATTCAAATCTCCAGAAAGGGTTAAGTTATCAGTAAAGTTATGATCAACCTAAATAATGAAGTTGTCCTGGAGAATATACACTCTATGTTAGCTGGCACGGAACACCCACATTTCACACAAAATATTTAAAACTGGGGCACGACCTCCCTGTAACAAAATCTGGGCCAGTCAAGTGAATATTTCTGAGTTTAAACATCTCAATTTCAAGCAAAGCTCTCAATATAAACCTTACAGAAATAGTTTTACTAAACCAAACACATTAAACATCTGTCAGAGGATTTCTTAACAAAATGAAAATGTGCTGAGGAAAGACTGAAAATAAACTGGCAAATGATTTTATTTCTCCTGTTCCTCAGGGCGCACAAAGGGCTGATGACAAATATTTTTAACAGAGTATATTTTAGACAACATCCACCCTTCCTTAATATATGTTCTCAGGGCAGCTTTGATGAATAGAATTTTACTTTTCATTCTTGTCTCAAAATACTTCATGAATGACCAAACTAATTTACATTTTGTTTAATACAAAACCAGCAAACATATTTTGATAAATTATCCTGAAAATAATTATCTAAATTCTAGTTGCCACTTGATTGTAAAGTACATCAAACTGAAATTTATGCTGTTGGTTATGGCAATAAACACAAGGACTGATACTCTTTGACCTCTCTGATAAAGTCTCAGCAAAGGTTGTTGGTTGTCACTGTCGCAAGTCACTTGCTTGTGACAAGTGAGTGTCTTAATAATGTGTTCAAGTATCATACATGTTATTTAAAAACAAATTACTTCATTCCACCATTAGGTTTGTAATGACCTGATTGGCTGCCAGAATCTGGCCCATACCGAGTTTGTCTAATTGCCAGCACAGCAGCCATTGGTCAGATACAAAAATAAGACAGTTGATCTATAACGGAAAATATAAGTCGACCAAAGTTATGAATATTCTCAGAGGACATAGAGATAACAAAGGCTCAACTAATCCAAATCGAAGAGGAACATTAAGTGTATTAAAGATACTAAAAGAAGCCTCAGTTCATGGCATGCCGCCTTGGTTCTGTTAGGGCAATAAATCCAGTCAGCTCCGATATAAATGTTGCACTTTCTTAGTGCAAAACGTACCTTGTAAGGTCAAGTCCAGGCTGTAATCAATTACTGTCAAGATAGAGGAAGAACCAAGCACTACATTGACCCAGCTTGGAAGCCAATTACCTGGAGTGCTTGAAAGCATTTTGACACAATGGACACAAATATAAAAATCATTACCTGGCTTACCTTTCAAGTTAAGGCTGACACTGTAATTTGTATGTCCGAGTGGCCATATTATATATATAAAATCTACTGTTGGCACTGCTGAAATTTTACATATGGATTTTTTGTCACAATGGGGAATGTGAGCTGACAGTTTTATTGCATACAAATATGAAATGTAAATTGGCATTTCTTATATCTATGAGAACAAGATTCATAAATCATATTTTGGGAAATTTGTTTAAAAAACTTTTGACAAAGACCAAATTGAGTACTAGTACTACAGTATTCTGTGGATTTGGTAGCTGTGTGCCAGCAGCATGCCTTGTCACATACCCTATCTCAATTCAAACTTCATTTAAGCCTCCATTTTTTAGCTTTTTGATCAAATTCTGAGCTTTTTTGCCACTTTTTCATATTTTTTGTTGTCTCTGTCCATTTATAATTTTTAACCATAATTTTATCTATTTTATGCATACATATCTATCTATCAAGACTACAGATTATTAGAAAGTTTAGTTTACCTATCCTTGATTCAATATCATCAATCCTCAAGTCAAAAAGATATACAAATATGCATAATAAGATCTTTTATTCCCAATAAATGTACAATAAGATCAGTTAAGAGTAAAAGTTATAGCAGAATACGGCTCTGCTGTCAATGAATTGATAAAAACAATTTAAAGCACCGAAAACATTCAATCTACCAACAGAAAAATCAAACATTCCTCAAAACAAAAAAGACATGCTTGTACACCTGGGATTCTTACTAAATTGTGAGCAAAACAAAGTATGAGTTAGACAGTGAGTGACGAAGCATTCAGAAATATCCCAAACATTCAAATAAAATTCACTGCAGAATATAATAATGAACATGTTGCAACTCAGCATAAAGATCACATCACAATACTAGAATTGTACTTTTCACCACGAGCATTACAACCCAGTTCAGCCAGGTTCTTTCAATTACATAAGTTTCATTAATGACCAATTTCTTTTACCACAAAAATTGTGAAAAATGTTAACAAAAACTATTCAACTGAATCAGGAACAATTTAAAACACAATAAAATCAAATGGAAATCATCCAAGGCAGCCTCAAATGAGGATGGCAGCACCAAGTGACATCATATGAGATGATAAAACATGAGAGAATCCACACAAGATGGGGAAAAGCTTATGGCAAAATGGATAAAGCTCTATGCACTGAGAATGTCATCTTAAAAAGCAATACGAAAGTAACCAACAAAACGTGCTGTACCATTGTTATAAAATTATACAGCACTTAAGGGAAAAAACCAATCCCAAGGAATACCCTTGTCAGCTTTAGTTCTTTGCTTCATTGTACTCCCTGCTCTGACATTATTTCTGACCCCACTGTTGCTTGGAAATTTTAATTCTTTTTAAATTTATGCACAGGGTGGAAACTTTGACTCATGATAGACACTATTTGCTACCCTTTCAAGAATATAGGTAATATTTGTCCCAGTCATTTCATTTGCTGTATCAACTAATGTTTCTAGTTTGTTTGTTTTTCTCCACAGTTCTATACCAATTTGATACAATAAAGGAATAAATTAAATTACTTTCTATAACACATTTGTAAAAGTTCTTTTAAATGAACATATTCATGGTAAAAGCTTTCAATTTCGACATGGCCTTAACCTCTGATCACTTCCAAACTATTTTCAAATGAATGAATATGTCTTTGATCACTGGAAAATCAAATTACACCTCATATATTCCAACAAAGGCCACTTATCGCCAGTGATGTTTACTTCAATACCATACCCAACAAATTGATGGCCATTTTGGATTCTGAGACCTTGCCATGGGTTAAAATTTGTCTGTGCATTACTGGGCCCCTAACAGCCCAGATTCAGTTGAGAAACCTTTGTTAACATTCTTTCTAACCAAAGTCATTTATTTACTGGACTATAATATCCAGAGGGAATAAATCTTGCTTTTATTTTCCATGGTTGCTGAGGTCGGCAGCACTGCCCCACATTTGGAGGTCAAGCGACAGCTTTGCAAGCTGAGTCAGCTGTAACATGATGCCTAGCACTGACCTCAATAACCAGAGAGAAAATAGTGCGTAATTCACCTCCACAAAACTAGTTTTCTCCTCAATTCCATATCAAGATTTTTCACTGAAATGTTCAGACCTTACCTATGAGCCATTTATGTTTCTAAGAAATCTGTATGCTTTTGAATTATATGTGTACATAAGTCTATGCATTAGCACAGGCAAGATGCTCTATCTCTGGCCTAGTGGACTATATGGAATATCAATATGATGAGTCCAACTGCCAGCAGTAAACAGCTTAAAAATATTGAACAGCATCACATTTCTGTCCAGCTCATATGCCAAAACATCACCTTAAAACAGGAATGTTGGATTTAACAAAAGAAAGAACAGTTGCCTGCACAGTTTTGCATTAAACATGATAATGTTCAAGGCACTATATAGCAAAATGAGTGATTAAATTACAACATAAACAAATACACCAGGGTATCAGTAGGAATAGAAGAGAACCATGTTATTCTTCACAATCTCCACATGTATGTATCCCTAGTAATTTGACCTTTCATATCTAGAGTACAGGATTTGTAAAATTTGCTTCTCCAACAGACACACTGGGGCACACTGATTGGGTTCACAGTAGCATTTTCTATCGTCTTTTTCTTCTTGTAAAGCTATATCTTTAATTGAACTCCAATTTGCTCTGATAAACTGGCAAAAATAGCTTAGTATTTCTGTAAGTTTTGTCAAGGTACATTGCATATCGTAGTAACTGAAAAATTGATTTCCCACTGCAAACCTATGTCGATGTTTTAGCATTGTGAATAAATAAATGACAAATTAAAAAAACTGTTTTAGTAATAAATGAAGGAAAATTGATAATTGCAATCCTCACAAATGCACCCCCCCCCTTTAACCCATGTGTTCTGTGATCAGTGAAATAAGGGATGGTCAAGCTTAATGGAGGAGGGGGTGTAATGTGTAACCGAGCCTTTCCTTGCTGAAATTAGAAACTAAAACTGTATTTGATAAAATTGATCCAAATACACTTTATGTGGTTTTTGTCATGGTTGCAAATATTGTCAAACTATGTTGTGTGATCACGTACAGAAATTTAGTCAATATTCCCTTTCACATTACAAATGGCATCAAAAATAATGGTTTCCTTTTACTAGGTAAATATTTGACCATTACTTACATACATAAACACTGAATGAAAGAAGCAAGAAATCAAACAATTTTTGTTATCATTTACACCGTAAACTTTGAATGTGGGGAATTAATCCCCTTACCTTGTTAATCCATAAGGCAAGAACCATTATGAGTCAAGTTTAAAAGCTACATGTTTTCAGCTTTGAGACTTTAAAATGACATTACACTAACTGATGACTTGATTTTCAAACTTTAACACTGACCTTTAAACTAAAAAATGGTTTATCACCATAGCATCTTTTCTCATTAAAGGGACAAAATTAACATATTAAACACACATTTCTTACTTAAAAAGTACTTCTTATTGAACCCATTTTTGGAAGTATGTAATACTTTTTGATCATTTAGCAGATAAATGCCATTAATTCATGTCACCAAAATAATCCAATTAATACCTCCTGACAACTTTCATCACTTGTCATCCATATTGACAAAGTTCTAAATCACACCATCCCAGAATTCAGTGCTCAAAGTGATGACAAAATGAGAAAAACCCACACTTGAAAGACAATTAAGGACCTTTCAATCTTTCCAGATAGCTACAGAGTTATTGGAGCTCAGATGTCAGGAAAGGAGGGTAAAATATTAGTTAGTTAAAGAAAAATATCATATACTCCAGGAAAAAATTCCACAGTCACAGTTGAACAGTTTGGGGAAAAACATTTTAAGATGAGTAAAACAGTGCACATAATAAAAACATGTTATTTTCTCATGTAAACCCTTCAGTGGGAGAAATAAAAAGCACCTTATTTCGGCATTTTTGATTAAGTGATTTCACAATAATCCAGGGAACTTTTTACTACAGTGTTTTTATATGACAATAATATGACCACACTTACAATTCACATATATGTTTTACCAGAACTATTTATGAATTCAGCTTTTCCAATACCATAAAAAAAATTTTTACCTACAATATTGTTGGCATTTTAATCTGAAATAAAAATCCTGACCCACTGACATTATAGTAAATGTTTATAACAAAGAATGGAGAAAATTTTGTGATCAATTTTAAACTGAAGACACATTTCAATCTAATACTATATCATATATATTTTAGAATAAAAATAAAGCAATTTATGAAACTGTTAACCAATATACAAGAGAAATTTTATTATTTATACACAGTGACCACTTCGGCATTAAACAGTTACAGTTCCAATTTTGGGCTTGACTAGAGCAAATTAGACAAAAACCACTACATTTTCATATCACACATAAAAAACAAACATTATTGGTCCGTGGAGTTATTCACTCTGATGATGATGAAAAAATTAATTTCTGAATCTAAATTATGCCCCTTTCAATTTGTATAACAAACAAATTGGCCATTCAGCTTCAGTATACAGTTTGAAAAGAACAGGCTAGATCATAATGTGGGTTATTGAAATATATAATTCAAGCTTTTAGACTGTCAACTGAAAAAGAAACAGAAAAACTGAGGTGTGACATGCCAGCATTGACGCACTGCTAGCTGTGTTTGCTTTTTCACCTTTTGTAATATTGTATACTAAACATTTGAAATATGGCCATGACCCATCTATTCTAGCCCAAATTGCTGTCAATTTTAGAGAATGCCATTGTTTATTGATACTGTGATTCAACTTTGCTTTTATTATATTCATGAAAGACATTAATATTATAATAACCCCCATAAACAGAAAAACCAGGTGCATAAATAGGTTAATGTAAAAAAATCATATGTACTATTCAAATGTCGCACACAACGTTAGGCAAATGTTGATTGATCGGCATTCATAATATGAGTCAAACAATGGATTCTCATCGACGTAGATGCACTTGTAACTCGGACAAAAGGTCACGCGGACATTAAGTCCGTCCTATCGTTGTGACCAATCAGCGTGAAATAAAAAAACTGTGCTAAGCACTGGCTTGGTGACCTGACCAGGGCAAGTCAGAAAAAAATAACGAAAAACACTAGCGCCGTAAGCTAAATTTTCATTGAAATCGACAGTGTTGCTTAACAAGACCAATGTAAACAACGGCGTGAATTAAGAGCAAGGTTAATCGGTTGGCGCTACTGGCCAAGCATGGACGGCAAAATGGCGAGAGCAAATTTCGAGGGTTTTCACGTTAGCGAGTTTCCGGCTCGCAAACATGCCTTAAACACGGGTCGTTGGAGCGTGACATTCATTCATTCATAACACTAACACTGTATTGTTCATTACTGCTGCAAAATACACAATGAAAACTATCTTATTTCACTCGATCGTTGTGTTTAGTAAAGGTTTGACCCTAAATCAGGTCAGGCCAGGGCAGCCATGTTGTTTTTTCTTGCTGCCGATCGCATTCCGCCAAGAGATTTGCACACTGACAATTTAACTCACCTTCTGCAGCGAGGACGAGAGATGCTGCACATGCCCACAAAATGAGGTAGATAAGTTGGGACGCCATATATCCCGAAACGTCAAGGCTGATCTGAGCGATCCATTTCGTACTAAAGAGAGGGCCATCGAGAGCATGAATACATTCACTGAACCGTACTACAACCTCTAATCCTAAATAGCTATGCGCAGCTTTCCCATTTGCTGGAAGCACTCCCTGTTAATATTTTATTTTAAACAAAATACGTATTAAGAGAGAAATCGTTTTGTAATAATAAAAGCTTAAATTATTTAATTTTTTTAAAAACTTGTATCCTAAGTTAATGCAACTGTCAAAGAAAAATTGATAAGGGAAATGTATTTGAAACAAAAGGGAATCATAAAAGGGTAGGATATTTCAATAATAAAGAGCGCTGACCTTGCATATGAATTAAACGACGGAGTGACTTTATTGGACAGATTCGAGTTCATTCATGCTGTCACTTGATATTTCTTTTCCCGCGTTTAAGTTCAATCTGGAATTGACGCCACATATCGGTGACATATTCATCAAATTTTGCATTACATGCTAGTTTTTGTATCAATGCATGTCGTTATTAATATTGCTGACGTCTAATTTCGAAGTATGATGGATTAATCCCTTTATTACAGATTTTTCCTTTCGGTTTGATTAGAACAATGGCTACTACCCTATGTAAAATGGAGCCGTAAAGAAAAGCCAACTCGATAATGACTGATTACAATCAAATAAATGAACTATTGGCAAATAATAAAAAACTTTCATAATTGTTTTATAATATTTTTTTATCTAAAATAGACGTCGACTTAAGAACGTGCCTAAAAACATGGCACAGGCATTGCTACTGAATGCACCGATTTGACTTTAGCGAGCCTTCCGAAAACGGAGGACAAAACATCCTCCTTTTTATTATGCACCGCACCTCCCTGTTGTAAAATCCAGGAAACGCCGCAGCAAATGATCAGAGGGAGCAATGATTTGCAAAACGATTTTAGATGCGTATCATTTATGCAGAGGGATTCATTAATCTATTTATTACTTCTTTAATTAATTTATTCATTTGGTACTTCGTTTGCTAACTTATTCGTTTATCTAGACTTAATTCATTCGTTTGTTTGTTTGTTTTTCTCATTCTTTTTTTGTATTTCTTGCGGTTAATAATTTTTTATTCTTTATCTTTTTTCACTGATATGTTATCAGTAAATTGGTTTAATAATTAACCAATAACTTGCATTACTCGGGGGAAGCACTGGGAAGGTCTGGTTAACAGAGTGAAATTTTGAGTTTTACCTGTAATAAAAAAAGTGGGGGGATTAATTTTTACAAATTAACTGTTTCGTCTGCTTACGGTTTGCTTTTGATCAATTTCCGATAATGATCCACGTTCTCGCTACCATGAAGAATGCTAGAAAAAGAACACTATTTAGACGTGAAGAACTCGATCAAGCTGCATTTGATTGAATGGCCTAAATTTTCCCCTTCTCCTTTTTTTTTTTTTTTTTTTTTTTTTTTGGGGGGGGGGGGGGGGTGTACACCTGACCGATCCAAGTCTGATACTGATGTACAATGTAACAAGTAATAATAACTGCCTACATCCTTGATCGACTATTCATCAAAAAAATTTGTACCAAAACTGCCAATCTCTTATTTTTCCTCATTGGCATGATGCTTTTTCTTTAGAATGTTGGCTAAAGTATTTAATACACTGTGACCGAATTTATAGTTATGGTTTTCTCGGATGTTTTTAATTGCGCTTTTAGTCACAGATATCTCTGCTATTCTAGTGAGAGGAGGACATAGCAACTCATGTTTAACTTTTATTCTTTACTACGCATATATATGTATATTAACAAATAAATTTAAAAAAACGACATATATATATATATATATATATATATATATATATATATATATATATATATATATATATATATATATATATATATATATATACACTACAGCAGCATCGTCATTAATTACTGATCTTGCTTGTGTTATTTATAAGTTTCTAATTTTAAATCCGGTTCATGGCTGAGGTTGATTAAAAACTTTCATTTATTTTGGTAACATAACCGTGTTATAATACAAAAAGGTAATTTCATTTTGGAACATCGGTTGGTTGGTTGAACCTTCACTAAATAAATTTCACAAAAATGTCATCTAAAGACACCAGGATTATCGAAAAGAAGAGAGCTGTAATATGCTTTCCCCCATCGTCTCATTAGCGTTTTCATAAACATATTCCCCATATAGGAAAATAATTATACAAGTAAATATAGATTTTCCGTTGCAAAATTTGGCATTCTGAATTTGATCACCCATGGTGCAATAATAAACTCTAATGTACAGACCGACAATGAACTCAAAAATCCACGTGAAAACGATTGAATAAATGTCGTGTTGAGTACGGACCCAGGAAAAAAGTGTCAACTTCAGGAAAATGACAAGATAAAAGTATTCTTATGCATCAGCACTGCGTACATCCTCTCCGCAACAAGCCAAGCACCAGTAATTAAGGTGGTTGTCAATTTTCCACAGTATTAGGGCCTGTTCATAACGAGCGATACAGAATTTTATATCGCACCAGTTTGAGAGCGAGTGACAACGTAAGAGTCACCAAAAATGTGCCCCTGCGCTCGACACGGTCAGTTAACCGGATAATATCGATTGGTACATTGGGGCTCGTAAGAGGGAGTAAAACCCTCGTGGCGAAATGTTAGAACCTACTGGGGGTACAAGGGTGGGTCCAGGATTATTTGAAGGGGGAGGGGGGGTCCGCCCTTTGGCGTTGGGTTCGGGGCCCTTCAGCGGGCCCTGAAAATTTTGGTATTTCAGAGGGCGATCGGCGTCTTTTGGTACGTTTAGAACTATAATTCAGCCAGTCAAAATTCTAATTCCAAGAGGGAAATATTAGTGTGATTTTTTTTCAGAAACCGAAGGGGGGACTCCCCTGATCCCTCTAAATTCGCCACTGTGGTAGCCGGCGCAGTACAGAGAACCGTTTCACTCAATTTCTAAGGGCTTTAATCTCTCTACGCCTAATTCGGAGGCATACTCCTGGCTGGGTGCTGATATCTCAAAATTAAACGCGAGGAGAATATTTATAATTCCATGAAAATCGACAACAAGTTTTCGGACAACACACTTTGAGAGTAGTAGAAAAACACCTGAATCAGACATCCATTGCGATTTTGAAAAATCATGTAAACGTAACAACAGCACTGGCACCAACCTTCTCCAGTAAGGCGCATGAACACTACATGAAGTAAACACGTACATGTATGAAATTCCTCAGTTACACCGCAAGTTTTGAAAATGCTGGCATGATATTCTAAAAAGTTATCGTCAGTGCCAGTGATTACTACCATAAGAGGTAAAATAAAAGGATGTTCAATCGATGTACACTTTTATCGATTAATTAATATAAATTTTTCAGTGGTAATTCACATATTTGTTTAAATACGTAACCGTAATACGAGATCGCGATAGAAGTGAAAATACAAAACATACACCTTTTTTTTTCAATGCTTTTTATTCTGCTTGCGTACAAAAGCTAATCATACAATTTTCCAAATGTTAGCAACTGAACAGTATTCCACTGATTTTGTCTTCTATGCCATTTAACTAAAAACAGAATCAAAGGGGTGGGTATTTCAGTATAGGTTTTATGTATGGATTTCAATCTAGTTTATCGTCAGTCCAACCTCATATAAAAATCAAAGATAAGAAAATAGTTAAAGATTCAGAAATATGAAATCTAACTGAAACACAGTTATGAGAAAGTCAAGGTTTTGCTTAAATCGAAAGTTTGGTACTTCTTCTTGAGAAAAGTAAGTGCAGTACAATGGATTGCTCTAACTCGTTATTACAACCAAAGATAATTCTAAATTTACTTGAAATGCACATTAAAAGAAACGTCCGACCTTTAGAAGTGTCTTGTTAACGCACAAAACCGCAATGCTAAATGTGTACCAAACCAACCATTACATAAAATAACATGCACGCCTCCACTAAATGTTTGAGACTGGATCAACATTAAAAGCCAAAACTTAAAAAAAAAAAGAAAACACATTAGATATTACAAGTATTACAAGTGCAGGAAAAGACAACTTGGAGAACTGTCTCAGCAGACGCACTGTCATGCTGTCGTCTTCGCTAGCTTAACACGTACTAATCACATTGCGCAACTGAAGCACGTTAAGAAGGCTCCCATAAACTCTTTAACTTATTCATTTGGACGGATTCGTTCTAGGGCTGTTGTATCTCTTGTTTCTTGTTTTCAGTCACACAGTTCATAGCATCGCCAACTCCTCGGCATCATTACTGGAATTCCTGCTAAATCCTCGCTGAACGCGGGCTTTCAGCTTGTTGTCCTTCAGCATCTTCTTAAATGCGTCCTTCCCGCTGGCGGTGTACAGATCAAAATAAACGCGGCCGATGGAGTTCAGGAATTTGTCCACCTTTTCCGGGAAATGACTGACATCCAACGCATCTTTCTCGCTACCATCTTGAAGCTCGTTGTTCAACTTATCCGGTGTGGGTGCCGAGGGGAGGCTGGGGGAGGGCGTTCCAAGTCCTGTCCACGTTTTGAAGCGGTTCACGATGAAGTCCACCATTTCGTGTTCATTGGGCTGTTTAGACAGATCGTTCTTCACCGCTGTGAAACTCTCATTGAGGATGGACAGCAGCATATTGAGGGTTATCCAGGTCACAAGCACGACGAAGAGAACGAAGAAATATGGCGCAAGTTCGCTGGTGGAGGCCAAACGGTAGAAGTCGAATTTCCCAAGCATCATTTGCATCAGGGATTCAGAGGCTAAGAGAAGGTTTGCGAAATTGTAGTCTTTTGGTCCCATATCCAGAGTGAAGAATTGCACAAAAGCAAAGAAGATGATAAAGAATATGACAGAAAAGGCAAAAAGATGCGTTGTAGCGTCTTTCAAAGTTGCTGCAAGGAAAGACATGCGTTTGTTAAAGCGCAGCAGTTTAAGGAATTTGAGGGTACCAAGGAAGCAAAGCAATCCCAACATGTAGCTAAATGTTTCATTCCAATAACCAGCATATTGAAACTTGGTATATTCATTCCCGTGTGTCTTCTTAAAGGTCTTCGTCAGGGCATTCGTTATAATCATGCGGTAGAAAAACACCACTGCTCCTCCAATAGAAAACCCGATGACAGAAAATTCAACCAAATTCCAGAATTCAGCAAAGTACCTGCAACGCAAATGCCAGATTTTTTTGGATTCCTTGTAAATAAAGAAGAAAATAAAGATAAAGTAGATAATTTCGCATGCTATTTGAAAAGCTGCCGCAGATCCGACGTAGTTGAGAAGTCTAACTGGCTCAAAGCGGTAGTTGGTCACTATGCCCCCCGATTGATGAAACTCCACAGCCATGGTGTTAATTGAGAAAAGGTTCACCCCAGGGTTGTAGCATGTGAATTCGATCAGTACAGCCCGCGTGTACTTGTCTATCCACCATTCCCTCTCTAGGCGCTCCCCTAGCTCAAGTAATTTGTGGTAGCTTCCTCGCAGTTGCGCTAAGTACCCACCGCCGCCGTAGATGGTCAGTTGGCCGTAGAATGGATAGCCGTCTAATTCAGACGACGTACGGTACTCGTACTCAAACCTGACCAAAAACAAAACATGAAATAAATGTAAAGGGCAATTATCCCACCTGCTTTTTTTCAATCAGGTCACAATATGTAGTCTAGTTCTTCATTAACAGTAGTTTGTGAAAATAAGCATTAGACGGAAGAGCAAGGTACCAACACCATCTGAATATTTTGAAAATATACAAAAATATAATTCTAACCATTCAAATATCCATTTAGTTTTGACCCACAACGAATCGAATAAAAACCCTACTTTGTTATTGAAACTCCATAAAAACGTGGATTTGACCGGGGGAGGGGGAGGGGCACTTAGATCAATACTCAAGGCAAAGGGGGCGCAAGCACGGTCTATTAGTATAGTGACGATAGCAAAACTAATTCTTAAATGGATGAACAAGGCTGCCTTCACAATGGGAATCAAGGTTAAGGTACATGTTGTATCTTAGAATATACCACCAACCGTTACTTGTCTTTCTCGTCTTTTTTACTTACGCAGAATTATTGTGTGTGGCTGATCCACTGAACGGGACCCATCCCACACCATATGGACTTTCATCCTCCAATAGTAAATTGTAGGCGTCATTGCATTCGGGTATGAACTTCGTGATTACATCTTCTACTTTGCACTGGCCTTTGAATTAAAAAATAAACAGAAAGTGCATAAAGAAACTGAACTATTCATAAGTCATAATTATTTGATTTACCTTAACAGAATCATTTTAAAAAACTGTTATATACTCATCTCTAATTAACATGTCGATAAGATTATTATTTAGTAAATTCCAAAAAATTCCACAAGCATCATCTTGGGCGACAATGTCAGTTTTCTGAACTTACCAGGTTTCACTCTGACCTGCCTCATGGTGGCGTACCCCATCATTCTGCAAGCCCTATCAGCCAGAAACCCTCTTTGCCCTACTGGGAAATCGTTGTTATACCAGTTCAGGGCACGCAGTGCTGGGGCCAGCCCCTCTCTGTACCAGAGCCAGAACTGGGTACTGTTTTGAAGCTGAAAGAAATGCACGATATGCTTTAGTCTAGCCAAGTTTATGCCAATGTCTGTTGTTTTTTATAACAGCTATGGATTTTTGACGAAAATAAAAAGGCGAGGATTTTTTGCTCTGTTTTATGGTTATATTTCAACTTTTGGGACTTTGGAGTCACTTCCTATTCTGTGTTAATACAATGGGTGTTAACCCATTGTTCTAATTCCAAACCTTGTTTGGGTAAACACACTTTACCAGAGATGAACAACTCCTATATATTTTTTTAACCTAATAGGTAAAATACTTGCTTCCTATTGTGTAATGTGGTGTCATTTTCTTTAACCATAAAAGGTGGGGAGAAATTTGTGTGCTAATACTGCAATATTATGTTTACTCATTTATATGCCTAAAGAGGCACTAGTACGTAATATGCAGGACCGAAGACTGAGAGAATGCTTGGGGCAGAATTTGCAAAGATAAAAAATTAAGCTCCGCCGCCCTCTTCTGCGCAGCCTACGGTTGTGATATATAAATAAATAGATAAATTAATTGATCAACTAATAAAACAATTAACATATTGATGACTAATCTAAACCGTCAATATGGTTGGATCACATGAACTGTGGGTGCTTAAGAAGTTTAAACATATTCATTTTTGTTTCGCAGTCAAAAAACCCATTTTGAAAAAAAGTTGGAAATGCAATCTTTTTCTTCTAAAAGGGAATCGAAACCATTTCTTTACGTATGCAGCGTCATATTCACCTTAGTAAAGTCGATCGTCGTATGGCCTTTAAACACAAACTCATTCTCCATGTGTTCTCGTAAGTAAAAATTGTATGGATCACGATTTCCATAACTGATCACCAGCAGCATCCACACAAACACACTATAGAATATAATCTCCCGCAGAATGTCGTACATCCTCAGTTCTTTGAGGCGGTTTTCACGGGCCTGTTCAAGAAGGGTGGGGTCGGGTGGCTTGTAGGCGATCTTCCTTGGTTTTGCGGCGCCGTAAGCTGAAAAGATGAATACAAAGATGCTTGCATGGTATTACCGTAAATACAGTATGGTATTGCATAAACAGAGTACCCTCCCCACAGCCCACTTCTTCGGGTGGATGCTGTTGCCTGTTTTATCCTTAACATCAGCGCTTACTTTCGTATAGGGATACATTTCTGTAAACATAGGGGTTAGACTACAAAGGCCTAGGGCGTGACAAGCGACCCTAAATTTAGATGCATTATCCATAACCCATAAGAAAAAAATTGTTCTTAAATGTAAGTGTTGAGAATACTAACTGTCTGGCGGGTGCAACAACAGCTCATCATGTTGCAACTGAGGATCCTCCTCATCTTCTTGTCCCTCCTCCTCCTCCTCGTCCTCGTCTACCTTCTTGATGATCATCGAGAAAAATATTGCCAACAAGAAAATCTGAAAAGTACACCAGGCAAAGTAAGATGTAGATGAACTATTCAACAGACAAAATTAACAATTTCTCAACCTAAGAAATATTGATAAAAAAGGTCAAATCTCCAAAGTTCATGAATTAAGCGGAAGTCTGTTATTTTCAAAGCAAAAATGACAGAAAGAAGATGATAATTTTCAAGGCTATGATGCTGTGCAAGTATATATTCAAATAAAAGTAAAACTAGGATTGTATTTTGATTAATCAAAACGTTATGTCTACCGACCTTAATTGGTTCCGTGAGAAACACTGATGTCACAAAAGAAATCAGCATTGACGTAATCCATTTCCGAGCCTTTGTATCCCCGAACGAAATACCGAAGAAAGTTACCATAGCAGCGGCGCCAAACACACATATCCACAAGATAACCCAGGCAACAATTCTACACCACCATGGGAGTTCAAATTTCTTCTTTTTCTTGCCAGTTTGTAGATAGTCTTCGTGGGGATGTGTGATCGACTTTTCCAGTTTTTCAATTTCACTAGAAAAGGATGTGTCTGGACGGGCCTTAAATGAGACATTGGTATACACTGTTGAGGTGGAGGCGCCTCCCCTGTTCCAGTCAGCTATTTGGTTTTTCTCTGGATGGGTATGGGTGTGAATTAGTGTCTCTGTGGACATAGCCGCGGAGTTCAGAGACGCGCTACCCTGGTTTAGGACATTTCTCTGCATGGCCGCCTTAATACGAGATGGGCGCTTCTTTCTCGGGCGAGATTTTCGAAACAAAGTGATGATCAATAAATTCACCGGGAAAACGATGACAGTTCCAATTATCCCGACGAAAATCTGAAAAAGAAAAACGGCAAAAATCTGTTCAATTTGAAATTCGCAACGGCCAAGAACAAAATTTTAGTTCTAATTTATGAGAGTAAATGACCAATGGGGAAAGGGTGTCTTCATGATAACGCCATAAACATGTAGTTTTAGATTAAATCGAATCAAATATCATCAAGCTGCTCTTCCACCAACAGACAATGTTATAAATCAAACTTTACAAGTATCATTGTACGCTACGTCATAGCCTACCTGCTCGGGAGAAAGACTAAATGGCCCAAAAGTAATGGCATTGGCCCCCGGGCTTTCGGGAACCTGACCATAGAACATAGCGCTGGTCAGCATGGTCAAAAATAACAAACAGAGGCAGCAGGACACTCGCTGTAGTCTAGTGAATCGACTCTGTGCTGGACGAGCGATGACAGAGAACCACAGATGGCCATCGCCAAGATTCTTCTGTGTTGTCTTGGTAAAGAGGTGTCCGAACTCTGCCATCTGTTCTCTGCCGGCTACCGGGATGAGACGGTCAACCTGAGGAGAAAATAAATCGACAGTTTTTATTGTTATATGATTATCTTATTAAATTGGATTATTAACTTGAAAATTAAAGAGTAAAGAATGGTTTACCAAAATGCTCTCAGCCTAAATATCTTCTCATGAAAAGTGTTATCGACGTTCCTCTGATACTGCTCTTAAATGCCATCATAATATTATTAAATATTTGCCATTAAATATTTTCCATTAATTAGGAAAATCCAGCAGCGAAAAGAGATGGAAGATAGTTTTTACGTATAACACTATCTGATAACAATCTTCAAAAATAACAAAGAACATTATCTGACCTGGCCGTCATCTTCTTCCACAGCAAACCAACGGTTACATATGAAGTAGTACTTCTCTTTTGTTTGCAGGTCTATGACCAGGAAATACTTGAGGTACCATGACGCAAATTTCCCCCTGCCAGAGTTGTCATGCCAAATCCGGGCGTAGTTAAGTGTACCGAGGGGTCTGAGTGAAGAAAGAAATAGTCCGTTAAACAGGATTTAAATATTCGTGCAGCTGAATATTTCCCAATTTTTACAGAATATCATAAAGCAGGAAATGTATAATATTATATGGAAATGTTACAGAATACATGATGCTACACTAGACGCGACGACACTTGAATAAAAAGTTAAATAATGAACCGACAACTGCGGTTAAACAAGGACCTTTAAAAAACAGATAC
The DNA here is from genome assembly GCF_001039355.2 of Lingula anatina. The sequence goes on from NW_019774070.1 coordinate 367,014, forward strand.
AGGGTGTGATTGACATCGGATATAAAACGGAAAGCTCTGAAAGTCAGTTTGAGGAAATTTTTGTAATTCGCTTCCTATGAGTTAAGATACTGTATCGCTTTATAAATAGTGTTTTAAGGTAAGGATTTTAGGGATTTCACCTTGTGACCGCCAGCAAGAAACGATCGACGGCACCTCGCTTGAACACCGAACGCTTGTCATCGGACAAAACACGAACATCAGTCTCGTCGTGCTCCCCAGAGAGAATGAAACACACCTGGAGTGGTAAAAATGGAGGACTTTATTAACATGGCATTTGTTTTCCTCTTGAAACTAATATTCCTTGCTGCTTTCGAGTAAAAATGTATTCCAATTGATTAAAATTCTAGAAAATCTGCAGACTCAGAAATAGCGTATAGCTTCATCATGCTATAACTGAAGCATTACTGCTCCCCCCCCCCCAAAAGGGTATAACAAGTTCACACAAAATTGATAAACTTTTTTTGCAATACAACGTACGTGTGTATTCACCGACAGAGCCTGCAAGGTACTTCTAACCAATATATGAACCTTTTAAAACAAACGGTTTGCAAATTCCTTGGATAGGATTTTTCATATTGCCATATCCAGGATCGACAGGAAAATAAAATCATTGTTTACACAAATTTTAAGGTAGTCAAACTTATATATTTGTTTCTGGTCATAGCGCGAATATCTACGTTACAAATAAGATGTTTGATGATAAGATGATTCTATGTAATATGTAATCTTATAATTAAAGTGTTTTAAACATCTAAAAAACTTCATAATTTATCTGCTTACTTAAAATCAAGGATGATATAAGATAAAGGTGACCTTACCTTGGATTCTGTCCCCGCATCCCTGCGCAAGCCAGTGAACACAACGACCTCGTACAGATAGTGGGCGCTTGGGTCGTTGTCCAGTAGGGGAGTGACTCCCAACTGAAAAAAAAGTAAGAAAAATGTTTAACAGGATTTTTTCTTGGTCGTTGATGATTAATTTAATTATTGGAATCAGTGTAATTAATACACTTAAGTACGGATTAACTTAGACAATCAAATGAGTGAGATAAGAATTATGTTTAAGGTTTTACGTTAAATACCTTTTCAATATCTTTCTTGTCCTGTCGTCTTGCCCAAATTGCCATCAGTATGTATATGACCCCTATGATGATTTCAGTAATGTAAAGGGTTGCGTTTTTATCGAAGGAAGCTGCTCCCGAGAACACAAAGTTCCAGTCAATAGTGTTCGGCATAACAACCCAGCCGCCAAGGAACGTGGTAAGATGGTTACACAGACACTGGGTCACGTCATGTGTGGTTGCATTGCCGACCTGAAATAAAAAAATGAAATCCATCCAGTTAAAATCCCTGTTCTCGTTTCGTTTTGATGTTTTATGTTAAAGACATATTCACGTCATGTTATTCGGTCCTCATTCAGTAGAATTTGATGCTTGATGTACACGCATTTGCAGAAGCTTTCAAAAGATGTGTAATACTAAATATATATTCAAGCCATGTATTTCTTGAGTTACCCGTGTATACGTATTAAAATATAACGAGTTAAGCCCACTATGCATCGTTTGAGAAATCAATGCATTACAATTGGCACAAAAATAATTTGTTCTCAAATTCACATTATGTCTTGGTTAATGGATTAACTGGTTCACTTACAACACATCCATCTTTTCTAAGATTCGGCGCTAGCCGCTTGACGAATAAACATGAAGAGGTGTAGACACGCATGGTGTAGTTAGTGGTGATCTCGTTCACCCCAGTAAACGGCTGCGTGAAATTTCCTTGAAAGTCAGCCCAGTCTGTCCCATACATGTCCGTCTCATTGGGCAGTAGCTGTCTCAGGCCGATGAAGTATTTTCCTGTTTTGTTGCCCACACTGTCCATAAATACCTCGTAGCTATTCAAAGCCATGCCTGTAAAAATGATGATGCACTGACGCACAATGAATTTACGGGCTCGTTGTTTTTCGAAATGGAACACAAAAGCTAAATGGTTTCTTACCCTTGATTTGATTGTGTTGTCAACTTTTATTTACAGAAGAGGACGAGGAAACGAAATGGCTTTGTGCAGTATATCCTGGCGAATGTTATGCAAAATATAACCTTAGTTGTTTTTTGGAACTAGTGCATTTCCCAACGGTTTACTCTGTAATGGAAATGCAGTAAACATAATTCATATCATGCTTTAATCGATAAGGACAGCAGCATCTTACCGTTCTTGGCTAATCGAACGCTCGGGACGAGTTGCCAAGCGTCAAAGCCCCCCTCTTCAAGCTGTGGCGCCGTCTCGTGCCTGACAAGCACAAGGAAGGTGACCTGTTCCTCAGGGACGATCTCAATATGAAGGGACACGTCTGTCTCGTTCACCCACAGCGACCTGTAGGATAACCTGTCATATTTACTCATTGGACTTTGTGACGCAGTGACATAGAAAGGCTCAGGGATCGGTGCCGTGTGGTCCCTCTTCACCATGATCTCTATGGGTTCCTGGGTGTGGGATACTTCTACTATCCTGCTTGCATTATCCAGGATGTCTATGTAGACGCCCTTGGAGACGTTAGAGACCAAGGCACTGACACTGCTCTCCAGGAACTCGACTGGGTTGAAATTGAATTCTACTATCTGAAAGGTCCAAATTATGGAAAATGAATTTAATCTCAAGACTGACACAATTTTTTAAACTGCGATGCTATTTAGGTGTGTTTGTCTAGTGTGTATAGAATTTTAATAACATATTATTGCAAATACACAAACAAAACGACTGATCATTGATGCGTCGTTTTTAAGGTCAGTCTAATTATTGGAATATGTCCACCTAGCTCACACTCATATCCGGTAGGCCAGCTCATTGATGAACGCGATGAACGCTTAGTGTGACTCTTTAAATCAACTCACCTGTAAAGACAGACCGTCACCTCCATCCAACCCTGCCAATGACCCCGGGTGAAAATTGACCAAGGGTTGGTCCAGATTTTCGAGGTCAGTGGCGGTACTCTTCACTAGTATCACCGTCATGTCCGGAGTCTCTAGGGTGTACGTCGGTTCCCCGAGGACCATCTTATTTGAGAAGACACTCAGAACACTGTCCATACTCTTCGTCATCTTTGTCCAAGCACCATCTGCCTGTCAGTGGAAAGGTAATGCATGTATTACAGTTCAATTTACTTTGCATGGAGATGGAAATATTATCATTGTTTTTATTATTGTTGTTGTTGTTCAAACATTGCGTCAGGATAATTTTTTTCGCCAGTCTGCCAAGGCAATTGAGAATTCCTGATATATGTTAATAGTTAACATAAAATGTACAACGTGGCAAAGCGATGATAATTGCAATAAATAAATAAATAAATTAATTAATAAATACTCCCAACATTATTAACTCCAAATCTGACTTAACTTTTATCAGTGTCATCTCGCCTGTACTGCATAAGTTTGTTCAATGGCAATGGAATAAAAGCGTGGGTAGTTATATATTCATTAGCCATGTATTTCGCAAATTAAACCCACCTTTCTTTAATGCAACATATTGTGAATAATCTTTGGCCAATTCTGCTAAAATGAGGTTTTATTTTGTACCAATATATCCTTGATCTTACCACTTCCTTTTGGTTGTCATTGTTTGTCATTTTTGCAAAACCGTTCACGGCATCCTTCGCTGACAATCCATCTATGTCTGAAATAATGAATAATGACCAGTCATGAGTAATCTCTAAAATGTAATTCAGTATCATTTAAATTTAACAAAAATATACATGAATAAATAGAATTAGATAGATATAAAAACGAAAAATGAATTAGAATGATGTATCTGTAAAAATGAATGTACACTTGCTTAAATGAGTAAATTTATACATGTAAATAAGTTGCTATTGTATTGTACAGAAATTACTGAATGGACAAATATGGATAGTAAAAAAGTTAAATACAACAGTGTCCTTAAAACTAAATGAAACAAAGAGTGATAATATTCATATAATATTTCATAATCATCTATGCTAAGAAGGTTATATTCACACATAAAATAAATTATGGAAATACTTTTTAACTTAGTGTCCTCCAAGTCCGTGTTGTAAAATGCAGTTTTCAGAGATTCCTCAACATCTTTCTTTAATGGATTTTGGAGATGAATCGTTGTTGTCTGAAAGAATAATGCAAATGCGGTTGAGTCAGTAGGAGAGAGAGAGCGCATCAGGACGAGAGCGAGCGAGCGAGAGAGAGAGATAAGAAGAAGAGCGAAAGAGAATAGGAGGGCACAGATTCAACCACACACACACACACACACACACACACACACACACACACAGAAAGAGAGAGAGGTATTAAGCCAATAAAGAAAGATAAGAAGAAGAGCGAGAGATACATGTAAAAGGAGGGGATAGATTCACACACACACACACACACACACACACACACAGAGAGAGAGAGAGAGAGAGAGAGAGAAAGAGAGAGAGAGAGAGGGGGGGGGGGAAGAAAATATACCTCCAGGATGTTTCCCATGGTACCAAGAATTAAATTAACTAATGTAACAGTCTCCTCTATTGTCAAGTCTTCTGAGAAATCTTCGAGGCATTTGACAAAAGATTGGATGACTTCCACGACGACTTCCTAAAACAGATCGTTATACAAATGGGTTCAATGAAAATTAAAAAACAAGTCTAAACTAGTTTATGGTTTCTTTTTCACGTACAAGTAGTTCAAAAGCATTATTAAGCCCTGGTGTTTTCCTTCTAGACTCCTGTTATCATTATTTAAGAATTCAATTCAGGAGCATTGCACAAACATAGAAGAAATTCTAATAACTGACTAAACTGATACACCGTTTTTTATAACTTTTAAACTCTGCTTACTTACTTGACTTTCTCGGTGTATTTCAGAGGGTTTGCTCAGCACGGGGGCCAGGGTGCTAGCTTTGATTATCACCTGACTAGGTGTTTCTGAAGGGGTTGCATTTATTGCAGCTATCATTTGCTTCCGGATCTGAGAAGAACAGTAAATTATTCGTCTTTCCTAATAGTAAATGGTGGCATTAAAACCACGAAATAATTAAATTATGTCTCTGAATTTGAAATAGAATAAAAAGAACGATAACCGATCTTCTAATGTAAAGGGATGAATTTATTTACTTTTCTCACAACTTACGTCAGCGCCAGTTTGACGAATGTTTTCATTTTCTTCATCGGTTCTATTCTGAGCCTGAAAATATGGAACTTTGGATACATTACTAAACAAAACGTAAGGCAATTATGCATAGAATTTAAACACAAAAGAGATAATTTAAACATTTCTTAAAATAAATATCCTTTCCCAAATTGCTCTGATATCTTACCGATGTCCCCGTTCCCGTTCCTGCGCCTTCATCTGCAAAGAAAAATCCTGGAATCATACATGTACGTAAGGTAACCTAATACAACCTTTCATGTATGGACATACATGAATATACACACATCATTTAAATCTAATATAACAGTGTTAAATAATAACAAAATCTGCTTTAACTACCCCCGATACATCCTTGACTGTTAATAATCGATGCCCATGACAGTATTGACTGTGCAGTGTCGTCCAGGTTGCCGTTGGCCTCTATTTCTGACAACGGATTCTGGTCACCAGGAGCAGACAGCCTGTCACACAAAGCTGAAGCCTCTGATGCAGACACTGGGTTCACCTAAAGCATGAAAATATTGCGGAAATCCACGGTGTTCTCATATAACGATATTCATCAAAAAGATATATTAGGAGTCGGAACTTGCTTTGTAAAGGAATTTGATGTTAAAATGCGTTTAACGGATATTTAAGTTGCTTTGTGTGAAAAAAATACAATAACAAATTGAAACGTGGAGTTTGGGTGCTATTCTATCAACAACAACGCAAAAATGTTACCATACACCTATTCTCTAACTAAATATCTTAACTCGTATGCCATAAAAGACTTCTTTTTTTCTAGAAGCGCGTGTCAATAGTCAAGTCATACCTTGTATAAACACAACCGCATAAAAAAACTGAGTCATCGATTTACCTGTATCCGGCCTGCTTCCACGTTTGTGGTGCTGCCTTTAGTGTCCGATATATTGACGTAGACTGTCATCCAGTAATCGTGGGAAGATGGACCTAGTGGCATGGAGGTTTGGAGCAAACCCGTGGTCTTCATACCTAGTATCTTGGGATCGCTGGAGCCGTCCAGTATTGCTGTAAAAGATACCATGCCCTATGAACTGTATCGTTTGTCAACGACGTTATCTTTTGTGTAACTGGCTGGTTGGAAACCAAGACATCTTTCAAATTTATATTTGTCATTAACTGTGTTCATGTGTTCCAGCATAAAAATATCAACAAAAATACTCAATCAGATCTCCAAAACAAATTTTAAAAAGATCCAGATCCAGATGGCTATTACGTATGGAATTCAAAACAGTTTCAAATGTGCGCTATATATCGCTTCTGATTGGACTGTTTACTGTAAAGATTTTGGCATCACCAAAATATAGCTGTACACATAGTTGCACATCATCTCCTTTTTTAAACTTCTTTTTAAACTGGTTAATATACTATTCATGTATAATTTTTATGCTTACTGTAAAAAGTGTATGAGGCTATTCCATCGTTGTCATGCCAGTTGGTGCAATTTACAGTCCAATTCTTTGCTGCAGTGGCCTCCGATATATTTGGTCCTGCTGAGCAATAACCGCCCTGCGGTGGGGGGTTCACTTTAAGAACAAGTTCTGCCAGACCACTCCGCGAGGAGCCGATTCTGCTGGCTTCCAGTTTTACCCTTATCTTGGTGACGTTGGTTGTGACGGTGAATATGTCTGCCTTTATACTGATAGTACTGGACGAGCTTCCTAAAAAAAATAAGGGGTATGTTGTATTACGTAAATTGTCGAAAGACACCGGTTATTTTTTGGAACATATCACTTATGTTCTGTAACGCATATTCACAACAACGGCAAGTTGTATATAAAGATTAACATTTTTTATTGAGAAGACATAAATGAAGAAAATACATTCGTGTATGATGATTTCGCATAGGGGCTTTATTGCAAGAAAACATAAAACCCTGGGAAAATGCAGTGCGGTATGAAAGGATTTTTACAGTATTGTATTGTATCTGGAAATGGATTCAGCAACGCTTCTGTCAAAATACACACGTTCTTAGTGACTTACCGTTATGGCTGTCAAAATAATTTTCAGGAGCAGCAATCTTATGCCAAATGGTGAATTCTCCCTCTTGGCTTTCTACCTCGAGATCCCATTCATAATGTAAATTACCACCATAGCAACCATATAAACATTCACTGGTGAGAGCGATTCGCGAACGCCAGGGGACCACTTGACTGTTCATGGCAGGGCTACATGTTACTGTATCCCCAACACCGCACCTGACAAAACATGGCGCCAGTTATATTTAGAATGTAGTACTTTGTCTTTTTCCTTTTGATATTAACATTACTGTTGACCTTTTTAAATAGCCGCATACTCTTTTCTTTACAAAAGTAAATAATCTTCATTTGAAAAAGAAGCTTTACGTGAGGTAAGTTAAATTCAAAATCGCATAGTTTGAGAAGTCAAGTACATGTACATCTGAAATCGAATCCGAAGTGCAGTTATACATGCTGAGGTTATTTCTTCCTTTGCCAGGCAAAACCAAGCTGGCTTTAAGGAGAGGAAGGAAATGACGAAGGGGCACATGCTCGTTTCTGCTTCTAAAATTATTTGTATTATCAAAAACGCTGAAATACTGAAAAAAAGCTTGCCTACCCCTTTCAGATTCAAGATCTCCGGTTTAAACACGTCTGCGACTCACCTTATAGCGACCTCTGGAGGATCGCCTTCCACAATGTCTACCAGTAACACGGTGTATCCCTTTCGGCTCCCTTTATATGCGACCACAAAGACCTCATAAGTTGTGTTTATTCTCACATCGGTGGTGTTAATACTTAACTCCCCTGATGAACCGTTGATAAAACCTGGTCCATCCCCAAAACATCCACCTAAGTTAGTGCCATTTGCGGGGTCCCCTTGATCGCTAATGTTCCTTCGTAAGACATCGTACGGTACCAAGCCCCCAGCAGGAACTTTGAAATTCTCTCCGACTTGCCGACACAGGTATTCGAATCCAGTGAAGTTCTGTTGGGACAAAAATGATTGGTTTTGTGTGAATTGAGAAATATGAGCGATGCTTTCTCCACGAAAAATAAAAAAAAAATCGAAGGAAGGATACTTAAAACATCTCCTAAATTCTATATTAAGGTTGTGAGAAAACATGAGTGACGCTTAAAAATTGGGCACCGACATTCTGAACATTTTACCTGAGGTTTGTCTGGGTCCAGGTCCGGGTCTTTTGAGTAAGTGCCGGGTTTTAATGTCAGAATTCTACCATGTCCCAGACGAATCTTACTGGAAACTTGATCAATAGCCGCAACAACGATAGGAGTTTCCATCACCCTTACGTATGTGAATGCGGAGTTCGAAAAGTCGTCGTTACCAGAAGACTGGTCCAAAAGCATTCGGGTTGTAAAAGAGAATTTGAAGACACCGTAATCTAGAAAATGAGGCTTTAATGCAATCTCGGCTTCTTTTGCCGAAGATATCTCATCTAATGTTATTTCTCTTATAATATCTCCTGTTCTCTCGTCGACTTGATGAGCAGTCCACTGTTTGGAATTGCGCAAAGTAACCCCACAGTTGACTTCAGTTATCCCCTGAAGGTTAAAATAGCTACTTTTATATTCGATCCTCGGCTTGAAGAAATCAGGAGCTGGTTGGGAAATCTGGACATATGGAGGTACACAGTCTATATAGGAAATAGTAAAACTGAACGTACGGGTTTCGTTGGACCATTCATTAAATCCGTGCACGACCATCTGCTTCCGTCCGCTTTCCTCAAACGTCGTGGTGACTGAAATCAAGCTACTGGTTATGGCGCCCTTGTAAGTTGTATTTCCGACCGAGGCACATCTCGCTCGGGAGCCGAACGAAGCAAATCGAATCCCATCGAATTCAATGTAAACGCAGGAGTCTGTGCCCCTTGACTTCAGAAGGATGTCTACAGTTTTGTTCTCTCCTGGCGCACGCACTCTGCCATCATCGTAGATATCAGAGATCTCTACAGGTTCAAAGATGTTAATGTTGAGAGCGGTGCTCGCTGCACTGAATGGATTCTGGGCAGTTATATTCACTGTATAACTACCAACCTACAATGAAAAGAAGATTGAATTTATTTGAAAAAAAACAGGTAAATTTATTAGATACAGGTAGATAAAAGTAAAGCATGTCGTTTGTAATATTGAGTTAAACTCTCAGTTGCGATCTTTTATATACATTCCCTTTATCATACACGAGTTTCATCAAATGACTTAAATATGTCTATACACAGGCCTAACCAACTACCAGACTCGGCACATAAGGATCCCGAATTAACCGGTATATTGGACCACACTACCCGTTTTCAAGGTGTGTGTCAGATCGCATTTCGGAGTATCATACCCAAGAACAAATTTTGTAGGATGACCGCGGGCTCATCCTGTCGGTATTCTGACTGATACTCCGAAATGCGATCTGACACACACCTTGAAAACGGGTAGTTTGGTCCGATATACCGGTTAATTCGGGATTCTTATGTGCCGAGTCTGGTAGTTGGGTAGGCCTGGTACAGATTCCTACCGCTGGGAACAGCACTGCCGGCGGGTTATCTGACTTGACACATTGGACGACATGACTTATGTCATCTGTGTAAGCAGTGATATCGACTTTTTCAACGATGCCTAGAAAACAGAGATTATGTATCACAAAACTGTATATAATGTACACATGCATCCCCTTTTCGTTTTGACTTAAAAGGACGGAGCAAAACCTGGAAGTAACATAAGTTTCGGCTACCTCATTGTACTGGCATACACATTAGCATGTGCGTTTACTGATATATCTCGTCAACACCAGGCGCCTCAACTCTGGAAGTTCATGTAAACTTTAAGACCAAATTTTAGCCTACTGTGATTCGAGATAAATCAGCCCAGTCCAACTCAATGAATTTATGAACCTGTTTGCAGACCAAATCTTTTTGTAGAAAAATAGTTTCTGCATGCATATCACAGTGGAATATGTACATTTAGTACCTAGCATTTAGTAAAGTTTATTTTTGCTTCGTTTGCTGAATACTTTTGCCTACTAAATATGATTCAAATTCAGTCTTCAAAAAGTCATTGGATTTGGTAAGAGCGTTGCAAAAGAGCCAAAAATGGTAAAAAAAAAACTCGCCAAACTTGACATCACTGTCTTACATCGAACTTTTTAATCTTTTGCAACAAGTGTAGTGAAACACACACATCATAGCTACAGGCATATTTAGCCCCGATCGTGAAGTCTCTAGTGGCGCCACTTTTGTTTGCTCTGCTTAATTTCAACAGACTAAAACGTTCACAAATACTATGTATTATTATGTCATTACATTATGTACCGGTGTTATTGATGTAGAACTTAACGTCCCTTGTCAGCGGAAACGTGTCTCCGCCAAACCCCTCGATGTCTGGGCCACCTATCGGTATAAATGGCTGATACATCGCTTTGGCAGATATCCAGGTTATTTCTTCATAAAGACTTGTCTGGAAATACAATAACTTAGGTTGATAATTATCTTATTAATGCAGTTATACTGTAGTTTCATGTTTTTATATTTTTAGGGAAATTTAATAAAACACACAGTTAAAAAAGTGAAAAAAAAATATATATATACATAGTTGAAATTTTTTTAAAAATTCCTTTCGTGCCCACTTATTGGAAATTGTCCCATGTCTGACTTGTTCATGTCTGATTTGTTGCTAAATAACATATCAAAGCCTATATACTGTATTTTGGTACATATATTTCTTAATCTTAACTTACATCCACGGAGAACTGCACACTGGTAGCTAAGTTGGAGATGATAACTGTGCAAGAGTAAACCCCCGAGTTCACGGGCCTGGGGAGAATTCGTGTGCAGGGAGAGGTACTGCAGTCCAAAGGGGTGTACGCCTGCCCTCCTCTCCCCCACAGGACGGTAATAGCGGCCTCTGTGGGCACAGTACTGCCCGCGAACACCACCGTGATGTCAACATAACCTTGAAACATAAATTGTCCATATATGTATCTGCAAAAACATACTGCGTTTTTTCGGAAATGACATTGCAAACCGCATGTCAATTTACAAGGAATGTATGTTTTATGTGGTTTTGATAAAAAGAAAGTGTGAGACAAATAATAAGAGGTAAAACGGCTGTACGGCTTGGCAAGAGACATCGGAAAGCTAAACAAGTAAGAATGAAGATTGATTCTTCAGATCTCCTGAATAGGACAACAGAAATTTAGGGGCCTACATAACGAAAGCGCATACGTTAACTTCTACACGCAGCTCCAAATTTATCCTGACCACAAACCTAAAATCAAATTAATAAGATCTAATCATGGAAATGCCTCACCAGAGCTTCCCAAAGTAGGAGCAGATGAGGAAACACTAAAGTCGCTCTCAATGACGGGGTGTTGTACAGCAATGTAGTAGGTCTTTGTAGTGTTACCAAGGGGACTAGTGGCTGTTACGGTTATGGTGTAGTTCCCCACATATGTATACGTGTGGTCGAGAAGGTCTTCATCCTCAGACCTTACACCTACAACATAAAAAAAATTAAGCACAGAAAAATAAAATGGTTCATATCTGTATATAATAGTATCGGTGTTGTTCACGGCGGTTCAGTAATGGCAAGATTAGGTGACAACAATCTTTTCATTTTAATAACTGGATTTTCATTGTGCAGAATCTTTTAAACACATTGTGCAGAAGAGACAGCTTTTTTTTTTTTGAAAATCTAGCCACTTACTAAAGGAAAATGTATAAACATTGAACATGATATTTGCAGAAAAAATCATGAAGATCAGCGTTACCTTGTCTGTCAAATTCATGTACAGTAGCGTCATCCCCAAAGTGAACATAGAACCTGACGCGTTCGCCTCTGTACATTTTGATCTTCAGTGTGATTGGCTGGTTAACGGTGGCGTGGGCGGGCTCAGAGGACAGGCGCATATCCTGAACCGGTTCAAACACCTCAATGGCTGCATTCAGCACCATGGAACTCATCAGATTACTAACGTTCACGCGCAAATCGTAGGCACCCTTGGCTTGGTATTGATGTCGGTATACTTGATCTACCACAAAGTTCTGGAGCACAGGATCTGTACCGTCTCCATATTTAATTTCAATCTGAGCACCCGCAATTGGATCGCCACCTGTCTGTGACACGAAAATGTCACACTGGCCCGTTAGGAGGAAAGATACAGGGCTGTTGGTGGACAAGCTTACGTTAGCAATGGGGGTGAGGACGTGGATTTCTTTTGTAAGTGTGTGGTTGCCCACTCCATTGTAGACCGTCACTGTTACGGAATACGTGCCTCCACGAGAGAAAGAATGGTTACGGGTTATCTCTTGCGTCGGGACAGCCTCTATCCAAGAAGATCTTGGTGGTGTAGTGAACAAGAACGTTGTGCCATCATTGAAGTCAAATTCTAGTTTGACACTGGTGCCGCCCTCTATCCTCAATGTGAAGAACACTTCATCCTCAACCAGAGCGTACAGATTGCTGCTGACAAGAGTTGGATACATTATCGCTTCGTCTATGGTGAAATCCACACTAATCACGTCCTGGCTAAAATCATTAAATGCTCTCAACGTCACATTTGTCACCGTGACCGAGGGACTTTGGATGGGACTAGCCCAGCGGCCCTGTTTAGAAAGAGCATTGTATTCAACCGAATACTGAGTACCATTGATGAAAAGTTCAAACTCTAGGTCAGTTCCAGTGGCGACTTCAAACTCGATATAGTGAAGCTGGTTAACTCCCCCTCCCTCTTTCAGCAGACGCAGTCCCGTTACCACCTCTCCCAGTAGGACGGTCGCTGTGGCGCTGACGCTACTGGCCAAATTAAAACAAGTAACGTTGACGACAAAAATACCCGACGTATTGTACATATGCGAGATGCTAGCCCCCGTCAACAAAGCAGCAGACCCCAAAATAGTCTCCGGCGTAGTACTGTCCCCAAAGTCAATCGTGCATTTATAATCAGTGCCTCCGGTTGTGTTGAAGGTGATGCCGTGGGCTTTAAACATCTCGCCGTGAGAATCTGTGGAGACGTGAACACTTGTGACCGGATCAAGTACTGTGACCACCGTAAAGTTGGTCTTGTCTGTCAGAGCATTGAATGCCCGCACGGTGACATTGTACGTCCCGGACAGACTGAACGTATGCACAAATGTCGGCTCGGAAACTGTTACGGTGTTGCCATTAGAGATCGTCCATTGGTAGGTGAGCGGTTGACCTTTGTGGAGGAAAAGTAAAATGAGTAGGGTTTTGATAAGCTCGTGCTCATCGACATGATTTTTTGAACCTCTATTCATGAGGATAAATCATGAATTAAATAAAATTGGAGTTATATTTGTGATCGTTTTGTTTTAATACTCTGTCTACGCAATAATTCTATTCGTGTTACACAGTGTATATAACTTTTTGATTAATGGGTTAAAAAGTCAAAACACGCACCTGTATGGGGTGTAAGTTCGAAAGTGATAGGTACCCCAGTTTGGACGTATTCCGGGCCGATGATGACGGTTTCGTTAATTCCATCCAAGACCTCTGTAGTTGCCGTCAGGTGCACTGCATTTGGGATCATTTTATTGGTGACCGTCAGGTTTGTGGTGAAGTTCCCAGTGGCACGGTAGGAGTGGCAAAGCCGGACAAGAGAGGGCCGACTGGTCGCGGCACGGAGATAATGACGGTGGTCATCTGGTGGGTGAACGTCACTGGACGTGTCTATTACCTCGTTAAGATTAGCCGTTGCGTTAGTGCGTTTCAGGTCAGATTTTTCTCCTGGGAAGAGTGGCCGAGTCACCAGGCTGCCTCCACGGTTCACATACCCTATGACATCACCACACGCCGCCTCAAATGACCCAGTGGCACTAGAAAGAAAAAAATTGGTGTACAACATCGAAAAAGACCGGTTTGTGTTGACATCAGTCTGTCTTGTCTCCTTTATTATAAATAGCTAAACCCGCACTACCGGTATGTTGGAAAGGTGTGTACAGAAAATATACCTTCTTGAAAAACAGAGCGACGCATGTTGCTTAAAAGGTGTGATGATGTATCGGTTATTCAACAGACATTGAAATCAGGATCGTTGCGTGTTCAAAAATAACATTGTTTTTCAAGACATCAGCTTATTTTTTCCAATATTCAAATCCCTCCCCCTCTCCCCAAAGAAACCAAACCCTTTCTTCTTACCTTGCAAATCCGTACCCACCAGAGCTGATCGTATGCGACATGACGTACACAACTTTGTAAGCGGCCGCTATGGGAAGTGAAGAGCGGCCAGGTTCAGTGCAACTTCCCCCAGGGGTGGAGATACAGCAGGCGCGGACCGCGGAGAACAACGCTGGACAACTGTGTTGAAAGGGCGTGGTGTCACACGTTGCATTGCAGATGTTGGCTGAGCAACAGTATTGTTGGCCACCAGGACAGGAAGGTCTCAGCACCTTAGAGGTGAAACCAAGTCTAAAATATTTTTTCAGCAAAATATTGTAAAACTACTTAAAGTGACTCAAGAATCGATACAATAATACCGTTATTAAACGGAACAAATAAATTTTTGTCTATCCATAAATTGTTGGTAATGATAGAAAAAGAATAGTGGTATATTCACAAATTTAAATTTCCTGTCTGTAGACTGTAGATGACAACCGCATCTTTTGCAGAGAATTTAGTGTTTTCTAAATTAAAATGTTTAACAAAACATACTGTACGTTTTATTTTCACATTTTAAGTAGTATTGGACAGGATGCGTTTGGATAGTAGTATGTCCATGTATCTCTGTAATATAAAATCATTTAAAGTCTCCCTCTCTCTCCTTTATTTTGTTTTATGTGGACCACCATTTCCTTGACAAAATTAACATATGTGAATCGTAAAACAAAGGTACAAACCAAGAAGTCCACATCCCCAGGACTGCCAGCGTAATACTCAAAGTTGACTATGGTACCGGGTTCCAATATTTCTGATTGAGGCATAATGTGAACGCCAGATGAAGAATTGGTCAGGGTGGAACCATCCACAGGTACTGCAGGACCAACGCTTCTGCGCCTAGGTTCTTAATCACAAAAGAACATGTCACTTTGTTGTGTTTGAACTCCAAAAGAATTGGCTGCCACATACATTATCCATCATTAATTTCTATTATTTTAATATTATTTGCATTAATTTCGTAATGTGTCTTATTATAAAGTTAATTTACAAAAGCGAAAAGCGTGAATTTATCAAGATTGGATTTCTTTTTAACTGAGGAAACATTTGTACAACTGACAAAATTATAAATAATGAATAAGAAAATAAAAAAAAACAAATACCGGCAACGGAGAAGGACTCGTTTGATCCATCACCATAGTCAGCAGTTACTTTCATCTGACTCCCCGCTGCTATGGAGGCGTTACAACAAGCCACGTCCCAGGACACTGAGACTGGTGGACAGGACAGTTGAACCCCAGCAGCAGGCTCTTGTACCGATACAGATACAGCAACGGCAGCGGTCTTCTCCTATATTACAAAATAAACCAGACGTGCTTGACTTAAACTACATACACCCGTGGTATTCAAACCTACTGGGATATTTTAGCTGTTAATAGTTGATGACAGACACGTACAGCTATTGTAACGTGCATAGGAATATTGTCACGCTGGAACTTTAAAAACAATACCATCAAAATAGACTGATATAACTGGAGTGACTTTAAAAAAAAAATTATTTGGAATATAATGATGATATTTCTTCGCGCATAATATTATCTTATAAGGAAAAGTCTGCTAAAATATTGAACAAACTTTCGTATTTTATATAAATTTAGACAACAAAAATCTGGTTACCTCAGGTGTTCCACTTCTATCGCTCGCAAACATTCTAACAACATAGCTTCCCGCTTGTGCAAAGGTCTTGCTGAAAACACCTGTGGCACTCCACTCCGAAAGCCCTGCACCGTCACCAAAGTCCACACGGTAGGAAACGTTGCCTTCTGTCACCGTTGCCCGTACTATCCCAGGGGCACCCACAAGAAATTCCCCTGTCGTCACCGCCAAACCACGGATCTCCGTTGTGGCGCGATAGATACTGTAATGTGATGGGCCACCGCACGTCTCACCGGAAATAGCGCCAGGGCAGACGTCAGTGCAGTTGTCGTCTGTTACTAACACCGGCGGGAGTGTGTCTGAACACAGACAGTACTTTCCAGCGAATAAGACAGCATTTTTGTAGCCTAAGGTACCACACTGCGTCTTGCATATTGTGGGATTGATGGTAGAGGTGTTATAATTCCCCGCAGAAGGAAACGGCTTTGATTTTTTGTAGCATCCCAAATAGCTATCTGGAATTATAAAAAAACAAAGTAAGAAAAAAATTTGAGAGAAACGAAATAAAAATAATATTAGGTTACAATATACAGAGGGAGCTTTTTTCCAGAATGAATCTCCAAAGTGTCAAACTTTCAACAAGTTTCGTAGAAAAGATTTTTCAATACAGACTAAAATTTAAAAAAAATACAGATGATGCGGCATTCATAGATTGTTTATGTAACGACTAAATGAGTAGTTCGTAACACTGTCCCAGTCGTAATATTTTTTTTTTAAATCTAGATTTATGCACGACAAAGCAAAGATCATAAATAGATAATTCAAATTTATTACTGGCCTTGCAATCCAGGCCAATTGACGAAGCTGAGTCTCCCACTCGTATGCTAAAGTCTGTCCACACACAATGGTCAATAGAAGTGTCACCCCTACTGAACCAATACTTTGGGGGAGATAAATGACTGTGGAATGATATGCTCCTGGTATCATTTTATTAACATCAAATTTCACCAAAAAAAAAAAAAAAAAATGTAGACCAGGCATTATTACTACTCAAGATCTACTTACTTTGATTATTGATTAATTGATTATTATTTGATTACTCTGATTCAGGGGGTGACACTTCTATTGTCCATTGTGTGTACTTAGAATTCAAGTAGAATTCTCAGCGACAAACGACAAGATCCATATATTTTCCATGAACTCACTCCGTTGCAAAAAACACATAATGGCCATTAGCGCTTCTGTTTCATATATTATGCAATGTTATTATCCTATAAATAATATATATGTCAATTATCTAAATTAACCTCTCAGAAGGAAACTGATATGCCGATGCACTACATTGTATCACAAGACAACAAGACACCTTTCATTACAAAATCCTACAGGCGTTACTAATAGTTACTCATAGTAGGCCTAAAATGCTTGTCAGTATACCCTAGACATCAACATATATCTACATGTAGTAATCTAGAACAACGGACATAAGCGACAAGGGCGGCACATGCCTTATAAAAAACGTGTATAATGTATAATCTCAGCTAGGAACAACGACAAGATTTAAGTTAAGCACAGCAAATAGAAAAAGACTGCACTGTACTGGTTTATTCGTTACTGTATGGCGATGAATGACCGATCAAATCAACTTCGTGAAGACGTTATTCAGCTTCACCCGTTGTCAGGTGAACAGAAAACACAGTGAAGCGCCAATGCGGTCTCTATTGAAACAATGTCGTACATTTTACGGTAAATTAAGGGAAAAAAGTTTCAGAAAATGGCATGCTCTTGCGATCGATCATGTGAACAATGGGGAGACTTGTGTTCATCGATCTTGGAGTGGTTTACTGCCAGCAGTTTAATTGCTTTTTAATTAATAGCCGAGTGTGGATGTTTGGTGATCACCACACTTTTAGTAACAAGGAAATTAATCTTACTGTGGTCGATATAAAACTAGAAATGTTTTCAATATCAGGATATCGTCTAATGGCTCAATTTGTTGTTGGTTTGAATGGGACGAAACTGGCATATATACAGGCGTTTAACAGAAGAAAATCATTCGTTACTACATTTAAACATAAACAGGCACAATAATATTCCAGTAAACATAGTAAACAAAAAAAAAAATGTACATGCCATTTACATTATATATATTATTATATACATTTTATATAAAATGTTATCCGACCTTTTAAAACTGCATGATGCATTTTGTCCTGCCGAAAAGATACGATTCTAATTTTTTGGATAGAAATTTTTATACAAGTACACAAAACAATTAATTATGTTGTATTTCAAATGATATTTTGATATATGTCATGTAAGAACAATGAAAATATGTGCACTATTTGTTTGGATATTCATTTTTATGTTATAACATTACGTAACTTTAATTAATTCAACATTATCTAATGCTATAAATAATTAACGCTATATAAATGGACCTTTCAATAAAAGCGGCCGCTACCGGCCAAATTTCGAACACCATATTTGTGTATTACTTAGACTTTCGCTTGGGTTAATGAGGAGACATAAAGGTCTTAACTTGAATAAGAATGTTGTGTAAAAGAGGTGAGTACTAGTACATGTACACCCGCAAATTCATATATCAATGACAATGACAACAGCAACACTCATTTCAGTCAAGAGATAAAACTTATGTTTAGCATAATTTGGAAATGTATTTCAATATATTTAAAAGTATGCAATTTGTGTTGTGTAGGGCTTATCCCTTTGGCTCCGCCTATACACTACTAAACACTTAATATCTGAGTATCATATATCAAGGTAATATATTCTCTAGACTGCAAATTGGCCACATAAACATATAAATTATGTGCTTAATGTCAACTTCTAGTGGTCACTATTCCGTATGTGGAGATCTCTTCCTGTTCCGGTTACTCTTTAATTGCATTGTAATGAGTACAATACCACTTAAGTTAGTGGGCACTTAACTTCCGTATGTATTATGTAATTTTCAAACTGCAGCTTAGGTCAGTCTTGCCACAGTTTTTATTGAATGCTTGTAAGTCACAGGTTTTTTTTGTATAGTATATGGAATCATGGCATGCTTATATGCACGACTGAATAATTACTGTAAATAGAAAAATATAAATATGGCCATAGTGTGGGCAAAATGAAAAAATTCGTTTAAATTATCAGTGCCAAGTTTAGTCTATTGTATTGATAATGATGATAATAATAATAATAATCTTTTTCATAAATTGCAAACCATTGCTTGAAGATTTACAAAATGTCTAAAAATATAAATTTTAAGAAACCAGAATAGAAAGTGGCATTTATTATTATTATTGTTGTTGTTGTTGTTGTTGCAGTTGCTGCAGTAACTTTGACCCAGAGGCGGTACACATACATGTATATGCAGTCTTGACATTGAATATTTCAGTTTTAAAGGTATTTTACAACATTGTTCACCCGTGCCAGAATGGTGCGAAAAAGTAAGCCATGCCAGACTGATTATAGTGTGTGCCTCGTCTAGAATGACCAGGGTCGTTGACAGCGTATTTGGAGTGGGTATCACATTGGTGCCAAAAAGACAGTGGTAGTCATCGATGAAAACCAGAACCACATCAAATGCAAAAATAATTTGGGAACCACTTGACTACCATATGATAGGGGCACCTATAAGAAACAATTTTAGGTTGCACCGGGAAAATACCGGTTCACACAGAGCATTTTTAATCGCAGATAACTTACAGGGCCAAGGGCATGAACAGCTACCTTGGCCATCAAGATTGCCAGATTTCAACCACAGATACAATCTGTTTGTAGGTCATTACAAGCCAAGGGCCTACTTGTCCAACAACAAAACTGAACCAAATTGGACAAGTTTTGACCGATGCCTGAAATGTTATTCCAGATTAAACTCCAAAAACCTATCCCAAAAAATGCTTTGTAGCACCCAGATGAGGTCAGACGCACTAACGGCACTGGCATGCGGGTCCTTTGTGGGGCATGTTACTCTTTTACAGATGAATACTTGGAAAATATGGATATTCAAAATATGACTTAGAATCAGCAATGTATTTTTGTTTGCTTCACTGGCGAATTCAATTAAAGAACTGATGTCACCGTGACATCAAACAGATTATTAAAAGTTATTAAAACTAAATTTCAATCCTTTTTTTTTATTTATCAGTCCAAAAAATAGGAAAAAACTGATGAAAATGATTTGGAAAATATTCCATATTAAATGTCAAGTCTGTACATATATATGAAATTTGACTTTATTATAAGCCATTCATTGCAATTTTAAGTGTTTATCACCTGTTTCTTTATGGATTTGACTTAAAATATATCAAATGTGCTACTCAATTGGCGACATTTCCTACATTTGTTAAAAAGTAAGTAGGCCTGTATCAGATATACAAGCATCATTTTCTTTCTTTTTTTTTGTTCTCAGTGAAACTGAGGAACAAACCTTAAGTGTTTGAACTATTTCAGGCCTTTAAGTAAGAGTGCATCTATCTATCTATCTATATCTATCTATCTACACTAAGTACACCCGTCTATGTCTACATAAATGAATAACATCTGCCGTACATTGGAACAAGTAAAATAAAAAAGTTTACTAAATAAGCCATAAATTTTCTGGCATCTTTAACAGTATGGTAAAATTGCATATCTGCTGACATAGTCCTACTATCTTACTTACCAGCCTCAGCACCCCACACCTACAAAAGATAAAAACATTCCAAAAACAAACCGTCTGATAAAATTTGTTGAAATCAAAGCAATTAAGTTTTAAATGAACGGCTACTCAGAGATACAAATAGTCAAATATTCTGTGTATTTTTATAGGCTTTAAATTAAAAAAAAAAAAAACAGATAGATAGACGAGAAATATTGGAGGTAGCTTCTAGGATTAACATGCATTTTCCTCCTTACATCATGTCAAACAATAATTATTTCAATCCACGGCAATATAAGATAAATCTTTCATAATAAAACACATGTAGTTGTCCATATCTATTGTTATGATGGTGAAAATACGTCATTCAAACAATGCTTTCAATTCAACATTTGGTATCATTTGCAGTTCAGGCATCAGAATGGCCGGAACAATACGTTTTTTGCATCTTGTTAATTACATATGGTGTTAACAAGGATAATTTAACAAGAAGGGAAATGTTTAGCCCTGAACCTTTATACACTTTTCAATGTGACAAATTAGAAAAAAAATGCTACTTACCAGACACACCAAAGAAAGCAAAATCCAAATTGGTGCCACCAATTTCATTTTTACATTCTGATTTCTATGTCAAATCATATCTCATTAAGATTCTACGCAGTTATGTGCCCAATGCCTCACGCAGCAGTATTATGATGAACAAGGACCAACGCAAAACTTGGCAATACAATAAATTGAATATGAATAAACCATCTGTGTTTTACGTTTCAATTATTCAAACAACCATCCTGTGAGCTGTCTCATAAATTCGATATCTAGAGATCGAGCAGTCTTTCAAAGCGTCAGCAAGACAAACACTTCACCTAGTTCATATGTCCACATTGCTGACAGACGAGCAAACGTCAAGTAAAGATTAACAATGGAAGATTGTATAAACAGAAAAAAATCGACTTTTCTTTTATATCAACCTATATCTAAGTTTGGAAGATCCATTTTGGCAAAACGATATGTTCCATTTGCACTATTCATGAGCTGGTTGTGCTGAATAAAAAGGGAACTCTCTTGAGTGTTGCCGCGAGATCGATTGGTGCCATTATCTCCTTCCGTTCACGTCATGGACTAGTTCGATGTAACAATCAGTAAAAACAGAGCTCTTAGTTGAAAGGATACTGCATACACACCTGGAATAAACAAACATGCACATCTCACATTAAGTTGTCAGGGGCTCTGATACGTAAAACATTTAATTGATCAACTTTTATCTAGGGCCTACAGGACGTTGCTCGATATTTGTAATATTTCCAATAACTTGTAGGGATAGAATGTCCATGGTAGCTGGATAATAACTGACATTGGCTGTATAAGTTGATTGGCTTTGATTTCAACCATTTGTTACAAAACTACCTTCGTTTGAATTTGAATTTCAGAATAATCTTATTTTAGTAACAGTTGGACGTGCAGAAACTGGCTAATAACAATATCAGGAAGTATCACATTTGAATTTTATGTGTTAGATGATGCTCGTTAGCCAACTTTGGTTTTATGTTTCACACAATTACCCATTCATTTAGCAAGGTAGGAGTTTTCTTTTAAAAAAGCCAAATGCCTTCAGTACAAAAGCGGACCGTAAAATAAAGGTTCTAATGTTCCATTTGTTGTATTGACATAGGTACAGGGGTGAATTATTTTAAAGTAAAATCATGTTCTTATCTGTGTACACAATTTATGGATACTTGACGTAAATTCAAAGTGCCCACGACTTTGACAAGACTTCTTAACGGCATATACATGTATACAGAGGGCGATACACACGCGCCGATTGCCTTAGTTGATACGCTAAGCTACCACAATGTAGAAGGCGTGCAATCTTCCAATTGCTTGTTGCTTTGTCTTCTTAAAATATTCACAGATGTGGCTAGTGGATCCGTAACATTAACACATTCCACTTGTTAGCTTAATTGGTGATAAAAACGACTGAACGATATAATACAATTTTTAATCCTGAAAGGCAACATGAATGATGAGTGTGATTTAAATCAGTAATTACTATGAAAAGGTAGAACATTTCTTCAGGTGGCGTATCAGTGCAAATGTAGTAAGTTAATCTTTTTAAACCATATGCATATTTTTTATGTATGATGTTGACACGTATGCGTGCCCTTTAAGGTTAAAACTTCTGATGACTACCCAACTATTTCCAAGAAATTGGGCATCATCGCTAGTTGGAATTGAAAACCTACGTGTATAACTACCCTTTCGGTATCTTGGTTCAGTGGAATACTTACCTAAATACCAGCTCCCATGCAGAAGCTGTCATTAGAACTTTTTGATAAAATTTGACTTTACCAAAGATGGAATAGATGGGAAAATTGGTTGTACTCTATTGGTCTCGCCAAGGAACCATACTCGTTTGTCTTCGCGTTTTATTACAACCTCAAAGTTCATATACAGTTTAATTATGATATTGCTGTGTTTAATATCCTTTGGAATCCTTACAATGTTTTGTTGACACAAAGGTTACAACATAAATGAAGATGTATGCGGATGCGTTATGGTGGCGTACGTATATGGAGGCGTTTTAACAACAAAATGATTTCGTTGTTATATGCACATCTATGTTTCATGCACATTCCCAATATTGTATTCGTCTGATCTCCATTATCAGAGGGTCGTTATAAGAGGCCCTTTGTTTGAGAAATATGCGATTTCAATGATTGCTACCGTCAACTTTTAATATTCTCCTTTTTCATTTCCCTTACCGACGTTATATTTATACGCGTTCTAGGAATACATATCTTCAATTTTAGAGGGGTATTTGAGGAAACTGAGCACAAAAAGGCCCATTAAAGCCACAGGAGGCGGATGGGGCACAAGCTTTCATAGTGACAAACCATTCAAAAATTCTATACCGCCTCTCATAGTATTTTGTATTAAAAAAAAGAAAAAACAAGTCTACGTCAATCACTTATAGTGGTTAATGCAACATTTCATGCCACGTAGAAAATTTTCAGTCAGGGGATGATTGGCCTCCTTCACATTTCCTCTTTTATCCCCCAAGGAGTTCGACGTGGGTGCAAATTCAGCTATGCCAAGCCATGGAGTTACTTACAAGAATGTATAAATCCTTAGGGTCTTTGTTTATCAAATGACTACAATGTTTTTGCTCTGTTTATGTGATTCTAACGTTTCAGCACCTTATTAATTTGCCCACTTTTAACATATGAAAAGCACGAACAGGACTGAGTTTACATGTCAACGCAGGAGAATATTTTTTTTCGTTTGTTGTATGCTATTGAAAGAGTAAATGTAAAAGCTTTGCATATCATTTGCTTTTAAATGTTACCGTAGTGCCTACGCATTCCTTACCCCTCCTTTAACTCCATAACACAACAAAATGTCTTAACATCGTATGCATGTTATATGAATATTTATTGTTTTCACGCGTCATTCATATATTTTGTATCTACAACATGTAATGGAATGTGTCTTAATTTTTGTTATAACAACACAGAACTCGTTAAAAATTCTATGGTTTACATAGAGTCAACAAATGAATTCTTTTAAAAAGAGGATAGTTCTTAAAAAAGACGACGTCACTGTATGATGTCCCTTCGCAGCAGCTAGGATCCATATATTAGGTCCATATATTGGGTCCAAGTACAATATTATCTTCTTTTTCCAAAATATTCGGCTTTGGTGATCCTCATGCATTTTGCAATCGGAAACAAGGCTATTGAAAATCCTGTCGGGCATTCATTGACAAGCAAAAATTAAGTGGCGGGGGAGGAGGGTAGAGAAAAGGTCACCTATAGTTCACTTGGCCACCATGGACCACAAATTGTACGACAGAAAATAATGGCAGTTTAAACGCACAGCTTGACTTGCATGGCGGCGGAGTGGAAATCATAATCCCGGCCCAAAAGACCCCAAGAGACTCTTATACGCCAACGACAAAAAAGAACATAAAATGGCGTGAAATCGTAGACTCTGCACTCAGACGCACGGGAAATTCTTACAAAAATAAACCTAAACCCATTTTCTTTATGGTTCGAAACCTATGATTGACTTTTATATTGACTCACGCACTTTAAATGTTAACTTAGTGCTTTATCTTGGGAAATGAATGATTGCCAGCTAATGACATAGATGGAAGGTCACGATCTCATAGCTCGTGTGAAAGATTACAGAGTTAAGTACTCTCTAAGACTTACTACAGTGTACAACACTGCCCTTTGTTTGGCCTTGCTGCCTGTATCTGTTTTCTTGTCAATAGACATGGCTAAGATGTCGGTGGCCATGTCGAAAGAAAATAAAAATTTTTAAACAAAAGTTTGAAGAGAGCAGACAAAATGCAACACAGATTCCTTGAATGTACAATCCTCACAATAACGCTTTTCAGGAACGCCGAAAATGCTATCTAGTTTAAACTGATTATACCCGGTACGAGTATCTATTTATATACTGATAATCATCCTACTATAAAAATTTGCAAGGGGCTCAACATAGACAGAATATATAAGGTAAGCAAAAGTTGTTTTCCGAGACTGGCCTAATTACGTCACGCTTATCCTAACCTGTATGAATTAGTGAAGGTCGGACGCTGTTAAATGGATCCTAAGTTTCTTGACACTGGGCACTGGGCGTTTTCTGTTTCATTTGTTTACTGTTATTTCACCCCACCTTTATGGCTCATGTCCACATGACTACCAATATTTCTAGGCATGCACTTCACAACATTGAGTACTTGTATTGTAATGCATTATTATTTATCATGTTTATCTCGTTATGCTATTTGCTAACATGGGTATATGTATGTGTTCTTTGACATACATATGGAAGGCATAACTCTAGCAACTTATTAAGTATTCGTATTTTTTAAGAATACTGGATCTTCATGTCTGATAGTACTCTTAACAATTAAGAAATATGTACGTAAACCGCCAATATATATATTATATTCTATACTTTGTCAAAATGTTATAGACGAAACATATGGGTCAAGGTGTCTGGATCATGTAGGCTAAAAATGGGGTTAACAAACAATATCTCGTGGCTTGTGTAGGGGGTATTATGAAGAAGATTTTTTTTCGTAGTACAACCGACAGTTATGTTGAACGACCAGTTGACCGAAGACATGCATAGCGGTATGTTAAGCCATGAGAATCAATGTATGCTTTCATATAGTATTCTGTCCGAGACCAAAACTAGATATATCTTCGTAAACATGCACAAAACCTGTATAACAGATACCCAGTGAAAAAGGACACTGTGATTTGTTTCAGGGGCCGATGTTGAATCATAATAAGTTAGTATGTGTCTATGTATGTTTTTGAATCAATTAGTAACATTCATAAGTTTTCACTTAAACCCCTCTCACACTGGAAGGCGACCCTTGTGCGACCTTTATGCGACCATGAAACTGGCCAGGCCGATGTTGGAGGCTCGGAGGAGGTACAATTGATCGTGATTTTCACGCCTCGCCGTGGACCTCATGGTTACTGCATGGTTTTGAACATGTTCAAAACAATGCCACAAAGGTGACAGTATAGAAGTTGGTTACCGCACAGTTGCTCAAAGGAAGCAGAGAGGAGGTACAAGCAGAAGGGATGCTCAATGATCTGCAGGCCCGTAGCCAGGGGGGTTGAGGGGGTTCGAAAGAATCGCCCCTTTTGCTTGGAAAAGGTCCACTTTGGGTAAAATTTGATCTAGGTACATGTACATAACGTTTTTATGGGAAAAGGTCCACTTTTGAAATTGCTTGGCTACGGGCCTGCTTTTGAAATTGCCGGCTACGGGCCTGATCTGCCAGTGGTCGGCACGTAATAGATGGTATCTGATGGAAACAGCTTGTGGCCTCACACCAGCCTCCAAACCCGAACTCCTTTTGTTTCTAACTTCCTGATCCAACCAACTTTCGAAGGTAACAACATGACAAATATTCGGTCGCGATCAAGATGCAATTCTTGTTGCATTTTTTGCAGAGTTCACTTGTTGTGAACACGTTGAAACCTTCTGTGTTTACTGTTTGTGGCGGACTGATTAGGTTCGCAACTTCTCCAGACCTGCCTATCCTCTTATGAGGATGACAATTACCATCTGATTATCAGTGCATGAAGACCTTTTATTACTGTACTTTGCTAATTATTTATTTTCTGGAGATGTTCTTAATTGGCTCCTCGGGGTAGAATTGATGAAAAAATAGGTCTATATATGCATTGACTACCATCGCAATGGACGCCGTAGGTTGCACAGGGCACACAAGTTGCTCTTTAGACGCACAGATTGCTCGTAGTTCTACAGGAAAAATCCACATTTGATGGTACAAAGGATGCACATGCAAGGGTTGCAGGAGCGTTTACACAGAGACACGATTTTCTTTCTAGAATGGACTAAAAGGTGTCAGCTCAGTGTAAAGGGGGGTTTATGTAAGTACATAATGTTGATAATGCAGAAAACAGAACCATTACCCTTTCATGTTAACATTAGGCTGTGTTCAGATTAAAAGTTATTGGTCCAGCACGATCGATCTATCTTTCGATCTAGGGCGCAGTCATCGTAATCAGCTTTATTGTCTGGCACTCAAACAGTAAAGTCAAATGGGATAATTAAAAGGTGTTTGATGCCAGCAATATTTAAAAATAGTGTACATCAGACCGTGATTGGATTAAGCCAAATGTTTTCGTAGAATTAAGGACGCCAGAGATTGGCTTGATAGATGAAATAGACAAAAGCCAACAAATGTATATAACATGAGATGAATCGCTCGATTAAACACATTTGTGAGCGAGTAGGATGCTGCAAAGCAGTAGCACATGCTTCCCTGAGACGAACGATAGACAGATTATTTATTATGAGCAGAAAATACAAAATATTTTTTACAAACCCCTAAATACACTTAGTATATATACAATAAACGGTAACACAATGTTAGCATTAGGAAAATAAACAGTTTACAGCATATATTTAACGACACACGTCGTCGAGCGTAGTCCCGCCTCCCCAAAGATTTTCTGCCGAGCTAAAAATCTAATGCAGGATACTCGGCGTAAACAGATTGCCATAGGGCAAAAACACAAAACATGTTGCACTGTTTGGATTTCACCGGTACCACAGGTACATTTCCGATCCTCTAAAGGGACGCAGGAGCAACGGCCCATCTTCACTGTCAGGCCACAATGGCTAAATGGAAGAACTAGTATAAAAATAACAGCTGCTTGTTTGGAATTCGATTTGCCAGTAGGCTCTATTACGCACACTCACACAAGCATGCACACACGCGCACCGCACCATCTATGGCTGTTTATGATATGTAATAAAATTCCACATACGTGGGACGCTTTGAACTCTTCAGTCATAAACGGAGTATGTAAAATAAGGCTGGTTGGGCTTATTACAGTTATCTTAAGAACGCACTTGACGAGGCTTTGGTATTGTCAGCTAGCAGTCCCACGCATTAATTCAAAAAATCAATCCAGCACCCATTGGAACTTCACTTAATGGTTTTTCATAATCAAATTTCATAAAGACCTTCATGATTTATCTATTATTAAAGATAAAGAATCACTATGATGCATGGCACTGGTAAAATCCAATATCAGTTGAGGTGACTAAACATTAATCTACTTAAAAGGGCTAGAACTTTATGGATCATTTAGAATTCTGTAAACCCACAGGTGCGTGCTGATGAAGTGATTTTTTTTCATTCATCCTTGTGAATGTTTCGTCGTCTTGGTACTCAAACATCTACGAAATGCTTTGTTTTTACATTCATGAGCTGCAGACAAGTGTTCTGCTGTAGCAAGAACGTCAATCTTCGACGTCCTTGACTGTAGTAGCGAACTTCATAAGTCCCCCTAAGTATGCCGCAAGGTATTCAAAAGATTACAACTTGACATCCCTTGTAACACGTCGCTTACTGTACACATCTCCATTTGTAACAACGTCAGGCTCCTGTAACTGAAATGTCACAGTATAATTGACACTGAATTACAGAGGCTTACATATATTGCAGACTGTATTATAATCAATTATGATAACATCTTTATTGCGTTATTCAATACACGGTTCACTTATTGATATTAAACGTAGTTTTGGCTGATATTGTTAATTTGCAATCGTGGATGACAGAGACAAATTTAAAATTGACAAATTTGTATCAACGTATTTACCATTCCTAATTAAAAGGAAGAGAGAAGAACTGAGATGAGGTTTAAGTTCACGGGCCAGAGGCTCGTGTTCAATAACTACACAAAGAGCTCTTAACGTGTGTGGGTAAATATTCTTATAAGCGCGTTGCTATGCTGATTCCAGCTGTCTTGCAATTGCGTTTTGTAGTTAATCGACGATTTGCGTGATAGATCTATTTTATTAAACCCAACAAGACAGCGTGGATTTTATTGGCGTAGACGCATTCCTCTTGATAATTGCAACACTATCACAGACTTAAATATGAATCCCAAACCTTGTTTCAGCTCTCAAAGTGACCCTTGACTCGATGGGAGACTGCCAGATGGCTTGACTCCACAAGTGGCTGCTGTTGATAGCAAGTGTCTCCTCCAGATCAATGCTGGGTCTCTCTACACAGCCGCATCGCTTGTAAACAGTTACACCAGCGTTGCCGTACAGTGCAGAAGGGGAGGCAACCTGTGTCATCAGCAGTGCAGCAGGTAATAAGTTTTAAGGCATGCTTAGACTGCTATTGAAAACAGAATTTTAATCATATTTTCTGTTTGCTGACACGCGATATTTGCGTGTCCTGACTCAAACAATATTGTATGGTAACATATCGTGATTTGAATACTTCTATGAAGGGTAGATATGGTTCAGCTCGGCTACCTGATTTTCCTTTGCAAAACCGATGGCGTTATCTATTAGTTACCTGTTTAGTTTTAACTTGGAGTAACGTTAACAGTCTCACGTAATCGTCAACAGAATCACTGTTTAGTAGTCCAATTATTCAGAGAGAGACTCTAAATGATGAATTTTATACTTGAAAGTCCAGTTTGCCCGAGTTCAGTCTTAGAGGGCAACTTAAAGTTACCATTACAATATTGGCAATTGCAATTGTCTTTTGTTTTTACCTCACACACTCACACACACACACACACACACACACACACACACACATAACGGAACTAGAATAAATCCAATGGAAAAGTAGTAATGCCAATATGTTTTAAGAAAAATATAGATAGTGCCTCAAAAGGTCAAACATGCTGGCATGACATAGGCCCGCACTCCACATCTCGGTTAAACAAACAAAATAGCGGAATAGTTCTAATCAAAACACGTCAAGTAGTTTTGTCTCTGGACGAGAAAAAACCGAAACGTCAAAATCAGGTTGATTTTATTGTAGCAATTATTATAATCGTGCATCTCAGAGTCGGGTTAAAAACGACAGTGTAGGTTCTTTTGTCTCGTTAATAAGGAAAAAGATATTTCATCAGTGCACGACCAGATAAGCGGTATTTTCCCAGAAGCCATGGCAACTAATTAATGAGGTTCTAATACAGCTTTCTTATGTTTGCTTAGAGGAAAAGTGGTTGAAATTAGATTTATGTCAATGCAAATGGCTTATTAAATTAATGTAAGGTTAACATATTTCTAAACATGGTTTGATGTAGTTATCGAAAATATCGATATTACAGATCATGCTTGGAAGAAAAATTGGCGCGGGTTTTTTTTTTACCCGGCCGACCAAAACGAACGCAAATGACAAGCTTTAAGACTAAATTTGGTCTTTTTCGTAAGGCATCGATAAACGATCGAAATCCTTTTCGTAGAATATTTCTTGTCAAAATGATTCTAAATTAGGTTTGGTGTAATGCAGGCATACACAGTATATATATATATTGTCAATTGCCTACACGATAATATGATGTATAATGATAATAATGAAACCAATAATGATATAATATAATATGACATTTCTCAATAACATGGCGTTTAGGCACGTTTGTGTTCAGAGTTTGTTTTAAGAGTAAATGGATGAGGGTAATATCCTTCCCTCATTGCACAAGCAGCATGTTGCTTTGGTTTCAGCTTGATTTCTCTAGATGTTGAATTTAACAAAAAATTGGGTAGAAAAATATAATGTATGTATATCCTAAGACCATGTCTATGACGACAGCACCTTTCTACTCAGCCGTGTGGAAAGTCACCGTGTGGAAAGTCATCGTCAGCGATCTGAAACTCGGGTAAGGTCGAAATGTGTATTCTTTTCATGCGACGCCGATAATTGTGATGCTGCGACGTTATTTGCCAATGAGATTTTACACAAATCTGGTTTATTTCTTCGGAAAGGTTGTCGCTTTTAATATGTTTCTTCTGTCGTATCATTGCATCTCGTGTCATCTTGTGTCAATTTTTTGCGAACATAAAGTGGAAAACAGAATTTCCATTAAAACACCCGTCATATAATTTTGTGCACTAATAGATATATGGTAAAAATCAAGTTTTCAAAATGAAAAATTAAATTGTTTGTTTCCAAGGGTGAAGGCAATGATAAAATATGCATTTAGCCAGACTTACTCGTATATCCCCTCTGTCATTCCAATCTCTCAAAGATATTGGTTAAGATAAAAACGTCGTTCAACAGCCTAAAACCCTCATGAAGAATGACAAGTACACGGTTGTGATATTATCAGAAAATAGTTGTTGTAATCATGAAAAGCGGGACACGATGGCCAATCTCCTTAGGAATACTGTATGGCAGCAAACGACCGAGAGTGTTCTGTTAA
Organism: Lingula anatina; assembly: GCF_001039355.2. The sequence continues at coordinate 398,325 of NW_019774070.1, forward strand.
ATTCAAGTTTGAGCACGATTCAGTCGCAATTTATCTTATTGTCTATAATTGTTTTACAACCTTTTAACGGAGCTGCGTTCAGATAACACGATTATGTTACTTTGGAACTGACCAAATGATTTACCTAAATAACGTTCTTCCAGAGAGTCTTGGAGAGAGGGAAGTAGTCAACAGTGTAGTGTACACAGTGGAGATCCACTGGCTCACGTAAATCAATACCGTTATTTGAACTATGCAATATCCTCACTATTTTATGTCTAATACCTGTAGCTCAGTTCATCAAGGAGAAATGGGTGGTTAGCCACTAATAATCCGAATGGAAAAATTGCGTCGAATTCCGCCAATGTTGACTCACTAGACAAAAATAGGCATTCATCACGAAAGCAGAAGATGCACGAAGATACTGACAGGAATAATACGACGGGATTTTCTCACTAAATCATTTTCCTAAAAAGTGAGCAATTTTCTTCTACTCACAAATCATTGTTCAACCCGTCCCCGCACTAGGGTTCGTTCTTTTATAACAATGCCACTTAAGAGGTGAAGTTCTATTTGAGTGGCAGTCAGACATTTAGAGTGCCATGTCTTCCTAACATTTCAAAAAGAAATATCGATATTGCATACTTTTATTTAACAGCTTTTAAGGGGGTTTAACAGCTTTTAAGGTGTGAATTGGGAAAAAGAAGTAGCTTTGCAGAATGTGCGCACCAACAAAGTATTACTTTGGGGGCAATTTCGAATGCGGAAAGTAAACCTCAAAGGAATTTTTTAAAAATATTGACGTTCGAGCCATTCCCCACGAATATTTTACATTGAGTTTTTTTTGCCAACTTCTTCAATTCATGACCCTCTTTTTTTCTAAGGACAAATGCTCTCACAGATTTTCAAGTCTGCGCCTTGTGTGGAATCTGCGTATGTTGAATTAAGCAGTGCTTTATTTCCAAAATATTTGGATTAAAATATAAAAAAATCAGTATTGACCTAATATTGAAGCTCTGCTGTAGCTGCGACAGGAATTGCGCATGGATGTTCACTTGGTATTAGTGTCACTTGCCAGTATATTAATTATCCTCTATCACATTCAACGTTTAGTTTGTCTAAGTGGGACAGATCCACTTGAAAGTAAAACGTTTATTCCGATAGCCATATTTGACTGTCCGTTTTGAGGAAAATCTTGTAGTCTATTGTCTCCAAGTGTATTTTTTGTCTGCTAATTGACTTTCTGAGTTTAGTATTTAAAAAACACATATAAATATTATACAATTGATAGAACGAAAATGAAAACATTTGTCAAAAGTGACATTTGGATTCCAACAAAGCCTATGGTTTGCAGGCACTAATGCTCTTGAAGCACGAAGGTTAGGGACAGCATGGATAAAGTCAAATAAATTCTATAAAGTCGGCTCAATGAGAATATGTAAAATATTAGTCACTGATATGTATATTACACGAGTTTCGTTCGAATACGTTTAAACGTGGATGAGAACAGGTAGGAAAGACAATGAGAAGCGAAGGGTGGAAGACACTCGACATAATGTATCCAATTGCTATAGTCACAGTGCATCCGTACCCTCCATTCAGCAAGTTATCCGTAAAGAAGCATAGATGCACTATTAAAAGCAACTTGCACTACAGAGTACAAATGTAGGTGAGGATAGCTGATCTTGAGTGTCACTTTCCGTTGATAAAAGAGACTCTAGCTGAAATCCCCTTTACAGACAGAACATTCCTATTTGTTTCATCGTTTGTTTGTTTTCTAGCTGTTCCTTTGTTTCTAAGATTATTAATTTTTTCATTTATTTTTCTCTTTCTCTCCATGAGTAACAACAGACGGACAGTTGGAGCAGAATTTAAGTAATAGTATAGACACAACATTTACTCTAGCTTGAACTTAACAGACCGGAAAGGGTAACGCAGACTAAGAGTAACTGGTTCGTTTGCCAGCATTTATTGAATACCTGAGAATGGAAATCCTTTCAATTAATTAGAGTTTGGTCCGTATAATAAATCATTCATCCGATTACTTATTCTCCGTGGCGACCACTCACCCGGCACACCAAGCCAAATGTTACCTTAGAGAATTCAGTTACCTTTGCCCAAACACATAATCTGGTCTAACCATTCATTGATCTTTAGTCTGAATCCAGTTGGCTCAGCTGAATTAGTCTACTGGGGTCTGTTTCATAAAATGTTGGAAGTTTTTGGGCTTAGCGTACACTGGTAAACTCGGATAGCCGACTACAATAACTCGACTGTGATGTTGAAATTCCATGGTATTTTACAAACAACTGACCCACAATTAAAATGCAATGGGGCACTGTCATCAAAATTTGTTAGGGGTGTAGTATGTTTTATATTCGTCTTGAAACACAACTAAGTCGGCTAATATTCTTAGTAGCTTTAGCTGAAAGACAGATGTTCGATTTTAGTTGTTTTGTGAAAGAGCCCCCTGGACCACAACCTCAGTCTGCCTGGCCGGAGAGGCTGTTGTGCGAGAGGCTATTGATCTCACAACACTGGATTTATTAAGCCAACCACTGTTCCTAAAGTCAAACTTTTTTCCAGGGCTGCAAACCTTGTAACGCGTGAATTGTTTTCGTTGAAGGCAGTGATCATAAACAAGGCCGTGTTACGCAGGGGTGTGTGCATTATTGGGGAGTGCAAAGCCAGACAAACGCCGCAGTAGTACTCTAAGTACAAGCAGGTGGGTCCAGAATGGAAACATTTTTGTTTAAGCGAGTTTATCCAAGAGAAGGACTTGCGATATATTTACTTCTGGTAATAGAACATCTGGTGACACCGACAGCATGACATACATATTTCACTTGTTATCGATGCAGTCTACAAACTTAACACTTGTTTTCGTGGCACGGGCTTTTTATGCCAATGTATTCATTGGGCAGCAATTGGTTTCTTTAGGCCTACAACGTGAGGGAATTGTAAGAGAAGGCATGTCAAGCCCATGTACGTGAACCCTTAAAATAAACAATCCATATTGGCTTTAATGTATAATGTGATGCAACGAACAATAACTCATTTTTCATTTTAGCTCCCGTTGTTTATGGCCTATACTCATACAGTATATGCTGTCATTTGTTTTATGCTCAGTTTCATTTTCATTTAGGAATGCATATATATATATATTAAGAGGTTAAATATATATATATGCATTCCTAAATGAATACCTGAACACCTGAATATTCCCCTGAAATACCCGTTTACAAACACACGATTTTGACTTTGGTTTTGAAATCAGTTCACACCAACTGGGGGACAAGTATCGCGTTAGTCATTACATATATGTACATCAATCGATCGATAAACAACAAAACCACGTGTACAGGATAGTAAGGTTAATGAACCTTTGGTAATTACTGATGTACGGTAAAGTTGCTGAGATTTGATACAGCAAAGCACGCTGCTATAAATCCTTCCTTTTGTCTAACGATGTCATGAAAAAAAAACACATGGTATTTTGCTATATTTGCAGAAATATTCAGAATTCCCAATATTACCTCGGTTATGAAATACAGACAGGGTTTTTAGCTCTAAATTTTAATACAGGTCGTTCTGTTTGCCAGCTTGACTATATGAATGATGACTGCTTTGAAATGCCATCCTTGTGATGGTTCTCTGCAGTACTATCACCCATCAGTCACGTTATCCATCACGACATGACACTTCAAACTGGCAATTGTGTGAGAGGCAAAAGGCAACCGATTGAAACTAATGACAGCTTTGATGTTGGAATACCTTGTAGTACAGTGAAACTGTTTTTTTCTCTCTCAGCAGATTTGACTTATCACCGTAGGGTTTCTATCAAAGCTGATTTAGATAAAAGATAGTGGTCCCGTTTTAAAATCCAATTACTTAATAAAACATTGCTTTGACAAGTAATCTAGTAACAAAAACAATTTATGCCACAATAACAAGACGTATGTGCCATTTGGATTCGCGCCAGCACAGTTCTATTAATGCAATCAACAGAGACTGCGTAATCGTGGATGGATTTAGTATAATGACATAAATAATTTCAGGCAAAAGTTCATCGTTAAAAAAAATTATTGACCTGTGAGTAACAAGGTGACTTGGTAGGATTATGTCGGTCATTCCTATATAAAATGACAGTGTTGAAAACGTGGGGGTGTCACCAAATGTTGATAATAATAATAATAATAATAATAATAATAATAATAATAATAAAAACTTAATCTAAAGATTGTAAAACAGTGTACACTCATCTTCCAAATGGTCCTCTTTAAAGGGTTAGATTAGATTACTGTGTTAAGTTTTAAATATTTATAAAATAAATTAAGATGAAAATAATAAAAAATAGAAATAAAAATTTAAATGAATAAATAAAATGAAAATAATAATGAAGTAAATATCAACAATAGAATTTCCTTTGCTATATTTGTAGTATTTTCCAAATTTTTTGGTTACTCAAATGTTTGATACCATGAGCCCACCATGTATGACAACTTTTATAAAGCGCAAGTTGCGCATCGGATGTTCAAACAAAAACATGCTTGAAGGAGGGGGAGCTGTTTTGGGTCAACAATGGACATGAGATCAGGTTATTTGTACCGCCTGTCCAGCATGGCTTCAGACTTAAGAGGCCATTCTGAACTGATGATCCGCGGACTTACTGATCCGCGGGTTAAATATGGCCGACCCCTCATCAAAGGAAGCCGCTTAATCCTCTGATGGTCTCACCGCCTCCACACGCGCCACTAAATGGATTCAATCTCGGCTCTGCAGGGACGGCGCATGAAGAGGCGTCGAGACTCTCAGGGGATTATAAGCGGCTGCCTTTTAACTGGGTCGGCCATATTTGATCCGCAAATCTGTAAGTTCGAGGATCAACTTATTCTGAATGCACTCTTATTACTCCGGATACCCACCCTACCCCGCACTTATCCTCTTCTGCTGTATAGCCAACGTTTACGGGGCGAGTAGGGGCGGTGTAGTTACATAACATCAGACAAGCAGATTGGATATTTTCCCACAGGGGCTGATAGTTTAATTTTGTATGCTATGTTAGAGGCCCCTGATATCAGAGGGTATAGGTAAAAAGCACGCTATTCAGATTTAAGACAACATTTGAAGTAATAAAGATCAGTATATGTAACAACAGTACGCAACACATGAAACGGGTTTCTGAATTGCCCGCAAGTTATGAGGATTTGGAAGTAGTCGATATCAATGGTCCAACAGCAGTTAACACACTGACATATCTAATTCTAAAAGTAAAGTAACTTCAGTGTAGACAATGTCCATTAGCCAAAGTCTATGCCAGGCAATCAGAAAAGTTATATTGGGTATTGCATGTAAAAATACTACGTGTTTTCATAATGTTATTATCTGATGTTAATCCATTGGAAACAGTGGGAAAATATTATTATCTGAGGGTCTGGGGCGGGATATTTGACTATTGTCTGGTATGTATACGGCACTAAACACATTACACAGCTACACTAACTCTATTAAACGCATTTTATCATGTATGAATGTACCACTTAGAAGAAATTGTTTTCAGTGCAGCCATACACAGTGACCGCACCGTAACTAAGACAAGTAGCCTGCAAATCTGCCAATTTACACACCAGAATGCGCCAGGAAGCTCACATATTCACCTCTATTGCAATTTTAACTATTTTAACCATAAATATCCTTTATGTTGTATAAAACTAGCATCATTCCGAATATTTTATGCAACGAGCACTTGTTAAAAAAATACAATTGCGTCGAGGCTAACAGTCACGGCTAACAGTGGGTAAATAAAAAAGGAGCAACAAAGCGCAAACCTTTTTGTTTCTAAGCAACAAAGTGTTCGTTTTCCTTCAAAACTCAAAGGGCATCTGGCACAGCAGTGATCGTCATAACAGTACAATAAATCACAGTGGGGAAAAGGAATGGCAACGGCTAGTGTGGACTTGACTAAGTTGCAATGTTTTTAACGCAACAAGAATTGGTTGTAGTCGCGAACGGTTTCTTTGACGTAAAAAAAAAGTAGAGGTTTCTAAAATTTTGTTTTCACCTTGCTTTGCATTACGCAACTTGCTTTATTATATCCTATATTGTAGTTGCATCTAAAGCAATCAATACTAAAGATACTAGTCTTGCTTCGTTTTGTCTGGTAGCGTTTTTGCAAGATTCCTATGATGCTAAATGGCGTAATCTAATTCTAAAACAATATCCCAAGGATAATCTGGTATCATGCCGGAATCATAAAATTGTCTGACGGTCCCTTTGGATCGTGGCCTCAAGGTTATTTGTTCAGTGCATTTGGCAGTATGGTACTATCGAAATATTGTCGAAGACATGATTAATTCTAGGTTGCTAGGTAACGTTAATTAACAAATGGATACGGTTGTAACCCAATTAACGTGTAGCAGAAAAGGTGCTAAGGCGTAGCCAAGAGCTCTACACTGCGGACTAATTACGATTGGAAAATAAAATAGGCGCTTCATTGATAGCTGGCTGGGTAATCAAACTCTAATTTAAAGGGCATCTATACAAGTTTTCCCCCGCAAATACGAATTTTCCGCGGGGGAAAAAAAGGAAAATTTCTCCTGCTCACAAAGCATTATTCGACCCGTCCCAACGTTTTGTTTTATTCCATTTTTTTTCATTTAATAATTGAGCTCTGAATGACTGCACAGTTTTTTTTAGAATGAATCAGGTGCTCTGTTTTGAGTCCATTTACAAAATTGATGAAAAAAATTATCAAGCAAAAAAAAGTTGACGTATATTTTTGCATCCGTTTGCTGTCAGTACGACTGATTTTTATGTCAGGTATCAGGTACGATAACATCACATCATCGTTCGTAACATATATTCTCAATCAATGAATATTCCGCTACATATTTCACGTCAAATTAATTAATAGTTATTGCAGACGCAGCACTAATTTTGTCAAAATAACATCTTATTGAATATCAATCGTAATAATTTTTAGAAGTACATGCAATGTACTTCTTTTTTTGTTGACTCATAAGACAAGTGAATTAAAAGGATAAAATTTGTCAATACAGCAAAGACTTGCGTACAGTAATAAGTAAATGTACTGGGGTAACATGTTTAAAATAAATCTTGCAAAATCAAAGGAAAGATATAACAATAACGATAAAAGTGTATTTAAAATCACTGCAACTACAAAGTTGAAATTGTAAAATATTAATTCAAATGAAACTTTTAAAAAAGATTAACATTAAGATAAAATTGAGTTCAAAATAAATACAGATCCCAAAAAATTAGTCAAAAAACGGAATCTTTCAGTTTCGTTTTTTGGCACACAGAATTTGGATTGTTTTTTTTATTAACTTTCTGCAAAATATGGCGGTTAAAACTTTCAACTTATCCTTGTCACTTTTAATGTTCTGATAGAAAGAATTCCAAAGAGCTCAGCATTCACAGCCAAATACGACGTACACTTGAAAGCAAGCCACCTAATCTCTTCACAATAATTTAAACCACGGCTAGCGCATAGAACCAAAGACTCGGCCGTGCTGTATTCGACATACGGTACAAGCACGTCATGTACGAGTGCGCTCCACGGTCTGTTGCACTCCCGTTACTCACTAGTGTAGTAGCCAATCAGAGGCCGTGGTTTAAGCCAGAAACAACACGTGTATTGTCTCGCCTGTGGCTCGTCAATACACTCGTAATATTTCACGTACAGCTCGGCGACTCGTATTGTATCTATCACATAATGGATTCCCCGCCTCCCAAGCACGCCGTCTCAGCAGGGGCAGTGGAACTAGTTAGTTCGCGGGTCAACTTGTTGGGAATGATCTCATAGTTCTAAACGCTGGTTTTCTAAAGTAACAAGGTTTAAGTTTACCAGCTAGGTATCAGCATAAGATAAATCAGGAAATATAATTCTGAGCGTCCTTGACTGCATAGATTCTATGATATTGCCCCGCAGATTAGGGTCAACCAGTACAGGCTATTTACGACACACTTATATCATACAGATAGTTCACGGGAATTTGAGCCGTTTAGAGGCGGTCATCATTAATGACAGGTGTGGCAGCTTGTTGATAGTTGCTTTGCTTCACCTGTCTCTGAGACTCTGTCCTAGCCTCTCTCGCAAATGTTAATATCTAAAAACCTCAGTTTTTTTAACCGTCACCATAATCCTAATGAAAATCAATAGGATTAAGTTTAGCTTTATCAACAAAAAAATTTAAAAACGAAATCTCTAAGATTGTCCCCTATATCGTGACATGAATATGGGCAATATACTTGAGAAATTTATAAAATATTTGAATATCAGTTTCGAGTTAATCTGAAACATTTTACCCCCATAATGATACATATGCTTCAGTATGATATTAACCTGCCAGGCTCCCATATTGTAAATAATATGATGCGGGTCATTATGAATGCTAGTAAAAGTAATAGTAAAATGGAATGGATCTCGCATCTGCGCTGGTGAAACTAAGATTCATATTACGTTCATCAGGTTTATATATATATACGATGATTTCGGTGTTTATTGCGTGATATATTCATCCATGAAGTGTTCAGTTTAAAGGATAACTGCATGATATTAGGCAATGCAAGTTTGCAGTTAATTATGGGAATTATTGTCCTGTATACGTAAACTTTAGACAGAAGGGGGAAGGTAGGTCTAATGTACAGGCATTATGATAGTTAGAATAATGATTTCACAACGCCTGTTGTGTCATTTAAGCAAATAGAAACTACACATTTAAGATCACAGTGACATTCCCCTCCCCTAGCTCTCTCTCTCTCACTCTCTCGGTAATTAGATCAAATCGAAATAATGTGCTTCATTAAGCTGATAAGATATTGACAGATGGATAAAGGACTAAAAGAATCTGCGAAGACCGTACGCAATGCAATCAATCCAGTTTGAACCAATGCCCTTTTTATGTTTCAAATGAGAGGCATTTATTTCTTCGTGTAGATGTTGATTTTGATAAGTATAGTTACCTAGATATTAATCCCTGAAGAGTTAAATCAACGCAACATTTCCTCATTATTTTACAGATCCACTGCGATCCATGGCAAAGGAAGTATTCATCACTAATTCAGCGCATTCTACCTACTAGGTTCTACGTAGCGTCATATAAGACAATTAGCACAACTTTTTTTCTTAGAACAACAGAATTCCCAACAACTCGGGAGTCAGACGGCCAATCCGTGACATCTACTCTGGGATTGGGCAGACCTTGCAGGTGCCTAATCAGAACACTGCCAATCGACTTGAGCAATATTATACATGGATGTTATTGGCCACGGCGGCTTCTGTTACGTTTTCTGTTTCATATCTGAAACAAGCCAATTTGCACCAACTGGGGCTAGATGATAAGAAGTTATTTGAGATTTGGTGTTCACGACTGTTAACATTGAACGAACAATGGGTGAATTTGAAAACAGACATCGCTTGGTGGTTTTAGGATCAGGGCGAGTAGGAAAGACATCTATCATTAAAAGGTTCATGAAACATTCGTACACAGAAAAATATAAGGAAACCGTGGAGGATTTATACTGCAAAGAGTACGATATCAATGGCGCCCGGATAAAAGTTGATATTTTGGACACCGCTGGAAATTTTGCATTCCCTGCCATGCGGCGGTTATCTATCTCAACGGCACACGCCTTTCTGTTAGTGTATGCCTATAATGACCACGCTTCTTTCGAGGAGGTAAAAACCCTTTGGGAACAAATAAAGGAGCAACGTCACAATTTCCAAGATATTCCTATTTGCATTACTGGAAGTAAAAATGACATTCCCGAGAACGAGAGGCAAGTGGGAGAGGAGGAAGTCCAAGAATGGGTCGATAGAGAAGCTTTATTAAATTATCACGTTTCCGTGTCTGCCAAAGAAGACATTGGTATATTAGACATATTTCAGAAGCTCATTGATCAAGCCAAGATACCGGAAGCGCAGCATCTGGACTTCATGCTCAAACAAAGACGCGCCAGTGCCAATGTGGAACTTGAGAAAGAGGCGGTACCCCCAAAAGACACGTCCCAATCACCGTCTTTGCTTGCGCCACCTAGTACGGGAGAAAAAGGTAAAGGACGGCGTAGAAGCGTTTTTAATTTGCCGACGTTCAGTCCCAGTAACAATGACGAGGAACAAACAGAAATCAGTGACAAATTCACGAGAAGCAGAAGCTTGGTAAGAAGAGGTAGCAAACCCAAAAATAAACAATCTAAAGACCCTAGAAAAAACGACTGTGTCATATGCTAATGGTCACTGAATTCTTTAGCCTACACAAGGCATCAAGACAATTCAGATAATAAACAAACAGGTATGCCTTTCAAAGGGACCAGAACTAAAGTGTAGCTAAAGATGAACGACTTTGTCTCACTTGGACAAGAAGTTTGATATTAAGCTTCATAAAAGTTATTTACACTTACTTATCTCGACAATGTCTCAAACACTGCAAAACGCATGCACGTTATAGCTCATTGAATAACATAGCGTGTAAGGTGTTCTCATATTTTAATACACACGGCACCATTGAAATTGTTGTAATTATGCTTTTCAGCACGCAATATAGCGCCACGTATAGGTTGTGACAGCCCACGTTGTCTTTTACATTTACGCCCTTGTCACATATTCACTTTGTACTGAACAATAATAAAAAAATCATGCGACAATGCATCATCGTATTTTCAAATCTATCTCCGCTGTAAGTAGCCCCTTCCTCTCCGTACCACTTTGGTTATAGTCTTGGGAGATGCTCCTCCATCGGGTCCTGCCTGAAATTTTATCACATTACCAACAGGCAACATGTTATCAATACCACTAGGACTGAGTGAAACACTCACTGCAAGGCATATCTCATACTCCATACTGTCAAGAGACCTTCCACTACATCAAAACGTAACTTAATTCTCACCACTTTTTTTTAATGATAAAGCATTTTCCGGGCTCAGCAAAGATCTCGGAAACAGATTTGACTCTGAGTTTTTGAGTTGAAGAAAATAGGCGGTGATCTGACACTCAATGTTTTTGTTCATAAGTGCATCTTAGCTCGCTGGAACTCTTCAAAACGCAATTCGTGCCAAAACCCTTTGACTGCTCTTATCACTGCATGGCAAGAAAAATAAAAAATAAAAAGACAAGAGCACAAACACAATGCGTCATATTTCTTTTTGGGAGATCACAGTTTTATGACCTATTAACATTTCCTCCACCGAACGCATGCTGTGCATGTAGGTTAAAAAAAGGACTTGTTACTAATTTCTAGACTCAAACGAGAGTCGAATTCCGCCTGAGATAAGCCACGGAGAGGTCGTGTCTCCTTCACTTGTTTTAACATTTTTTATTTTTTATCTATCTGGTTTGAACTTTAAGCTAAGCACATTCTATGTAAATGACATACCAATTTTTATTGATGCACCAACAGTCTGCACTGACTTTCAGAATACCATTTACATCTGTGGTCCCTTTCCCGTGCCATAAAGGTCCTATCAGTGGTCAGCAATGTGATGACGTTGTGTTTTGTAAAATGTTTACATAACAGCTAATGCATAGCCAAAGAAATATCTGTGAAAAATCTAGTGGACAGAATTATCGCTGTCGCCATGGTAGAGGGTACCTTAAAGGATAAACCTCATGTGAAACATTCGCATTTTATAATTTACAGTTTTGCTTTCATTAACGTCGAAGATGGGAACCTGCAATTAGATGTGCCCTTGTATGACAATGCATGGTTTTTAATAAGAATTGCCCATGCACCCTGTTGTGCATATCCACCATTTGTGCTCTGCCAGTTGTGTAGAATACACTAAAGGAATTTTGTTTCAGGATCCCCACTTGAATTGAACTAAAGGGTGACGAGGCGCTGGATATCATTGCCTTTGCAATTATTTGGCGTAGTGGAGATATAAAAGAACAGAAATCTAGATTTTAAAATTATCAAAAGAAAAGAAGGGAAGAAAAAATAGAAAGAAAGCAATCTGATGTATGGCTGCAGCAAAACGGAAAAACGGAGAAAAACAAAGAAAGAACTCTGATATATGGCTGTATCAAAAACGGAAACATCTTTCCTTAAATAGAAGAGAAACTGAGGACACGTTTCATATTTGTTTAAAACCATGGAAAGCCAGTGCGTGCATTTTTAACCTCACATTAGTCTGTTTCTGTATGCCAGAGCATCATCTAAACCCTTCATCCACCATGAAATTCGTTCTATCCGTGCAACCGATTTCACTTTTTCGCGGAAGAACAAGAAAAAAGGCTGAGGACATGCTTTGTTTGCGAATAACGTCATGAAAAGTCAATACCTGTGGTTTCCCCTCACGGCAATTGCATTTCTAAATACCTAAGCACCACTCCAGCCCTTTCATCCGCCAAGCAAATCGTTTATTTCATGCCATTGATTCATTTCAAAATACATGCATTAGCCAATATTGACAATTTTCGGTCTGTTGAATAATCCTCTTAAGTCTGTAAAACAATTTAACCATCCGACAGAAGCGTCAAGACAGAGCAGCGGTCTGCAGAATCCTGGTAAAAGTCGAGCCGATTGTTCTTACGTATGAGATTGGAAATCTTATTTTTATCCCAGAAATATTGGTTTGGCAATGTGTTAGATAAAATGGGCGAAAAACAATTTTTTTCTAAGCGATAAACTTTTTTCAATTTTTCTCTTATCTACTGAGTGACTTGTACCCAGCTGACTCCCTGGATGCGCATTAGTAAAGGCTGCGTAAATATGTGGGTATGACATATGTGGGTTTTAACTTGGTTCATACAAGTATATATATATGGGTGCCACGCAAGTCTGTATCCAACTAATGAATATAGTAGTCGAGGTGCCAAAATGCTTACCCTGCAATATCTTTTTTGTAACTTTTTTTTTTTACAAAAGTGCGTTATTTCAAACTAGAGAATTAAAATTAGCTTGGTTGCTACTTGGAGACATTGAGCATTTTTCACGATGGCCGCCGATTCGAAATCAAAAATAGAAAAACAATCATGGATCTTGTATAATACGACTGAAAAAAATTTTAACAAATGCCCAAATACATATGTTATGGACAATAAGTCTAATTGGATATGCTATTGTGCCTCATTATTTTATTTTTCGTAAAAGATGACCACCAACGTACATTGATAAATGCACAGAAAAGCTGCATTAAATGTTTCTGCTGTCAGGGATTCGTATAATTCCATCTCTATGCCACAAAACACGCATTTTTTAACTCAAAGGAAAATGAAACAAAACTTTTAAATCACCTTTTTTATTATCAAGATGACTGCCAATAAGATACAACTTCAAGGGGGGGGGGGGAGAGAGGGCGATAAACAATCAGTGGCACTTTGGCTACCTGACACAAGAATTATTGAGATGTCGGAAAGAACATCTTAGCTGCCTTTTGATACCTTAAAGTGTAAAAACTACGTTTTGTTCTAAGAAAAAAAAACAAAGCTGATCAACAATATCTGAAGTCCAGTTGGCTCTCACTTAGGTTCAGATTTCATTTTCTCTCGTTCATTTTGCCCAGTTGACTTGAGAGGTGATCCATTAATTTCTCCCAAGGGTTAAAATGTACATATTATGCACTTAAACCTTAACCTTAATGTACTCAAGACAAGTCCTAGCAATTAGGAATCTTTGTGGTCGCAGCAAACCTACCCTCATTATCAGTATGCCTTAACCGTTTCCGAAAAGGGTGCAGCTGGCATTATGAATATCACTAAAATCAAACCTTCATTATCACTATGTCTATGTCCTTTCCATGTAATGCGAGGACATACAGATAAAGGTTTTCAGAGAGCTTCAAATCGCAAGGCCTGGCAATTGCATCAGCTACGGACAGGTCGACTTTCATGTGAAGAAAAAAAAGCAATTACATTGAAATTACTGCCGTTTATTGCCTTAATATGTTTACTCTAATAAATGGCGGTTTCATTAGTTTAGTCAAACTTTTATGCCAAAAGTATAGTTTTCTCGTGTGCTCGACCGTCTTGTGGTGATTATTATTGCAAAATACACTTTGCTACATCAGGTCAAATTCATATGCGGACCTTTATATTCACAGGTTTACAAACACATGTGCGACCGCAAGTGAGATCGATGGTGTCATAAGGATTTTAATATTGAAAAGGAATAAACTTTATGAACAGACCGAATCAATGACAAGAGTAGAATTTGTGTATTGGAAATAAGTAAGTAACTTGATTGTCAAGAAAGGTAAATGCATAAAAATGAATCAAGAAAGTAAAAGTCAGTAAAGAAATATATGACAGCCTTTGCTGTTGCAAACAATTCATTGGCGATGGCGATGCAGCTTCAAATGCTTTTTGTGAATGTAATTTATTTTTAAAAAATCAAACGTGTCCACTCTGGCATCTCCACTCTTTGGAAACCGAATGCCGTTTAGTAAAGTTGAAATTGTTTGAAGGTAATAAATACAGCTTCTTATTATGCTTATACATGTACTTGCAGCAAGTGTGAACGTCCAGGGTTAGCTTCCCAATTTGGAAACAAACAGCCCGGAATCTATTCCGACTGTGGACCTTTCATAGCCACCAATCTAGGAGTTTTTTCAGGAGCGTGTGTTAAAAACATATAAGTAGAAATAGCATAAGTGTATGTAAATATACTGGAGCATGCATCTATCAACGTGTCCTCGCTGTTGTTTTTATATGCACATGTTCATCCCATACTGGTTGATCAGACGACAATGCTGAAGATATTGATACCGATAGAGATGCTGCTGATGATGGTCAACTCAATGACTTGGAAGTGCAACGGTAAGTTACACCCCTATCAGTCAAAGCATTTCAGTCAATAGATTCAACTGCTGCATCCGCGATAAAACAATAAATAAAATTGGTGTCTTCATGACGAGTTTGACGTAAACTTCAGTGATGGCAGTAGGCTAATGGTCAGGTCTGCTTTTCTTATTATATCTATTGTTTAGAAGCCAGTGAGATACAGCGCTTATTTAACACTTATCACTGATTAGAGCGCTTATCAAAGTCTAGTACATCCGACAGCTGGAGCGTTTAGAAAAGACTTCCTGTTTTCGGTCAGTTTGTTCTAAGGTCCTTTCTACACACAAAACCGATGTCTGTAGATCACTGTATTTCTTAAACGTTGTTATGAAAAGATCTACTCCCAAGATCGTTTCGGGTCAAAAAAAAAAAAAAAAAAAAAAAAAAAAAAAAAAACCTATCTGAGTAAGGGTTAATGATTTATATAGGGTCAGTACTGTGAATACAGGCTCTCGGAGTGTGACCCAGTCTTTCAGATACAAAGAAAATCGTAGATTTACACAGCTCTACACGTGTATAAGACTTACAAAAAAAAAAAAAACAATTATTTTCAAACACGCGATTCCACGAACAGCGATTTGAAGAAAAAAGAGACAAATACATAAAATATAGTATATGGGAAAAGCACATAACCAACATGGAGACTGCGCACATTATATATCAAATAATGTTTCCAAATGATTGTGTTTAATTCAATCACCAGAGCAGACTACAAAACAACATATTGTAAAATGTGACCTACATGTATGTTCACCGTCATTATCACCATTCTAGTTTATAGCGAGGGAACAGGTGCGGAAAAACGAGTCTTACGTAACCCACTGTGGTTTCCTGTATCAAATCTAGTTGCATGCAGTCTTACACGGGCATACATTATAATGAACTGGATCCATGCTACTTTCATGATTCCTGAACAACATGTCCAAAAAAAAAAAAAAAAAAAAAAAAAAAAAAAAAAATTTAATAATAATAATAATAATAATAATAATAATAAAGAGATTATGAAATTATAATTGAAATTACAAACAAAGCGAAAAAACACCTTATAAATCGGAAGAAGTTCTTGACGTTTCGTTTCCGATCAGTGTACTCGAACAGCCCACGTGCCGCAAAATTTGCGTGAAGGCTGTTTGTGACCGCACTCAGAACAGTGGGCTAACTCAGTGGCGGATTTAGGGGGGGGTTAGAGGGGTCCTGACCTCCCCTTCGATTTCTGGTCCCTCTTGAAATGAGAATTTTAATTAACTGAATCACGGTTTTAAACCGTACCAAATGGCACCGTTCACACTTTAAAATACCCAAAAAATTTCGGGGCCCTTTAGCGGGCCGCGAACCCCTCGCCAAGTGTGTGTGTGTGTGGGGGGGGGTCGGTTTCGCATCCATGGAAACCCACCCTTCAAATAATCCTGGATCCGCCCCTGTTGCTAGTCCAAGGGTCAAATATGGCGACCCACTAAAAATCTTGCGGTCTAATACGCTAGTGGACACTGAATAGATTCCCCGTGTCGAAGTATTCGAGTGTGTCGGCCATATTTGACCCTGGGACTAGTTAGTCCACTGTTCTGAATGCGGCCTGAATGTGTTGTGGCATATGAATAGGAAACATCATACATGCAGACACGTTGCCTTACACATGTGCGTCCCAATAACATATCAAAGAATCAGGTCAATTGACTTTCTTTGGCGTTCCTCTTCTAATGAATGATGCAAGCACAACATGTGCTCTGAAGTGTTTAATCTAATTATCTGATAGCTGTACTTAAGGGGGTTTCCGTACGTTATGATTTTAGCCTTATCCGCGTGCCCCTGTAAATAATGCAGAAATAAAACATTGTCATGCAATGAGATGATGCTGCCGCATTAGAAAATACGCCGGGTTGAATTAGCGAGGTGAACTCGGGCAGATGACGTACATGTAACAGCAGCGTTGTGGGGGCGGAAACAGTTATATCCTCTTCTTGTTTGCATAACCGATGCCTGTAAACAATGTATTTTAAGCAAAATGTGGTTAGGTTCAAAACACAATGATTTTACGACCTCTGGTTTTCTTATGTTAGTTGAGAACAACATGCAAACTATTGTTCCTAAGTGACGATTGAAAACTGCTCTCGTCCCTGTGTGGAAGAAGTCTTGTAGGAGGTAAAAAGCTCTAAGTTTGCTTAGTCTCTTGAAATTAAAAATTCAAGATGTTAAGTTGTTTCATTCCAATCGCTAAAGTGAATAATCTAAAGCAGATATCATAGTGTTGTATCTCACCTATAGAGTGCGCTGAGGTCTGTATCGTTTTCATCTACGCAAATCTGAACAGGGATGGGAGTTCTCTCCGAATACAGTCATTTGATCCCACTTTACATGTGTACATAGTTATTAATTAACATTAAAAGTATTGAAAGTAAGGTAATTATTTTTCCAAATGAGAAACTAAATAAAAATGTCTAAAATATTAAACTTGTGTAATAGTACAGTACCACAAAAGAGAAAGTCAAAACCGGAAGACATAGATGAACATGAATTTGAATGAGGTTAAAATACAAATTGAAATAATGGAAGCACACGTATTTAGTGTGAAATATACATTTACATACTAGTACTAGCACTTGTATGGGCCCTGCAGGTAACCGTCCCACTAGGAAAAGAAAGGAAATGTAGTAAAAGCGAGGAAGAATACTCGTTCACGTTCTTGACAATGTTTTGTCTTGGAGACCATTCCCCGAGACTATCGTACTAACTTTAGGTCGAACTTTCTCCGAGGGGATTCTCACTTGCAGTTAAAATTGCAATTAACTTGGGCAGCTTAGATGCCTGTCACACCTGCTGAAGCTGATAAAGGGTAATTAACTTAGGAGCTTTAATAATCGTACCACACGTCTAAACCACTTCAGCTGAAAGCAATTTAGCGAGAGACCCCGTGGAGATGGACCGATCCTGTTAGATCGATCTAGGGATGGGAACCCAGTCTTGGTAATATCAGGGCGCATTCCCAGTCAAACCATCGTTCTTCGTAGATCGATCCAACTCCGCAGGGACTCTCACTGAATGCAATCAGATTAACTGAATGACATGCCTCCTCGAGCAAAAAGAAGGTTGTGCACGTGAAAGTTAATCACCCTCTGGCTGCTCAAGGAGGCGTGTTTTTCAGTTAACCTGATTTCATGGGAAAGCATTGTGATGCCTGTGTGGTTTCGAGAGACAGACACCCTTTTGATACTGAAAAATTAAACTCTTAGAACTGTGATTCAACTTTTTAACCACCCCCTTCTTTTAAAATTCATTTGCATATTTATACTTGAGAGTGAAGCCCAAGATGATTGGCAATTATTATTTTTACGTTTTTAGTTATTGAATAGTTAACGTACTTTTTAAATATTTTTTTTCTAAGTGCTCCCTAACTTCTTTTGAGTGGTATGCTTTGTCACTTTTCCATCTGTATATTGTGAAAACGTATCTGTCCATGTATCAACTTTAGCTGGTTTGTATACTAGTAGACAAATGCTGCTGTGACTGCTCTACGCTGAGTAAAAAATGATATTCCATTGGGAAAGGATTAATAAATTGGCTTCTATATTTTTTATGAAACTTCCTGCTGTCTCCTTCCCCTTTCCTTGTTATCAGTTTAGTAATAATAATGTGGGCAGATCAAAAAAGTTCAAATGCCAATCACTGATAAACGTAATTGGCCGCATACCGCGCAATGCCCCGCAAAATTGTACGTATAATGACCAGATGGCGTTTTTCTGTCGTCTTTTTCCTAAAACAATTGTTGATTATATATTTGCACTGTCCGGCAGTGTGTTTGCCCATAACTGCCAATGTTTGTCCCTGCCCTTCTCATCAAACGTTGCTCCACAGCGTTCTCTCGTAGCCACCTATGTGCGTGCGTTAAGCAGATGGTCACTTAATAGCGTTCTTAATTAAGGGCAGCATTTCCTATGAAAGAAAGCCGCAGGAGAAAAATTATCAATTACGATATTGCTACTTACACCGTAAATCAAAGCCAATACAAATACATGTGGTCATCTTGCACAGCTTGCCCAATTATATCATTATTTAATCAAATATTAATTTTGTTGAAGTTTTGCTCGAGAACACTTTTTTTAATGAAAAATGTCCCTCATGAAGTATTATTTTTTATTTAACAATTTGAAAGGTTATAAATTACTCACATTGAATAAAACACTACATAATAGAATCCAATGTTATTGCCATTGGCCGGTAACCTTATGGGCGGGAAAACAATTGATATGAAATCATGGTGATTTACGACTAATACGTGTTTGGCATTATTGTATATGAGACATATATATATATGTAGGATTTGTGACAAACCAGACAGAGATAATGACACGAATACGACGCTGAAGATCGCTGCCTGCATTTAGACAGAACTTCAATGAAGAGAACACCAATTTCTTCCCAGATTCATTGCAAGGTCGCTTGCGCTAATAGCTCTCGCGTCTAATCTAGTGTGTATAGCATCATAAATAATGGATAAAAAACAAGAGAATTGGTTCTCAAAATGTGTTGCCGCAACCCCTTCCACTGCCGAGGGATACACACCCTTCTCTACGGTCAATCATTTTTTTTAAGTTAAAAATTAATAAATTTTTTAATCGACTTTGTGTTAGTCTCAACATACTTCTTATATCTGATATCAATTGAGAGAGATCGAGAGCAAGGTAGGAATAGACAAGAAGTTGCTTCACAGTATTTGTGTTGTGGAAAGAGGCTGCTGTTGGAAAATAATCGAAGTAGGCCACTACGCCAGCTCACAAGCTCATTTTACTTATCTTATTGCCATCAGGTGTAAACGCAAGAACCATAAATAATTTTTTTTATTCTTTTCAACTCATTTTCCTGAGACTGTCTACCAGATCCTTTCAAAATTGCTCATTACAACCGTAAACCCTAGTGTGGTTGCTTTTGTACACAGGCACACTAGGGCTTTATACACTTGTTGATCAGCTAAAGCTGTGTTCAGAACAGAAGCTATCGTACTAACAAGAACGATCTACCTCATCCGGGATTCTCGCTTAGGCAGTGAATGTAATCAACTTAATTGTCTGGCACGCCCCCTCGCAAAGCGACGTGAACAATATCATGGACCAAAAAGTTTTCCCGACTTCACCCAAGTACTGTGAGTTACGGGGAAGCGTGCCAGACAATCGAAGTTCATTACAGTTTAAACTTCGCCTTAACGAGAATCCCCCTGAGATAGATCGATCCTGCTGGTAACGTCTATTCTTAACACAGCCTAAAATATTAAAGTGTGATTTGTGTAAATGCTGTGTCTGGAGTAGATGGTGCTCCAAAGTGAGAGGCCCCAATGTTCAATTCATATTGTCTTTAACAAGACCACAAGGTATATTATTTCTATATATCCACGTCTCAAAGGCACATTCAAGAGTTCCAAATACTGAAATAGTTACATGAGAATTTTACCATTTCCTTGAGTAAGCTAACTGATAAAAGTGGTAGGAGTATAAGGAACAAGTGCATGTACCAGTTTTTTGTCTGTATAAATGCGATTCTCAATAGACTGGCCTGATGGTCGATTAGTACCAGAAAAAGACCGATAGTGCCACGAAAAGTCGTTTTTTGATTGGGACAAAAAAGCATATCAACAATATTTTAAAGCTGACGGAACTACATTAGCAAATATAGGGATTATGGATGATGATGGAAATATTAGCTCATTAAACTGTACGTATGAACGGCCCTCATGTGCCGTATGTGGTCTATAGGAAAAAAATCATAGATAAAATATCCGTACCAAGCTTTTTATGGTAATCGTCTTTATTTCTCTGTCATAAATTGTCCTACTTAGCAGTAAATGCCACGTTTTACGGCCGTTTGGTTTATAATTCACGTTTTAGAATACCATAAGGTTTTATTACAGGTGTCTGGATTGAACATGTAGCAAATAGTCTCGATCGGAAATTACGTTTTAGTCCGAGACGGTTTACATTTAACGCTACGTCTAGTAATAAGGATGCTTAATATGCTATTATTATGGGTTTTTTGTTGGTGTTTATTTAAGATAATCACGTTTATGCATATTGAAAAATGATGAATGTCATATATCCGCTGTTTTGTGCCTCAAAGCTTGACAATTTGCTGAGCGTTTTTAGTACATGTAAGTCTATGATTATCGTATTATTTTACCCCTGTAGTTAGCAATCAACTCGTGACTGTCACCATATACTGGTATCATTTTACCAACAATAACCAGACAGTTTTTCCATTCATGAAATGACAGACAGTCAGAAGTAATAGTTGCATTAATACCCAGTTTGTTTAAACCACCAGTAGCCGTCTCTTTTCTTTTTTCTCAATCAGTGCACATCGAACTACCCTCGATCTTCCAAGCTCTTTTCCCCACATCCTTGTGTATTACGTGACCATTTCTAAAGCTCCGCATTTGAAACAAGCCAGGACACAATATACTGCGTCCTAGGAACAAGGCAAAGTGACATTATCGGATTGAAAAAGACATCCACGAAACGATGTCAATGACAATTCTAAGAGCTTTTTAGCTCTTGCTTGTAATTACCTCTTGTTTGCATCTGAAGTGATAGAGCCCCCCCCCCCCCACAAGGCCGTTTTTTTAGTCAAAATGGCAATTTCAATTTTTTAACGAGAAATACATTTAGATGAAGGATTAAAGTAATGGAAACACGTTGCCTGTGGTATTATTAATGCCTAATTAATCATACAAAGGTTGACAAACAGTGAAATAATGGTCCACAGTAATCAACTTGTTCGTCTTAATTCATCATTGTCATCCTCATACCTAATTAACATTGATATTCTTATAGGTGTGTCATTCTTGTGCCGAGAGCAATTTAATTATGAGAAAAAAAAAACTGGAAACCAAATTTATAATTCGCGCACGTTTCGTACGAGTATCCCTTCTACAGTATTACATGTACCGTACGTGAGTGATAGTCTTTTAAAAAGAAAAAAACTGAAGTATACATACTTTTACTACCAGTAAACAAATTACTCCTTCCATTAATTCGACAGTCTCGTCTTTCGAGTACGTTTAAATACTGTACTATTTCACGTTATTTGTATTGCTATTTTTAAGTTAGATTATTTTATTAGGAAACAAAACCACTGCCATTTACGAAAGAAATAGACGCTTATGATTTATGACTTCGAAACAGTCATTAATTTCTCTGCTATTCGCGGCCAATATACGTATACAACATATCAAGTCTTTTGATGTTGCGGTTCATCTTCATCTTAAGAATTGTTCGGTAATGACGAGCGGTTTGGACGTGTAATAACTTTAAAGCAATAACTACGGATCTTTATCAAAAGAACGTATCCCTAACTTGAATTGAGTTATTTGTTAGAAGCGTCATTTAGCTCTAAGTTAATGTGTATTTGCGATTAAGAATTAATCCCCCTCTTCGAGTTTTTGTTGTACTTGATAATAACACTTGATGCGCGTCAGCGTTGCTACTTTGTGCTAACAGTGAAATCGTTTTGTCAAGTGGAATGTCACCAAATGATAACAACAAAAGAAGATAATTAAAGTTTTATTGCCATCCCCTAACTTACTTAAGACAAGCTTAGAGTGGAAACAGATACAGGTTTGGTCGATTGATCGAGTTAGCCGTTACGTTCTGTAGCGAAATTTAGACTGGCTAATTTAGAACGAGCCATCACAAAGTAAGCTGATCACGAGTCTGATGCTCTGATAAAAGGAGCTCAGTTTTTACATATCGCCGTCAGGTGCTTAGTTAAACGCCGACTGCGCGTTCTCTCCACTTCACACCGTGTCGCGGCCATGGCGTACACGGAGAGTAGGCAGCGTTTAGTCGTGCTTGGCTCGGGCAGAGTCGGAAAGACCTCCATAGTAACGCGCTTTCTCAAGGAGTCGTTCTCAGAGCAGTATAAAGAGACTATAGAGGACCTGCACTGCAAGGAATATATCATCGGATCGACGAGAATCAAAGTGGACATTCTGGACACGGCTGGATCGTGGTCATTTCCAGCCATGAGACGCTTGTCCATCTCTACAGCGGACGCCTTTCTCCTTGTCTACGCTTATGACAACAGTGACTCGTTTGAAGAGATAAAACACATCTGGGAACAAATTAAAGAACAAAGAGAAAACTACCAAGATATTCCTATCTGTATATCAGGAAATAAAAGCGATATCACAGAGAACGATAGGGAGATTGAGGAGGAGACTGTGCGAAACTGGGTGGAAAGTGAGGGATTACAAACCTTTCACATCCAAGTGTCAGCAAAAGAAAATACAGGGATTCTAGATATCTTCCAAATGCTCGTTGGTCAAGCGAAACTTCCTGAAGCTCAGCATTTGGACAAGTTATTAAAAATAAGACGAGCGAGCATGCAGTCCCTGCCCCCTGCTCACGATGATCATGTAGAGTTGATGGAGACCACCAAACCAAGCGGACGCCGAAAATTTAGCCTAGGAGTTTTGGCATTCGAAATGCCCCGCAGAGAAAAACGAAGCCATAGCGTGTTTGCACTCCCCAATTTTAAAAAAGAGACAACTGTCCCTGGCAGTGCCACATGCAACACGGAAGGACAGCCTATAAGGACTAAAATTAAGATTCCAAAAGGAGCGTCGAAAAAAGACTGCATCATTTCATAATTACAGGAAATTAAAAGGCATTTATTTAACATGGACAGAGAAAACAATGACTGTTATCTTGCTTATCGATTGCAGTGATTATTGCGGGATATTCATAAAGTGAAAATTACTCATTCTGTGTTTGTGCAAATACATACACTAACATGTGAACTACACGTTCATCTTCAGTAACATAAGGTCACTTTAGTGCATTCTTAGCTATTTTCTTAAATACAGCTTGAAGAATAATTATGTATTAATTGTCTTTTTTTTCAAAATTATCAAATACTACTTCCAGGTATGTTTGTTGAGGAAAGTCCTTTAGACGGATATGTTAAGTCGATTGTAGTTTCGGTCCAGATATATGAATGTACACTTAGCCTTGGTCCGNATTTTTGCTCTTATCACTTTATGCTATATTTTTCTTCACTGTAAATTCATTCAGTACTGTGTCAGGTCAGACAGCAATGCTTTGCATGGAACTAAATTAATAATGAGAGATTTCGTCAACGGACGTATATGTTGTTCAAAGATATGAATCTGGCAGGTATGAAATGCTGAAGATAACAGCGTATACTGTTTCCCCAGGTCTTTAGGATAGATTTAATTACAATGTCTGGTGGTAATTGGTTACCCAAGTGCTGGAGGTGTAACGATATATCTTGCAGATAAGAACTGAGGGAGCAAAGGAAGTATGGAAATTGATGTATATATGTTTAATACATGGCTGTAGGGAGCTTCTTTTCACAGATCAAGTAGTTGCAATTTCGTTATGCATGCCGGCCCCCTCCCCACAGCCCGTTTTATCAAAGATTACAGTTCAATAGACCGCAAAATAGATAACTATCTAACTACATGTAACTAACTAACTAATTAACTAACTTTAGAAATAAATAGTTATTCAAGAGGCCAAGAAGTAAATAAATAAATAAATTAATTAATTGATTAATGCACTGAATCACACCATAAGTTTGGACTGACTACTTACGTCACCACATGACAGGTTGTCAAGAATTGATGTCTTACTGTCTTCATGTGATATCGTAATTAGACAGATTTCCACCTTCTTTCCCTGAAGCTCTCTCGTTTCCGAAGCGTTTATTTAAGGGATTATTTCTCTTTGCGCGTCTTAATGATGTATTGTACTGGCATACATTATATAAAGCTTGCTATGCTCCGGTACTAGTATACGACTTGATATTTTTACGTGTCGGGAATAAACATGTCGATTCATTTTCAGATTTTTTGATTTAAGGACAAAAACTTTAACAAAACAAGTCTTATAACGTAGATGCATCATCACGCTTTGGATTTAAAAAAAAATGCTCCTCGTTCACTGGTAGGTGTTACACAAATAATTTTGGAAATAACGACTGGGGGTTTCATCCAAAATATATTATAAGTAGCTGTACGTGGCGAACTAGAGCTTTTCCCTTGAGCACTAAAATCTAAATAAGAGCCAATATACTTTACATGTTCTCAGTTTAAAACAACACGAGTTTGGACTGAAGATATCTTTATTCCAACACCGCTAATGCTACTTCTGACATTGTAAACTAAATATACTACATTAGGAGGCCCCGTGTCTTTGGCACGAAACTGCTAAAATACCAAGGGGATTCTTAAAAGCATGCAACGTTTATTTAGCAAAAATGCACTTTCCTGGAAATTTCAGCATTTTTTCTTATTACTAAGGAATACCCTACCCAAAATCGTTGACTAAATTATACTCCACACGCATAAAACGTTTTGTAAAAGTATTGGGTACAGTGTGCTACAGTGTGGTAAATATCTGTAAATGTACTTTATACCTGTGCCAGTAGCGTGCCATTATTTGTCTTCAGAAATGCTTCTTTTGTATCCGACTTTTTTTTATTAAATCGCATTTTGCATCTTAATCCGACCAACCAATCACATGCTGTCGCTGTGTCCTTAATTGTAAATAAAAAACAAGGAACTTTAACCTTTTCCTAATAAGTTGATTACAATGAGCACTTTCTTGAAAAACATCTTGCGAAATAAATGTGCATCATGCATTCACACATGAATCAGGTTTACATCTCGAAATTGGTGAACGGATCAATATCTTGGCATTTTGTCAGGGCTTTACTATCTCGTTCACCTGTCATTTATTAAAGATTTTCTAAGCTTAAGCTGACATTTTTTTATCCTAATGGGCTTAGCCGCAGTGTGACCTTGCATTTATGTGATTCATATGTAAATGCTTTAATCCTGTGAATTTTTAACACTTTGCTGATGCATCGAATGTTTTTAGTTTCACTACGTGCATTGCCGTGTTACATGTTCCACCCCCATCTCATTAGCGATTCCTCTACACGGTTAAAAATGATTGCTTTATTTCACCCAGAAACCAAGAAAACTCTACAGACAAGTACATTGCATTATATGGCGCTAATTTAATGTAGGTATAATTCCACAGACTCAGCTTGCCCAGTACTGTATACATACCACAGTATGTACTGCACGACAGGCTCTTTATCTTTATTATGTTAATGAATGTTAATAATACAGTTTCGCTCTTAGACAAAGCTTCGTTGGGTAGTCTCTAAGCTATACCGACCACATAAGTCATTTGTCCGCCAGTTACATAATATAATATATTTGGGATGGTTGATATCGTTGAAAGTTCTCTGGAAATTCAGTTAACTTTTGTTATAGATGATGTTTATGATGTAATAGAAGAAGTTAATAGATGCAATGATTACATTACTGATAATCCTTTGGAATTTAAGATATCTACATGTAAGTTGTTGTGAAGACACGTGGGAATTAAGCTTGCAATTTAACTCGTGGAAATAAAGCTGGCCATTAAAAAAAATAAGTTGTCATCACGCCGTTGGAAAAATTAAACAATGCAAATTATAAAAGGTAATGTGAAATAACACTTTCATGAGAGAGAGAGAGAGAGAGAGAGAGAGCACACTATTATTCAATTCATTTTCATATGGGCCATACCCCGTTGGCCAAGAAAATGCTGCAAAACATTAATAATAATAATAATAATAATAATAATAATAATAATAATAATAATAATAATCGGTATACGTGAGCATTAGTTCCCTTAACCAGAAAACAGATTGCGATAGAGGAGAAAGAATAGCAGTCAGCGTTGTTATTCCGCTTTGCTGAAGCTGTGCGTTTTATTGGTGGAGGCGAGATCCGAGAAAAATTTTAATACCATGAAATCGAACATAGCTACGGTCGTGGCTGGGAGTTTCAACTTATGATTTTCTCGTCACAAGATTTTTTTCAAACAAGCAACTACTGAAAATTATAAAAACAAGATTTTTTCTGTTCTAGCGCCCGTCTGCCGTCCTTTTATGGGTGCGTGTAGGGAGGGGCAGGTCACGTGACATCCACTCGAGGCCGATACAGCTATTTACAGTGTTGACAAAACGGGATGTCATTTGATCTGGAGTTAGTTTAGTCGTATGTGACCGTCGATAATACCCCACTTTAAAGAAACACTGCTCCTAGACCAGTAAAAGAGCGCCTGAAAGTAATCAATACCGAACCGGAGTTTGGTAATATTGCACATAATTAAGGTGAGCCGTTTTAAAGGTTTTTTCAAAATTTTCTTCTAAGTGGAGTATTACATCATTCTTTTACTTAAAAAATCCAACTAGATTTAAACCTTTTGGTAAAAGATATTAATTTTCTTTAATCATTTTATGATGAGCATACTTTTTTTTCAAAAATGAAAACTACGACCGGCTCATGTGCAATATAAAGTGTTTTAATTGTGTTTTGAAAAAAAATAATTTAAAAAAAATGTACCATTGCCAAAAAAAAAAAAAAAAAAAAAAAAAAAAAAACTTGTTTACCCATAACTATCACCGTGGGCTCGAAAGTCTGACGAAAATTGCCAGATGCCTTCTACCTTATTATGTTTAACTTTTCGAAATGGCTTTTGAAGAACTGGAAGCGTATTATCGATTAGTTTTCATTGGATGGATAAAATCAATTTACTCTTCTTATTATTTTAGTTACTTCAAAATAATAATAATAATAATAATTATAATAGTAATAATAATAGTAATAATGAGAAGAAGAAGAAAAAGAAGAAAATAACAACAACACCACCGATAAAACAACTAGAAAAAAAGTCAAAGAATAGCAACAAAAACAAGATCCTATCATATGATGAAATTTACCTCTATCAAAAGTATTTTGGTATGATACATATATCTCAACAATGTCTCCCATTAAAACTATGCTGCCGCTGTTACTGAGTTGCACGCGCCCTTTGCTCGTCTAAACTTGACATTTAGGAGGGGTAAGAGTAGGAGTGGTTGGCAAACAATTAACTTGCCCTTGTTTGCCCAGTATCACGGTTTAATAGAAACGCTCCATATATTAATGATAATCCACTGGAAACATAACTAACTTAAATGGAGTATACTGTGCTTCAGCTGAAACTTCCAAGGCCACACTCCCTGTTTGAGAGCGGCAACACATTAACTACCCAGCGTGCCAAAATACTGACTCCACAGGACTAGAACACATATATTGATAAGTATGGTAAGGTTAGATCCTCAGCAATACCTGAAATGAAAACGTGTGTCGAATACTGAGCTATTTAATCGTACTGAAAGTGGTCATTTATTTGCTATCTCTCCACATGTAAAATATCGAGTTTGCACGGGAATCTCAATCTCGCCATTACCAATAGATACCACCATATTCTTCATCAGCTAACACATTGTATATTTTTTCACTAGACATTTACCGCAGGCTTATATTTTCTCTTATTTACCCCTGATTTTTGGGCTCATAGATCGACTCAACTCCTAGGGGACTCTCACTGAATGCAATCAGATCAACAGATAAACACGCCTCCTTGAGTAATATACGGAAAAGCTGGTGATTATACCAGTAAGTTTGAAACAAAAGGAGTCGTGTTAATCTGATTGCATTCAGCAAGAGTCCCCGCGGAGTTGGATTGATCTACCTAAAACGATGGTTTCAGTGGGAACGACACCTCTGTGTAATTTGAGGCAAATAATAAGAGGGCAGATAAATGTTAAACATATTAGAATTAATAATTCACAGAAAGAAGAATTCTTATACCAGGATCGTAAGTTAAACGTTGGCTTTACCAACCGGAAGATCACATCCCTCTTAATCGTTGTTGTAAATGAGCGGGTTGCAGTTATTAGCAGTATTCATTATCTGATATTAACAGTCACCCTTCGTAGTCACAGGCAGCTGTCACAGCCAACGTGCTGTGTAAGTTCACTCAGTTCAGGAAGAATTGATTGGATTATACTTTTTTATACATATAAAAGACGCGGGTAACTATTTAAACAGAGAAGAGCAAAATTATCGATACCAATTTTCAAAATTAAAAAGTGAGCATCATCTACCAGTATATACAGTTCTGATAGTAGCAACATAATAATACATGAAGTTTTTCAATGCAGACAATGAGCCTATTATCATGCCTCACCCTTTGAATAGTTCTGCACAATTTAAATAGTTACTCACTCCAAAAACAAACATGAACTGGGACAAACCGAAGAGGCAGGTTTAAAAACGTTAGGCAACATATTGTTTAGTTAATAAAATACCTTGAGTAGGAAAATGTAAAATTTTGTGCATGCATAGTACATCATGTTACTTTGCTTCTGTATAATAAAATATGATAACCTGCATTAAATACTTCACAAATGCTGGTAACTGGGCGTCACTTAACTTAATTGTACCATATGCGCGTCCCGACATTTGTCGTCATAAGTATAGTCTCCTGGACAAGTTAGCTTTTATTTTCTTCTATTTGATTCTATGTATGATTTTTAAATGTATTTCAGGAAATTGCCACCACTTTCATGAACAATTGCGTGTTGTTGCTTTTCTGGTATCTGATGAAAGGTTTATAAATCAAGAAACAAGAGTAGGATGATCTTTTTAAGGCATTTAGAACGAATTTCTGTATCTCCGACACATAATTATGAAATACTGTAAACAAAGACTCATAAGACAACATCACGTACAAACCATGATAACATTGTTCATGATAGCCTACATATGGAATGTTAACAGTGGTTGCACCTCCTCTCCTTTCCCTTTATTTTGTATTAAGTACTTGGTAGGCTCGTAACTGAGCCTCAGTGTTTCGGTCGTTTCTATGTGTCATAGGGATTTTGTCCTTCTAATTGAGTTACACGGTGTATATATGTGTTTCTACTTTGGATTTGCGGGCTATACGACGTATATATGTGTTTCTACTTTGCATTGAAAAATCCAGAAGCGAAGTGCTGTAATCTGAGCAAAGTGGTCGCCGTTACGTCAGAGTCTTACCTCAAACGGGGGATCGTTACGTCATCACTGTTTCACGGCGTCTCGTGTGATTGGTGTTTTTGCTTCAGGTTTTACGTCTTTTGTCTGGGTTTGGCGACTTCTTGGTGCACAAAATTCGACACACATTAACCATGTAAAATATTTTCTTTTTCTGTTACAACATGAATCAATGTAATGCCACGTGATTTTAATCCTTAATGTGGGTCCTGCATTTGCCATAATTCAACTCTTTGACTGAACCAATTAGAACAGAATTCAAAATATGTTTTATCATTTTCAGAAAGTTATGGCGTCTACCCGAAGGCGAAGGTGTTACTCCATGGGATCCTTTCTTGTACTAGCCATATATTTCACATCTAAAGCTACCTTTGAGATGACGAAAGATTTAGTGAGAGATGATATTGCATATACCAAAAGCCAGCTGCAGAAACTTGAAATTAGTCAGCAAATAGATCTTGCAAATCGCCATATTGCTCTAACATCAAATACTACCATGAAATACAAACACCCAAGGCCAAGCTGCTGGAAGTTACTAGAGGGAGATAAACGAGAAATTGAGAAAGTCAAAATGGCTGCCATATCACCAAAACGCAGCGCTATCGCGGATGTGGATTTTATTAATTTAACAAGAAATTGTCTTCAATTCCAAGAAAATCGTGGATATATCATGAATTCTTCAGACTTGGAAAAAAGTTTTCCGATAGCCTTTAGTATTTTAGTATATAAAAATGCTCATCAGACCGAGCGTTTGCTGCGGGCTATTTACAGACCTCAAAATATTTATTGTATACACGTGGACGCGAAATCCCCAATTATTCTTCAACGGGCTTTGCGCAGTATAGCCAGTTGCTTTGACAACGTATTTCTTGCATCAAAATTAGAAAATGTTATTTATGCAGGTTTTCCTCGGTTGCAGGCAGAATTAAACTGTATGAGGGATGCCATGCATAGACGAGAGAAGTGGAAATATTACATTAATTTGGCCAGTCAGTCTTTCCCGCTGAGAACTAATTTAGAAATGGTAGAGATATTGAAACTATACAATGGTGCTAACGACATTGAAGGCATAACAGGAAGTCGACTGGAACTAGTTAAGAACAGATTCAGGAGAAGTTGGGAGGTGGTGCATGAAAACGGAAATACGAAGCTTAAAATTACTGACAAATTAAAGGACCACCCTCCATTTAACATCAGTATTGTTCGAGGAAGCGCTTATGGTATATTTAGCAGGGCGTTTGTGGACTATATTTTGAATGATCCCGCTGCCCGGGCGCTGCTTGACTGGTCACGTGATACGTACAGCCCAGACGAGCACTACTGGGCCACCCTCCACCACCTCCAGATCAACCCTCAACTAAACACTCCAGGCGGATACACAGGTTAGTTATGAATCAGAGTTTTTTGGAACAAATATATGTTTCGTTAGTCAGAGTGATGAAGTGATGTTTATATAAATGTCTGTATGTATAAAATAGAAAAGACTAACTCTGCTCCACCTCAACAGGTGCTTTTTTGAAAATAAAAATAAGAATAAAAAACGGTGTTACATGTACATGTATATCACCCTGCCTACTTCAGCACGACCCCGCCCTTAGCCAACCCTAGACTTTTTTACAGACCGAAAAGAAAAAATCCACACCACAGTCCACCTCCCTGTTTACCAATTTTTGTTTAATTTAATGTCGTTAAGATACTGGTGTACTCCCAGTCTATACTATCATCTGAGGCATTCCCGCTTATCTGCTCAAAATGAAGCATACATCATTATGGCATATTGTATAACATTTTATCAATAATATAAATTTCTTTCTTTTTTCAGGAAAGCCAGATAACAAACCCTGGCTTGCGGTATGGGCTGCCTGGGGTGGTGTAGACCCTTGCAATGGGCGCTGGCAGAGGGGC
The DNA here is from genome assembly GCF_001039355.2 of Lingula anatina. The sequence continues at coordinate 429,935 of NW_019774070.1, forward strand.
GTGTGCGTTCTTGGCGTTGGAGACCTTCATCGCCTTGTCACACGAAAAGAGTTCTTCGTCAACAAGTTTCTTGATGATTTTGAACCCGAGGCTTTGGACTGCGCCGAAGAATGGATTCACGCTAGAGCCTTGTCCGCTTTGCCAATGGACTTGGGTTTTTACCAAACGTTGCCGTTTTTAAACCGATAGCATTTAAAATATATACATGTATATTCAGCAAGTTCGTGCAAAATATGGAATAAAGGAAGATAATTTCATGACAAAGACGACACAAAGAAACTATTGAAGTCACTATTGAATTACATGTTTAGGTTCCGTCTTCCTAAAACGTTTCCCAGAACACGCTGAACATAGAAAGCGTGGGGATATAGTGCAGAACGTTTTTGTATTACGCAGAAGGTAAGGTGAAGTTGGTAAAGTGTTGCCAGAGTAACACAATTCTGTTTGACATTTTAGTAAAGAACTGCGCACAAAAACAGCAGGAAAGCAAATTTTAAACTAAGAGATTGCGAGGATTAGAACGACGTTGTATTTAGATAAGGTTAAAAAAAATGTGCCGTTTTTTATATCAATCGTTTACCACCGGGATAACACACCTCATGTGCATTTTTTTTTACAAATCCAGTAGTTTTTCTTGGAGACGTACTGTTTTCGTAGTTATAAGAGGCTCAACGTGCGATCACATCAGGGCTAGCATAGACCGTAATTGGACTGATTGACATCACCGGATTGGCCGCATGAAATCTAACGTACAAGGTTGGTCGCCAAGTAATCTTTGTCATAAATAAGTCTAGGTCGGACATGATAGGCATTCTGCTTATACAAACTTCATACAAAACATGACTTGAACGTGTCTTGTATTCAATCTCAACCATGAGGTAATCACACATTGTTTATTGAATAATTGCCAGTTATCCAAATGTTATGTTTTTCAGCTTGATGTTAATTGGGCGTAGCACAAATAAAGGCCAAAGAGGTTTTTTCACTCTGTTCAACTTCGGTGACGTCAGTTAAAGGCAATAAAGTGCGTTAGACTTGTACAGAAACAATTTCCCAGTCATCACCAAGGTTTATCCTTTCCGTGGAGAAAATGGCGATCTATGTAGCATTTTTAAGCTTTCTAATTTCATGGTCACGAGTGCAATGACTATTCATCTTCTTTGGGTCATATATCAGAAACTTAGAACTCAGAATCTGATTTTACTATTAGTTTAGGATAGAGTATAGTTTTCCAGAAAAAATATATTTTTTGCTGTTTAAAGATTATATGCTGCGACTTTAGCGTCCGCAGTAAAATGCTCAAGAGGAACCCACGCGCATGTCGGTGCTTCACCTGGGGTTAATATTTCAGATAATAACCCAAAAAATAAACGCTGTTGTGTGTAAGTGTCCACACGTGCGTTTTAGCCATTTATTTGCACCTAAATCCTATAAGCTAAAATACTTATATACATGAACATATATACCTAAACATATATACCTAAACATCATTCGGAGACATGGGTTTTTAATCAAAATGATCCGTGGTGATGAAAATACATGTAGTTTCCATCACCGTCTTACAAAGGAGAAATGAATCAATGCTATCAAGGAGGTATCTCATACACCTTGATGTTATTGAGGAGTTTTAATATCTCAAAGAGAGAAGGGTCAATTTATTTATTCAATTACGTGTGCCACGTGCAGAAATTAATATCCTCGTTTATTTAGGAAATGTACATTACAAGTTCCGTAGTCTGAGGTGAATCTAAATAATAAACCTAACTTTAGGAAAATTTGATTTTCTATCAAAATATTGAGCTAATTGATTAACAGAGACTTGGTTTATTCTCTTCATGTCTTTAATCAGCAGAGGTGTTTGTTATTCCCGATAGCGCATCGCGAAATGAAGACGATGTACGTGTTTAGTGCTCGATGCTGGGCTTCATCACCCACAGCTTAAGCAATAAACATTCTTGATATTTTGCATCTCCAAACGCAGAGGCAATTGATCCTCCCTAGATTGACTTCGTGTCAATTTGTAATACCAGAAATAATTCTGTGAATGGTTTCAGAAATGTTTGCTTCACAGATATCTCCACTGCCACTTTACAGAATATAATTTTCAAAACACAACGATGTGCATTTCTAAGGTGAAGCAGGTTTAGGAGTACATGTACATGTACGGGCTAGCCGTGTCCATGATCTTTGCTTCTCAAAGTCCACATGTACAAAAACAATATCGTAATCACCATCGTCATCACCATTCCCACCATACTGAGAACAAGTGATATATTGGCCCTCCTTTTCCCTTTCTCATCTTCGCCATTTTTGTACTCGAGCGCCGAAAACATGGAGGAGACAACAGCAGCGAGTCCCAGTGGAAAGTTCAAACATATGCATACAACGACGGCTAAACCTAAATAAGTTTGTGGAAGATCTTGTTTTTCCTCTTCCTCGGAAGACTCAGATGGTGCTATGTGCCCGTCATCGTCGTCAAATAAGGGAGAAAATCCTTCACCGACCTTTCGTGGTTGTTTCACCAATGCTGGCGACAGAGGGGACGGTTTGAAGCTTATCTTACTGTGCTGGTATGGCGGGAGACTCGCTGTTTGACCTCTGCCAACAATCGTCTGAGGCAACGCAGACGACATCCTTTTGGCTCGAGAACGATCTCTTAACTGAAATAAGACAAATGGAATTACAAGAAACTGCACAGTAATAAGCAAATCAACAAAGGCAAAAACGCTGTTTTCAGAATAGCAACTAGTAGAACATCCAACTCTCCATTGTTAAAAAGAACCTAACGAGTATTCTAAATGACTCATCTTTGCCTAAGGAATGTAAATTAAATGTTTTTTATGATATTGTTTTTATATTTTTCATAGATATTTGTATCCCTCTTGTGAAACCCTGAGAAATAATTTGTTTTTTTTTTATTATATTCTTAGCATACCTTGAATTTCAATCAACAGCGGACACTCCTAGATCGTCCATTTTAGACGGACGATTAGCAGGGCATTACTTATTATGTTACTTGTATAACAACGTTTAGGAGTGAACTCGATCACCTTGGCAAACTGCAGGGTGCTAATTATTGACTGCAGGAAGATATTTGCAGTATCTCCCTTGCTTTTCACATGCTCTTTCTCTTTCGCACCAGAACTTCATTTGCTTTCTCTTTATCAATGCAAATCAAATGCAGAAAGGTCAAGTTATCGAAAAAATGTAAGTTATCTCATGGCCATTTGTTTAGGTAAATGTTTGAGGAAAAGAGAATAGAAAGTATAGTCAGGGTGCTAAATATCTAAGAATTACAGAAGACATTCCATCAGAACTTGGGTTTCGGGTAGCTTAACTCATATAGAGAAATAAACTGGGATTGTAAAACAAACAAAAAAAAATTAAAAATAAGTGTATTGCATAACATATAGTGCTCAAATAGAAGGAAAAGATACATGTAGCACACATATACGGTGTGACTTACACGTGTAAATAATAATAAAATAATGCTTTGGAAGAAAGGTCTCTCGTCTATAACACTTTCAAGGGTATGCCAAGACTGGAGATACGCCGAATAATAACAGGAAACATGGGTGCCAGTTTTAAACAAGATACGGTTCACTCAATTCCCTGAGATATAATTTACATTTAAATAACCGGGGCAATCATACATGAACGCGTACGCCGCAACCGACCAAATGTTCTGTATGTTACTTACAGCAATATTCATAAATTTGGATCTAGAAGTCACATAATCTTAATGTCTACTGTGCATGTGCTCACTCGTCAAGTCAAATTAGTCTACTTATTTAGCTAAAGTGATACCGACCAATAGTCAACATACCGAGTATGAGTCATGTCAGAGTCCCACACATTTTTTAGCGTAATATTTGCCTAATTCTCACTAATATTATTCCTCTGCTTTATACCATAGTATCCTACAATATGAAAGAAATCGGTAAAACTGCTACAAAACAACTATGCATATAGTACACAAAATGTGTTTGTCAGTGACTCGACTCAATTGTTCACTTTTTTGTGGAATGACCCATATGCCACTTTCCCCACATACTGTACATGCATCACAAAGGCAAATTGTGACTTTCCTCGTTTATGTAAAAGGTAAAAAAAATCCTTTCAGTGCATGTATGTCTTGGAAAGGTTATCATGAAATAGGCTTTAGCCGACAGCCGTTGCCAAGTAAAACCCACACACTGCAACATAATTATGTAACAGTTTTCGATTTTGTTTTCATGGAATTTAGTTCAGTGATTGAGTGACAAATGCAATTGAAAGAAAAAATCCTCCCAGCTTATGTTACCTGGACGACCTTTGGACGTCCACCTGTGCAAACAGCTGTTCTGTTCTACATACATGCAGACAGTTACAGTAAAAGAATTATATATTCAGCTTTTAATCTTGCCCATTCATTCAATATGTCAAGCATCCGCTAGCTAAATAAATAGATGGCCGTATTCTGCCCAACTGAATACCTACTGGATTTTGTCTGACCTCCGCACGTGATTCAGTTCATCCTTTTTCTGGTTGAAGTTCACCGGCCACAATTAAGTCTTTTATCCTTAAGCCACGTTCCGACTCGCAGTAACCCACAGTAGGGAAAAACACCACAATACAACCTTGTATATCTATCTGTCGGTATGGAGGGATGGTCAGTTTGTAAGGCTGTAATATGTAGCTATATAGATGTTAATGGAAATCAGATCAATTTATGTTAGTTCAGGAAAAACTGATCAGCACGACCGATCTTATAAACATCTAAACATACACGGCTATCTAAAGTTCAGAAGCCCCAAAATATATATCTCGTTATATAGGTAACAGACATGTGTTGTTAAGTTCATCATTCTGAAGTGGTCGCTGCACTCACCCCTGCATAATAGGTAAAAGGCAAGGCAAAAATGCCACAAAGAAAAGAAATAATCATTTTTACGAAACGGATTGTCTTAAAATAAATAGCCATTAATTTCTTATACTGTTTGAAGCAAGCCAGCCAATTACTTCAACAATTTAATGGATATTATTTTAACCAATTTTTTTTCCGTCTAGAATTATGCCTCATCTACGAAAACTTGACCTTTATAAATAGGATCACATCACCTGAAGATGCCGAATGCTAAAGCACACCCTTTCTCAGAATTCACCACGGGAAGTTTCAGTGGTCTTACCTGCAAGGTATGCCTTATAGAATCTAGGCTTAAGTTAAAGCATATTGTATTCCCCTGCCCAGCTGCCCCTGCCTCTCCCGGTCACCAGACGCAGGACCGGACACGGCTAGTATTTCCGTAAACTTCCTCTGAGCCCAGCTATCAAAATCCGCTAGTCACATGGCCGCAGTGACAGGTGTGCAAAACTAACGATACATCACTCCCTCTCGCAGGGTTAGTGATTCATCGCTCTAATAAAACCTCCTCACGTCATGGTTGCACGTCAATAATATCTATATGGACCGCTGAGAACTGTTCGCGCTCACAGTGCGATCTCAGCGAGTTCTGCCAGATCTCGTTAGCTTTTTTGACCGGTTTCTGCTTCATGGGCGCTATATATATGCGGTATAGTCGCTATAGACGGTATTTCCACCTAGTGTTTGGCTGTCTCTCCATTTTACCTTTTCTGCACTAGATACTAACTTTTATTGTGTAAGTCGTCTAATATTGTACATAACTGACATTTAAAATATCTTCCAACTAAAAGGGCCAACATCGACGACAAAATAGAAAATAAATGAATAACTACAAGGGCGGGGGTCTTGTTAAGTACATGTAGCATTATTTTAATCAAAGACAATTAACAAATGATGAAACAATTCTATACACATGTATCCTTAAGAAATCGACCATTTGGACTATGTACAAGAGGGTAAATGATGACAGGATATGAAACAGAATTTCGAAACTCATTTGGTGTTGCACCGTTGTATTTTGACTAAAGAGTTCATTGTATTATTTTACGGTTTAGTGGCATGTGGTGTAGGCGCTTAATGCTACAAATATTGCATGCGTTATATTTTCTCCTCAAATCTACGTTGGTTCAAGGTAGAAGGTCGCCATCGTTTCATTTTGGGTTCATGCGTTGTGCCTGTGTCAGCTTGTCGCTGATATGTGGGATTTTCTGTACTGTGAAATATTGAAAAGTGTTTGTCGACATTTTCCAAGTCATCAGGCAATTAAACAAGACTATGCCAGCTGCACTCTAACGGAAACTATTCTTAACATTCGAAAGGGACAATAAGCATATTTGATATGTTCAAATTGACAGGAATATCAAAATAGATAACTAAACCACTGTCATTTTTATTACTTATTTTTGTCAGAAAAAGTGTTGTTCTTGTGAATAAATCACGTCAAAGTCAGTAAAGATATTTATAACAGCTTATGCAGTGGAGTAGGATTTTGGAGTAGTCTGAATTTGAAATGATTCTTTTGAAGATGATGATGATGATGATGATGATATCATGAATTTATGGAAAAAAGGGACTATTTATTGCCGCCCCCGGTTGACTGCTGAATGTGTGTGTGAGTGTGTATGTGTGTAGTATGTGTGTATGTGCGCACGCGCGTGTGTGTACCAAGAACCCGGGCCAGGTCACGTATTGGTAACATACCATTCGTATAATAGACGTGGTTGTTTCTCGGATTCAAGGGCAACTTCTCTATCGCAATCATGGACAACACGCTGTTGTCACAATGAATTGCTGACGTCCACCGGGCCAGTGCAACTTTGTTCTTTGTTATACAGGAAATTATATTTTCATCTTCTTTTCAGGGGATTGTATTAATAGTAATCATTTATTGTGGAGCATTTACAATAGAACAACCTGACAAGCACATTGATAATAAAAAAATAAAGAAAAGTGAAAATTATGCATGTTTTTTTTTAAATACATGTACAGTATATGGGTGTGTCGATGTATTTTTTTTTTTTGTTTCAGAAGACATCGGGAAGGGGCATTTTATCAGCTTTCAACAATATAATATAGGCCTACCCATTGAAACTTACTTGGACAAGACGTATTGATACTACAAACAAAAAGGCAATTCATTGTCGGTATCAAATCTAAATCTTAAACTCAATGAGCGACAATGAATATTTGAATAAATCTTTAAAACGTTCAGGCCTTCCCAACTACCAGACTCGGCACCTACGGGTCCAGAATAAACCGGTATATCTGACCACACTACCCGTTTTCAAGGTGTGTGTCAGATCGCATAAAAGAGTATCATACCCTACCACAAATTCTGTAAGCCTACCTGTCATCCGGGTATCGCGCCTCGTTTTCGTCAAGTAGGAGTCGCATGAATACAACAGACGACTCCCTCAATCAGGGGGTGGAAACGCGCTACTTATATGATTAAGACGAGCCTAGCCGTCAGTACCGGTTATTGTTTTGTGACCTTGAGGAGCAATTAGGTTTGGTCGTTGCGGCACGCATCAACAGTAGTTGAACTACCACACCTGGGTCTTTTGTTTTTGAAAACTGTTCACTCGTCATCGAGGCGCTTGTTCAAGACTACAGGCTGATATCTACTAGTACTACCAGTGGCTTCATTAGTAACGTTCCCACAATACTTAAGTTTTCTGTCCGTGCGTACAAACCCTGAAAAAGGACAGCCTCGCTGACGAGAACAATGGACGTTTCTCACCCCTCTCTAGGATTACCCCTGCCCTCAATCTCGTCCATCCCGGTAGTCACAAGAATATTTAACCCCCGACAGAATATGCTTCTGCTATCAAAATTAGGTATACTTTTCTAAATTAATATATAAGTTTGCAAGTTCTTATTTACAAAACATCAATGGCTATGTCCGAACCTAAATTTTATGTTAAAAATTGCGGTACTGTCAGATTTGAGCATAAACAGAAAATTGCAGCAGCGCATGAATCTAGATGAGATGCACTACTTTCCAACCCCGCTTAGGATCATTGCTATCACATCGCGCACCTGGCAAAATCGGTGTGGTGGCTGATACTCTGTAATGCGATCTGACACACACCTTGAAAACGGGTAGTGTGGTCTGATAAACCGGTTTATACTGGACCCGTAGGTGCCGAGTCTGGTAGTTGGGAAGGCCTGACGTTGCCCAAATCAGTTCTGGATGGTCGTGTTACTTGCATGCATAAAGCTCAGGGTCAAAGAAGATAAACTCAAGAAATCTTTGTAAGTTGCAATTATGCTTTCAAAACAGAAAACGTTATACTTGGACCCGCTTCATATAAACGATTTTCAGTATTCACTCCCTAAATTACCAAAATATTTATGTATTTCCCAGAAAATTATTTCTTTTTGCTGCATGAAGTTTTAGCGCATTGCGTGCTTTTAAAGTGATTACATGTTTTGAGAACAGTGACTGTTCAATAATTCTCTGTTTCAAAGATTCAAAGATTCATATTTCAAAGATAAGACTTAGATGAAGTTACACGAGGTTGTAAATAATCCATATGCTGACATCAACACCATCAACAATAACTGCAATGCTGCTAAGGTTTTTAACCTAGAAATACTCGTCCGAGAATGCCCGTAAATGAAACCGCACCACAACGCAGACAATTTTTAACGTAGGCATAACAGCACAGCACCGTTTTGAATATAAACAGAGATTCATAGCTTGCAAAAAATGTCAGGCCCTAAATCACCTGTCGACAGTTATTTGTAACTTTGGGGAATAGTGAAAACCCACATTACAAAATTGATACAAGATTGGAGGCTGATAATAAGAAATGCCACCTGTCTACATTAGGACAGGGTTAAGTGTTGCAATGTCTTGTCACAATTTTCAATGTATTTGTCTCTAATCAGCAGGTATATCAGCGCTCGGAGGCGCCTTCCTCCCTGAGGAGTGATTTGAGAAAGGATTATATTCAAGAAATGACAGATGACGCATTTATTAATTCCCTGGTGTAAAATATATTTTCAAACGACAAATTGTATTGAATAAAAAACGTGTAATCACCAAGCGTGTTTCCTATCCTAATGTCCGCCTAAAGGGGGCAATTTAATTTGAATTTCAAAGCTGCTGACGCTTTATTTGTATTTCTGTTAATTTTTATTTTTATCTGCTATATTCCAAATGCTCATATAAGCCGTGTAGTCTAAATTTAAGCATGTAGAAATTTAATGAATAAGAGACAGTTTGTAAAGTTTGACGTATCTACCGTTGGTTATTAACTTCGTATAAACTTCCATTTACTAAAGAAGCTTACATTGATTTTTCGGTATATTTGTTAAACTTTATTTCCATATCTATTGTTGCTTATCTTTAAGCAATGAATAGCTAAAATCACTGACATATTTTCTTCTATTTATTTGCCCTCATTGCTCTTAAGGTTGTTGGGTGGTTTCTGTATCCCACTTGTAATTCAACGTTATGTTCAAGAGGCAGATTTTAAATGACCAATGAAATCTGGATTGATGTATAGTAGGGCCTACTTATTTTTCTTGACAAAGGCATGTGCTTTCTCACAGCTCGTCTAGGATATATCTTAAATCTTAGAAAACCACAGGACAACATGCATGTTATTCAGCAGAAACAGTTTATTTTTAGATTTGACAGGACTTTACCTTAATTCTGTTCAGTTACGAGAATGACTAAAATAAGAACGAAATCAATCAAATATTCACTATCTACTGGTATTGCTCCTGTGTAGGGCAGAGTAAGGCCCAAAAAAAGCTAGCAATTGCAATTTTTAGCCAAGATGATTTACTGCATCAAATGTTCAGTCAAGTGACAGTGTGGCTAATACGGTTAATATCCACTAAAAGCGTTGCTTTGAAGTGTCAAAACAAATCTTGAAAATCACTGAAGAGGAAACATCGATTTCGTTGAATACTGCATGGTGGCGAAAGCTTTTGATTTCAATTATCTGTAATAAACAGAAATCTCTAAAAACAATACAGCGGTTAAGGAGACGGTTTTCTTGCGGAACGGTATGCGCAAGCAGTTTCTGCTTTCAGTTTTCGATATCGTCATCATTTTCGGGGTCCACGTGATCTGTCACATGGCTGACGTCACGTCCAAAGCGCCCACCCGCGAGCCAGTAAATATCAGAACGTTTCGAGTTAGTATTCCCATTCGAGTGCTTGGTTGCGTCTTGAGTGAGTGTTAATCCTGATGTTCCGTCTTTCCACTCTCGCTTTCCATATCGTCCTCCGCCGAGTCCATAATCGTCCCATGCGCGTTTTTCTTGCTTGCCCGTCGTCGGAGAATCCATGCCATTAAACGCTTTCAATTGCATGGACGCTGCCACTGGCTTCGTTTGGTCGACTTGAATGTAACCTTTCATTGGATAGATGTTCGTTATTGGCTCCCCGCCTTTCAAAGTACTGAATGAGTTTGTGAAATACTGTCCTGAATTTGGCTTTTTTCGTCCTAGATAAAAGATCCTGTGAAGTGAACCTTGTAACTTGTGCATGGCTTGAGATATATGGGAAGTTCGTAAGCGGTTACCTATCTGCCAGGGAGCGCAATCCACGTTTATTACGATAGTTGTGAAGAAGATGCAAACGAAAAAGACGGACTTCATTTCTTTTCTGGACTGGAAATAGAAGAGCAATGTAGTTACCCTAGTATTAAAAAAGTACATGAAATAATCGACTTGAATGCAAAAATGATATTGATAAATGTTGGACATCAATATGAAAAATAAAAATATGAAAAATAAATACTGCTACTTTAGACATTTCATTTACTCAGTGCATAAAACATGCTCTCGTGTGTCTAATTTCATGCCATTTCCTTCTCTTAAGAATGCTAAGGAGGTTCAATTCGCCATTCAGTTTTGGAAGAGAAGTGGAACCTGAAATGGTATGTTTTGATCAATATTTTGGCGTAGTGAGGTTGGATTATATCATACTTTTACACTCCCCCTCTTTCTTGTTTTAGTTAGTACATACGAAAGTCTTTTTTAAAATAAAATGTGATAGCCCGGTTTTAAGGGGAATACTGCAAAAATGCGTGACTGCTTTATTGTTTTTTTTATAGCCGCGAAAGTGGCACTGGATCCCTCCACTTCAACGATCCCATTTTGCCAACAGACAAAAAGCCAATGACATTAGCAAAGCGCAGAAAACACTGAAAATACATTTAGCTGTAAATTGTTCCAATCGAATTTAGAAGCTCGATCCCCAATAATTGGTTTACGTATCTAATGAACCAATGCGTCATGACAGCGATACCTTTATTTTCCGCAAGCATTCAAAACCATCCAAACAAGCCTAACAACCTAATCCAGCGATAGAAAATTAGTCATGATGTAAAGTAGCAAACTTCTACATCACGTGTCGATCGAAGTGCTGTCAGCTCCGTTTCTTATAGTAATTTTATGAAACTTTGATACGTACATGTATGTGACATTCAAAATGCTCACTATCATCTGTGATTTGTTTAACTTAAACCTCAGTGTGTATTATATGTTGCATCATACATTCCCCTTTCACAATATCTGCCAGTTCAGTTATAACTTCTTCACTTGTGAGACTGAGATATGGTTCGTTTTATCAACATTTACTGGTGCCATTTGTGTTAAAATAGCTTTCTTTTCTAAAGTACCGATAGATCTAGATGTTTGAAGGAAAAGAAATGTTAAGTCGAGCTAGTTTAAGGGCTTGTCGATGCCTGCTAGAGAAAAGCTCAGAGAAAAGTAAAGGGTGTGGTGAAATAAATCAAAGGCTGCATATTCATTTTTATTTTGATAGTAAAGAACACTAACACAGCAGAAGAGTTTCGAACGTTGAGAGATCAAATCCTCGATTTGGGTGGAAAACGGATGTAAAGAATGGATAAATTCATAAACAATAAAAGTTATTTATGTACTTAAGTTCACCGTTTATTAATGAACCAAAACGTTACCTTCATGCTACTTTTTCTGCCTTAAATTGAGAGAACCGTGATATGAAGTCTTTGTCATTGCACTTCGGACAAGTATATACTTTTTAGCAGGGGTATTATTCTTTCTATATTTCAAAGCGTCGTAACATAAATTTAGTATGAAATCAAAGCTACCTACACCCAAAATTAAGAAAAGAAAAATAAAATAAGATAAAATTTAAAAAATAGCACTATATAAGACCTATTTGATAAGCCACCAGCATGTTTTCTGTCATCGAAATTTGACTCCAAACTCTACTACATATGCACGTGGATCCTTACATTTTCTGTACGCATTCTTACACATGCCAGTGTAAGATTTGACGCTCTCGAGGTGCTATCAGTCGTTGTCGCAGCCAGGACAAGCATTAACGACAAAATACATGGGTAAACTCAGTTATATGGAAATTGTACAGTCGATAAATTCTGGCAAGAACTCGTATTTTACAATTATTTCTCTCATTACAAGGTTCCATTCGCGTGACAGGGTCTAATAAACCTTTTCTCATTTAATAACCGTATTGATTTCAAATTACGCTGGGTGATCATTCAATACTGTGCACATAACTTTGAAGTGGTGAACGCATGTTAACCTATTTATATCTTTTAGTCTAAAATTAACCTTTAATGATAACGTCAGTTTTTATCGACATTCGCTGCTGAGTAATTTGAAACACCTTTTGCATTGCCAATGACTTTAAGCAAATATCATTAAAATTAGAAAAATATAGTTTGCCCTTCGTATAATAATTACATACACCTCTTTATTTTGAATTAAACTGGAGCTAATTAAAATTAATTTATCTAAAAATAAACATAAATGCAAACTAGTTTGCCGAAACCAAGTACCGAAGTCAGTTTCGAATGTTCACCTTGGACAGATAATTTTTTTTAAGCCCTGTGTAGATTTGAGTCCAGACATAGATGCAAAACTGACCTTTGAACTCTATTGCCTTTCCTTATCCTCAATAGCTCCCTTGTTCTGGCGATCTAGGAATTACAAATTTATGTTGTAAATCTGTCCATGTTATTAGAAACTGGAGGTAACATAACTTGAGCTAAGCCCCTAGTATTTTCTGCTGCAGTAAATTCATTGAAAAATATGGTCATTGAAAAAAAGTTGCTTCATCATAAACAGGGGTGGTTTCTTAAATTTACCATCGCATCACAGCTGTCAGCTGACAGCTGTCAATGTGTTGACGGTATTTTGAGTCTTTGGTTTGAGATGCTCCCTCTTTCAAATGTTTCCCTGAGAATTTATAAATTTAACAGGCAAAGTGCTTTTAAGTTCACACGCAATATTTCTCAAAGGACATCCGTATGGCTATGCAATTGCCATCATCAGTTTTATAAAAGGATACCAAAAGCTTGCCGAGCCACGCAGTAAATTCTGAAGTTGAAAATAATTTGCTTCCGTAAATTGTTCCCACAATGTGACTTACCCGCTGCGTACTTCAATTCTTTAATTAATAGAAGAAATTGTTTGGCTCTCATCTGTACAGCAGGTGGCACTGGCAAGAAGAGTATGTCGATGATGAGCAGTTATAGTTCTTAAATTATCTGCGTCATCTGCTGTCATTGCTGACTGTTGTCAACAGAGATTCTCTCTGTTTTGAAGTGCGATATGTTAATATATGTTGACCAAACAGTATCGGGCTACCGATAGTCAATATAGTTTTTAAGGGTAAAATCGTCGCATTGACTTTAAATGAACAAGGGCACTTTCAAACGCCCTTTGATCATGAATGTTATATCATAGTATGTAAAAGTGTAGAGCGTGCGCTGATTTAAAGAATGGATCTTTTAAGAACTATCGCAGACAAGATTATGAATTAATCGAAGTGTCTAAATACTGCAGATGTTTCATGAATATCAAAGTGAGATGAGCTTATGTGTTTCGTAATTATTTAAGGATATTCGGTTAGTGGGTACATAAACGTGTTCGCTACTGTTTCACTCTCTATGTGCTCATATTGCGGATACTGTATAAACGAACGAAAGTTTGCATTTTGATAGCTGTAGATATACACTCTTGCTAAAAATGAATGGAATATTTAAAAAGAATATTGCATCTGTGATTTCAATTAGGTCAAATAAGGGCAAAACATATTATTCAATCAACGCATTTGTGTCTTATTATAAATATGTGTTTTACCTTCAAGTAACAGTATATTTGGGGAAATATTTTTTTTGGGGGGGGCTCCCTTTGGTGACCAATTATATGGAAAAGAAAGGAGAAAAGTAAATGTCATGTTCCAGAAAGCATAACTTGGTTTAACAGCAGAGTCAAAGACAATGTTATACCATTCAGAATTTGTATGTCAGGCCTTACAAACGGATTAACTCGAGCCTCAGATTGTTGATCACAAATGCCAAAAATTAGTTACCACAACCCAGCGTTTGTTAAAACAAACTGTTTATCCATTTATAAAACGTTCAGTACGTTCCGGATGATCCCAAGAGTGTCGAGAACGCATTGCTGTCGTATTAATACGCGGTATGGTTGATAAAAAGAACCCGTATGGGGGCCTATGTATACAGCCAGAGACCCGGATTGAAGATGGCCAACATGTTTTTGTTATCAAACTGGGCTTGTGGCATTTAATTTTACGTTGGGGTACTTAATTGTGGCTCGAGACGTTAATTTGTGCATTTGTGCTCCTAAATTTCAGGCTCGTGTTAGCAAATGGCAATTATCGTTTATGAAGCTTGAGCATGTATATGTGTGCACCAACATATTCTGATCAAGCCCCATTCGGGGTTTTCTAGCTTTGTTTCTACAGGCCTTATAAACGGATTAGGCGTTCACTAACATTGCCTGCAGATCTTTTAGTACAAACGCCCATATTAACCACCACACGCCCATAATAGCTCTAACAAAACAATACCTAGCACTAACATCCATCCGCTCTGGTAGTTCTGGTTAATTTGTGGTTTAGGTGGGTGTTAATGCTAAAAGATCTGCGGGTAGTCCTAGTAAACGCCTAATCCTTTAAGGGGCATGTCCCACATATATATTTGCTCTTCGATAAAAGCAGTGTAGTAAAGAGTGAAATGCAGATGATTAAGACCAACGACAAATTGGTCAAACTTAAAGATACGTTAGTCGAGGACTAAGATATAGAAATATACGTCTTTATTCAACTATCAATTCAAATATCGTAGCTGTCATATACAACAAGGAGGGGTCCGTCGGTGGCAGGTTTTTTTTACATCTAAAAAAATATTTTAGCAAGTTATGTACAAAGAGAGGATTGTCGGAATCTCTATTTTTCTTCATTGGCCAGCTGTTTCACCTTATTTCCTAAATCGTCAAAGTATTTGATCAATCCATTTTGTCTCATAGTTCTAGGCTCTATTTTATGCTCAAACATGGTACAATTGTTATCTTGTTGGCGCACAACGGTGAGGTGATGACACAGAAATGTGGTTACTTGATTAATGGCAATGTGTAGTCGTTCTAGCAACTACTACCCAGCGTTATCGTATAACTTGACAAAAGTGTTTAATAAAACCGCATTTGGACAAAGAGGGCATTTCAACGATCTTGTATTCTGAGTCGAACTTGTTAGTATGCTTTGGAAAATTGACGTAATTCAGACTTCAAAGCAAGTATAATTCATATATATTTGGCTATAACGTTCCTAAAACGATTTTATAAGAGCAGCACTGCTTTTTTTTTCAAGACATGCCTATCACGCAAAAAGTGTTGTTTGCGTGATGTTTTTGTTTACACGTATGGTTGAAAATCGCCTTGGTGGGCCAAGAAATGCCTGATAGCGGCTCATTTCCTTCTAACCGGAACCCTTTTACATTGTCATTGTCGTGTTTACAATAGTTTCTTCGTTACTTGATGTGAAAAGCTACGATATGCGAAACATGCAATATTTCAAAATGCGCCGCCTGGCGAAATTCATCTGAGAAAGTCGACAATAGTTGGCAAATTGCTTTTTTAGTTTCAAAGATTTCTTTCCAATATGAGTAAATCGTTGGGTAAAGACCCTTTCCCTATTAAAGGTACATCCACCACCAAATTCTGCCCAGCATGTTTTCACTCCCTTCAACACTGAAACGCCTGGAGGTGGGTTTTTGTATGCAAAAAGGACACAACGCTACTGATTTTCCCTTATCTACGGCCAGACAGTCTTCTGGAACTGCTTTATATGTTCCTTCACATTATAAACATCAATAAATCTCAAGAAGGCCTACATTATACAAAGAGAATCACTCTGTATTTACTGGCCTTTCACGCTGATTGGCAATTACGTCCTAAATGTCGCTCAATTATGGGTGATTTCTTAAGTACGGAAGAGATGTCAGATTTTCCCGGCGTCAGACAAGTGAAAGCTATCAGCCGATGCTACTACAGTATGCACATCTCCGACATCTTCACTGTCCCTCTTGCTTTTGTCGGAGATAAGTGTTTGGTTATCCGTGACAGGGCAAAAGGTCAGATTATCCAAATTTGGGGTGGGGGGGGGAGAGTGGGGGGTGTCATACCAGAAGAACGTCAAATAAAAAATATGTTTTGAGAAATGTAATTCTGCAGAAAATTTGTATTGGTCACATAAGGGCAATCAATATAAACCATTATCGTTTAAATCATTTCATTTATAAGTACCCAAACATTTTATGATATGAATATAAAAACCTACTGATGATGAAACGACTATACCCCCCATGCTGAGTTGCAAGTCTGGAATTTTACGTACACCCCCTTGAGGGTGGGTGGGTGGGAAATAAAAACGCAATAACTATGAAGCACCAGAGGAAGAGGGAGAGCGCCTGCTCCCTACACGCTTCTTCCTTGCTCGCTGCCAACGCTCTAATTGCCGCTTTTTATGGTATATCATATTAATAGATATTCATCCTGATGTTATGTAACTGTGAGCTCTTTTATTTTGGCATCTAACAAGTTGGCACTATGGTCATATTAGACAAATTACCCATATTAAGCATCATACCCTGTAATAACATCGCAAGTAGAATGCAATCAACGTGTATCTTAATGGGAAATCACCGCATTGCGACACAGAGAAGACAAAATATTTAACAACGATAACTTTCTTTCAGGGAAAGTAATTCTGTACATATAACTACAAGTATATTTCTCAATATAAAGCCAGGAGATCTGGCGACATTTAACTTGACGCCCCACACCAACCTTTCTGACTCCCTGTCTATCCTGTTTTGATACTTTATTTAATAAAACCCGAGATTGACTTTTTGCCGTTAACGGCGATGGACAACTGCTTCATATATTCAAATTATAACATTTTTCATTATTTAAAGTGAGACACGCACACTCGCTTTGATTTCGAATGGAAAGTGGCTAGGATGTGTACAAGTATACTGCCTTTAGACTTGACTTCAAAACATTTGGACCATTTGGAAATTATATGTTAAATCGCGTGTGAGCAGAAGGGCGATTTCTTTCACTTTATTCCAATAATTACTTACAACACTGGCACCCATCAGAAATGCAGGACGTGACAAAATGCACGAAGGGTTGGGTGTGTGAGCTATCAGATCGTCAAATAGTCCTGTAAGACTCGCTTAGCACTGGACTTTAAGGTTCAATTTCACGCTGGTGTACGATATACATGTATGCAAGTGAGAAAGGAAGGAAAAACCGACAAAACGATAATAAGTTTTGGGAGGTTTGATATAACATTTACGAAACGTTTTGAAGAGGGGGGGCCATTTGAAATGAACCAAAATGCTTTCTTTACCCAACAATTCATATTAAAAAAGAATAACATAAAAGACGCCCATTCACGGAGGGGGAGGCGTGTTGTCAGCTATTTAATTACCGCATTACAGCCACTAATGTTTTTATTTAGCAAATGAAACCATGTAGTAATATCATATATTCTGATATTGGGACACAATTTTTCCTTACAGCTAAGATCTAATATACGTTTATTAGATCTTAGCTTACAGCAAACATAAAATTGTGCTGATTAATGAAACCAAATATCTTACTTTCACGAGCTATAAAAATACTTTCATAGGGACATCATCTAAATAAAACCTTAAATGGCTTTTCAGAATCCATTGCACTGTTCACCGATGTATGCACGGATCTAAATATAATTAAAATACAGTTAGTACGCTAATCAGCGGTCGTTCTTGATATCTGTTTCGGGTATTGTTAACCAAGTAATCGTTATCTCCTATTCAATCACTTAAAAAGAGTTTCATATGTTTTGTGTTCCCCCTTGACGCTTTGAACTCTCATGAACGGCAGATAAGACAAATTAATAAATACAAATGTCGTTGTTATGAATAAATACATAAATACCTATAACTCTAACATGTACGCATGTGGCAGTCCCAAAAACTATTTCATTATGAATCGACGATGCTATCGTAATGCTCTGAGTATGAGATAGGCACAGTCTTGTATGCAATCTGGTTCGATACGTAATTAAGATAATGTAATTGCTTAACGAGAAGGAAAATTAATAGCATTTCCAATAATTCAAGAACAAACAATCATCTAGAAGAAATAGAATAGAAACTGCTTCAAATAACTATTCGTGAAATCTTATCTTTAGTTTTATATCTGTTTATTCTCCGTCAGAAACCAAGGAAAGGTTGTTATTAAAGATTAATGAGAATTACCAAAACCGTTTTAAATTGGCAATTTTCGGTTACTAATAATTAAGGGAAAGCATGTCGTCGTTTACATAACCAAAAGCATGTAAAAAGTGGTCTTCAAAACATATACATTTTTTGATGTAGGACTTTTTGTGAAGATTTCTGGAATATTGTTATAGCTACAGGATAATTATTTCTTTTTGGCAAAAAACGGTTCCGTATATTCACAAGAAAAAATCAAAATGACACACCCACAATCTGTTCCACAGGAACATGATAATTGTAGAAGTATCGGTCACAACATAGTATATAAGAAATTGCAACAAATATGGGAAATTATTAAAAAATGGAACTCATCTCATTTTGTATAACTGACCCCTAGTGCACTGCAGCATTTATGTTCCATATTACGACTTACACGTACTAAAGGTATTTATGCATTCATCGAATAATTCTTAATGTAGCTCTGCTTTTCTGTTTGTTATGCACTCTTATATTGCACGCACACGTGTTCCAGTCTGTAGTTTGGGCTGTCCACCCACCGGTCCTTCCTAAATGTATCTGAACTTTTCAATGGAGTCAGAATAAAAACAGGATCAAAAAACAGGGGCTGAAAGTTCAAGTGCGTGAAGATGCTATGGTGACTAAAACCACCACACGCACCCTGAATTTCTTATGACTTACATTGTACAGTTAAATTGAAGTCGTAGCCCGCATTTTAGTCCATTTGTGGAGGCTTACCTTAGTACACGCTTAGTCAGCTGGTCGCCACATTTGACTGTATTCCTTTCCATAAGAATACAGTCAAACTGGGCGCGATTTAACGCAATAACAACGCCGTCCCAACAGTGGAATAAGAACTGGTATCCATAGTCAGAAATAAATCATTTTGCTATCTGCTGATCACGAAAGCTGTTCTAGTACTGTTTAAGCCGTAACAACTGAACTAGAAATGCGGTTTATTAAATAAATTAGGTCGGTTAAGTACGTAAAAATAGCATCTTTTTAAAAATTCCCTTACAACATGCTTTAGTCGGGAAGTACTACAGAAAAGTCTAAAACCCCAGGGGATAGTTCTTTGTTCTGCCCTAAAAAGCGTGGGGTTTTATTCAGCTCCTGCAGGCAAGGCGGGATTTAATCTTTCGCGTCAATTTAATGGCGACATTTCCGGATATTGCCCACTATTTCCTATCTCATGCGTGCTCCTGCAGTACTACTTCATATCTATGATGGGTGCCCCATTAAGGCATCTCATTAATTAATATTTTCATTTCACTGAAAGTTTCATAGGTGACGCTTTCAAAAGTAATGTGTTGTCTGGAAATAACCCTGTTATCTGCATCCAAATACATACATTTACGAGAAGGCGTGTGGCGAGAAAGGAGGGCATGTCACTTCTTTGAGTTTTATCTGATATGCTAAAATAGATATACCATACAAGAATGAAAGAGGCAAAGGAAAAAATATGATTAGAACTCGTATCCAATTTCGTCAATTATTCAATATTATGTCAGCTTTTCCAACATTTGACAAGGATCACCGTATCATTATCTATGATACAAATGCCGTTTTCTTGTCACAGGAATAAGTACGTGGCACCAAAAACAGTATAAGTATGTAATTAAGACACTCCGTGTGGCTTGCCCATTATACAAGTAAGTCAAGTAGCTAATAATTAGTTATTAATTCATTCCATGTCTGACCTTGTCAGGTTTTGACGGATATTTTGTCCCCCAGAGAACTGAAAACAATTCCTGTTGATTACACCGGTGTTGTTAACATATTGAACGGTAAATTGGCGGAACACTTTGATTAAAGGACAAGTACCTTAATTAACATGGGAGTCGCAAAGACTTAGCAATTGGTTTCTTTTTATTTCTCCGAAAAAGGTAGACACAATAGTAATCATGTCCCTGTAAGAACAGGGAGTCACAAAGACTTTAAGTTATTGTTTATTAAAAAATATTTTCGAAAATGGAAGGTACAATAACAATCATGTACCTGTTAGAGCTTTTTTTACCTCTTGTTCCCTCACACATGACACATATCATAATGCTGAATGCATCAAGGACAAAAAAGCGTGATTGTTTTGAAGCAATTATAGGATTCATTCTTCCTGTGAACAGAGACAAAATCTTTTTTATTATAGCTTTTCTTTCATTTTTTGGGGGGTTTCTTTGTTTCTATTTATTCTTTTTTGCCAAAAGATATTTCCTACGACACAGAATCGCTTCGAAATCTACAGATGTATGTGTTTATTACATATGCGTTTCTTGGTCATATTGTCAGTTTTTTTTTATTTTTTTGATATAGTAATGTAACCAAATGATACTGAACTTAACATTATGAAAACATTAAACTTACATGTCAGTCAATCAATATTGGTATCAATAATTAGCATTAAAGCAAGTGCTTATCATCCCCCGTCTAGACTCCGTTAATTGTGCTACTTCTATAATAACGCAAATTTGATTATAAAACAAAATAACTTTAACTAACTGAGAGCAATACGAAATTTAGTTTCCAAATTATCATTAAAGAGGTGGGTCTGCTAGCGTAACAAAACAATCACTAATTTAGGAAAAACAGTTAAAATGGACAAAAGTATATTGATAAAACGTCCTTATTAAACCACTGCTTTATCGCAAATACCATGTATAAGCTTAGCTTTAAGCTAGGAGTGAACTACGGATTTCAGTCATTGACTTCCTGACTGAGTCATTTTTTTTTTCAACATTGCCAACTCCGCTCATTTATGAGAATTCTTCTATCAATCCCATGTGATTACATGTGTAGTCCTATGCTGTAAACACGATAAGCGATGAATCTACTCGGTTTACGAACCGTAGTGGTGGGAACCCTGCTGTCAACTAGCGTGCTCACTGTTGGCAGAAGAAGGAACTCGTTCGAAAGCATTAATCTGACAGTAAGAGGGGGAGAAACTGGGATTGCCTTACAAATATGACCGATACAACGTCAATGATTCCCCTGGGGATGCTGCCACATGCCTTTCTCTTGAGAGAAGTCAATCGTGAGATTCTATAAACGGCAGTGCGGGAATCATCACATAAATAAGTTTGAAAAGAAATAAAACGCCTCATTCATTAGGTGCCAATGAACGGCAAAACAAGTTTGCAATACGCAGGGCAAAATTGCCTTTTTAACGTCAACATAACTTTAACTTGTGATACATGTAAAACTTCCCTTTGATACCTATTCTCCGAGAAAATTACTTTGGAAACGAGTCCCTTGTTTACGTTATTATTGTGTTCATTGGTGTATGTGATACCCTAAAAACAAAAAGAAAAAACCTTACCTGTCTTGCATGGGCCCAACGTAAGTTGATCTTTCGGCTAGTGCTCCTAATAGAAATCTAATCTTGGTTTTATATCTGAATGTCAACGGTTGTCACTGCGTAACTGGCCAATCAAACGAAAATAACCCACCCACTCCAATCAAGCGTCTCCGACTTTCTGACTAAAATTAAAAGCCTGCTGGATCAAAATCAAGATATTGAGACGTAGCAACTATCGGCCAGTGAACAGAAAAATTACATTTCTGATTCTTTGCCAGAGTGACTCGAGTTATAAAGAGAAAACGCGTAAAGGACCTTCCCTGGCTGATCGATTTGTTCATTAAGTGGATTTCCCGCCTAATTTATTCAGACTTAAAGAACCAATCAGGGTGATAAGTTTGTGACGGCTTCACGAAAGACGGATAATTGTATTCGCACCTACGAAATGTTCAGATTTTCCTTTTATCTCAGTGCCCAAATCATTGCTTAGTCAAGATTCAGTTGACTTGATATATTTATCAACTAGCAAACGATGCTAAAAATGCCATAAGCTCATCAATAGGCGCTCGGAATAACCGTTGGAACGGAAAAAAATAGAAGGATCTTATCAGCTAGCTTGAAATAAAGGCTATTGCATGCTTCGCAGGGTGTTTCACTTATAAATGCCATCTAAAATGACAAAAATATAATGGTCTTTCCAGGCATGTTTTATTTACTTCCATGCCAAAGGTACGAAATATATCTATTAACTGACCGATAAAAACTAATCCAGTTACCTACTTTCACGCATCGATGGTTGATATTTAAAAATGGAGACGCAACAATACGAATCCGTCAACGCTCTGGTCTAATGACTTGCTAAACATGTCCTTCAGGAATGTGTCTGAAAGAATGACAGACAGTTAAAAAACAGGATGCAGCGAACGGATGCCTTAATTTTTGTGTTTTTTGTGATGACGCGGGTAGTTAAGAAACTCCAATGTGTACACAGAATAGCCATTTTGACCCAGCGTCTAAAACAAACTTTTGAGATGCTAAATGGCAACTAGCCAAGGAAATGTCTAATAACGAAGATTCAATTTTATGACGTGCAATTAACTGTAAAGGACTATTGTGGAAGGTGCCTTGTTTCAATATTATTACAGACCTGTTAGGACAGTTCCGCTTTGAAACGCTGAACAATTTATACTTTTTAAACACCCTGAACAAGTTTATGTCAACAAATTACTTCACTGATAGTTCATGTAGCAAATCAAATACTGGAACTTCCAAGTAATATAAAACGTCGTTATTCTAGCGCATAAAATGACTTTTACTTCATTGCCTGGCTGAAGGTGAGAATGGGAGTAAGGAACAGTAAAGGATGAAACTAACGGGAAAATCATCCAACTTTTAAGTATAGAATCATTAACCCACATAGGCGTTGTGTTCTTTGGTTGTTTATATGGACTATGAATATTAATTGATGCAATATTCGAATCCGCACATTACTGTGTTCAAAATCAACGGCGTGTTAGAAAAAGGAGAAAAGGAAAGTGTGTGGAGGAGAGGGAAAAGAGGGGGTTTAGATTGTCTCAACTTCATAACATCTAGGTCTTGCAGTTGACATTTCTTCACATCCCATACCTGCACGCAACCCTATTCTCTTATCTAGCATTATCTTAGTTAACACTCATTGGTTCTGCTATGGGTTGTCAGCACGTTACTCACAGAAAACGCTTCATTGATGATTACACTGAACTCATGGATAATCTAAAATTGATGGTTGATACAGTCCCTACAGGCATTTTTGAGTTTAATCTCTCCCCTGACTGAACAGGTATTGAAACATTCTTTCAGTCTCTTATTTCAAGTGAATATCTGTTATCAACTGTCCTGTTGAGAGTCAGCTCCATGGCTAACTCTATAATACTAAATATATCTTAACCTATTGAGCTGAAGTTAACTGAAGTGCGTTTCAATTATTTTAAGTATTTTAGTCCGGCACTTTACTTCTGATTTGTCACACGTCAAATAATGGCACGAATTAAACGATCGCTAGAGATAAATAGTGTACAGTACATCGTGGTATAATGTATAGATAACGGAGCGTTACCCAGATTCACCCATGACGACGATGGTAATGGTCTAGAGCAGCCCATTTGTTTGTGAAATGACTATTCCATTCACAATCTCTTGACAAAACATCATCAAGCGAGAGGTATGTTCCGCTCGTTCTATCACGATACTTATTCTAATGGGATAGTGAAGCGACAATGAGTATTAAAACGTTATATGTTCCTTTAAGAATTGCCAGTCATAAATCTTACCGTACGGGCAATATCATATTGAATCAACAATCTCAGTAACATATATCTATAAATAAATTATCTTTATTTACCGATTATTGTCATGACGCATCATCGCATATTGGACATAAAGATATGGCATATTTCACTGTATGCAGGAGACTCGGCTTTCCTGCTGTTGCGGTCGGGTAAATACATGTCGCATTACTCAGAATACAAATTAAAGTCATTTCTGATTCATAGTTTATCCTATTTCTAAGTTACCACAATGCTAATTTGACTTATTGGAAGTTATCATCGGCAAATAAATAAACGGGACAAGAATTACAATAAAAGCTAACAAAAGAACATACATACAAATGAAACAAAATATTAGCATTTTAAGCTCTCCAGTAATTCTTATTTATTCTCTCATTTGCAAAATATAAAATATGATTTTTGTGAAAACCACGTGATATTCTTATGAATGCCATAATTATACAGCAGAGTATGCGCAGAAAACTTGGCGGAAATGGTTACGTAACATCCGCGAATGTATCGCTGTTGGTTTCAGCGCCTTCCAGTGCTGCATTGTCTCACACTGCTGCTCTTCCCTCAAATGGGACTGGTATGCCTTTTTGGCAACTGCAACCTGATAGATAAACCATTAAATTTACTTATTATAGCAGCAACATGTCAGCCAAGACTTTGGCTTTTAATGGTATACATGTGGTTAATATTTAAGGGAGGCGTGTTGGAACATTAATTTCTTCAAAATACTGGGAATTAATAACATTTATTTGGGTACCGGTAGGTGTATTCATTATTTCCACCCACAGTTCGTATTTACTTTGCAATTAGTATGTAGTTTCCATTGTTTCAGTGAAAAAAAAACTATAAACAACAAGCCATTCTTATTTGAGATGTTAAAATGGTTAATTGTGGTATATCTGCACCGTACATTATTCTGTGTTCCAATAGGACAATTGTAATATATCATTGTACTGGACACCGATATAACATTATAAACATCACGGTAGTGATTTCGGAAAGGAAAACAAATATGATTTATATCAAAAGTGTTTTTTTAATTAGTATGAATGCTTATATAAAACGGGGGTGTAGCAATAATGAAAAAGAGGATTTGCTGTAAATGCAGAATTCAACAATAAATGGTTTGCTTGCTTTATGCAGGGAATAATATCCGATATAATTCCCTGTTTTAAGTGTGGTCACGTTTAAGCAACCATTCATTCGTGAAACGCGTGTTGAGATAAGAAAATGAACTGACAAGGCGCCCTCGTTCAGTCTGATATCAGGGACCTCTGAAGTAGTATACAAAATTAAAGTATAGGTCCGATACAATAATTTTGTAACAGACTATTGGTTGACCCTGTGGTCAGACTGTAGCGCCCTCTATTGGTGTGCCATTCCAGAAAACCGTTACTTACACCGACGCACTTTCTTACTTTCTGTCGCGTATTTCCCTTGACTGTACTCAAAACTATCTGTCACAATTTTTCTCTTCCTTTTTGTTTTATATCCTTGTTTCAATTGACGGTTAAACAATTGATTTTAATTTTCACTTATGTTATTTATTTCTTTGTAATTCAGAAACAGAGATGATTTTTCATCCCGATTGCTACGGCACCATATTCAATAACTGAAGTTTTTTTTTCTTTAATAAGACTTCACAAGTTCAGGTACTGAATCTAGTGGATATATAATAGAAACAATAAAAGACGTAGAAAGTTGTCTTAAAATTCCCATTATACACAAGTTTAAATAACCATTTTAAAACTTACGCTTGTTCTGATATTTGGTAAATCTTCGGCTGTGAGAGTATCAAATCTTCTGGTATCTTTCAGATGGATCCCTGGTAGACGAACCCATGTGTGCTTCAAGCGATGTGTCATCCACCCATTGCGACGGTTCCGGGGGTCCAGTGGCCGAAGGTACTACAATGTGACCAACAGAATAAAAGTTACTGTATTATACACGGTTTCTGTTATTCATGCACGAATTATTTTAAAAAATTGAATGAAAAAAAGAGAATTGGTGAGAAAAGTGGATATGTGACGGGTGGATGGTAATTAGCGTTTTACATTTGTGGTCTGTCAAAATATCAGAATTTAAAGTTAAATTGAAAAAAAAAAAGAATAGAAAGATACAAAATTACATCTCTTTCGTGTGGCATATTTTCCTGTCTCTGGCCTATGCAAGACACCCTTGGGAAGGAGTCGGAGAGTCTCCCCATGTCAGGGCTCTGTTCCGCCTCAGGATGCTTCAGTAAAACCTTTATCTTGATTTTCCCTCTTTTCCTGTTCTTCTTGGTGTTGCGCGCCATGTTATGCTTGTAGCTTGTTCTGCCTGAAGGTATCACGTGGGGTTGTTGGGCATACGGGCTCTTCTCGTACTTCTCACCATATGCTGTGAATTTAAAAGTGTTCTGTAAGAATATGTCATGACTCATTCAGTGGCAACTTTATTTGTAGATGAAAACATTAAATTTTATACAGCAACAATTTTTGGGAAAACTTTGATTGTGAGGATTAGAGTAAATATTGAGATGTGTTGGGGGGGGGGGGGGGCAAATATTATTGTTAACCTGCGTTGTGAGCCCTAATGTTCTCGAAATGCTGGACCAGTTCCTTCTCGTTAAGCCCAATCACTCTGGCGCCTGCTGCATAATATCCGACCACATGGGGAGCCTGGACGTGCTTGTATGTCGTGTGGTAGAAACTGACGGACAATAAAACAATACACGTCAAATCTGTTGTCAGGGAAAAAAAATCATTAGATGCACGCACGCACACATTTGTAAGCATACGCTCAAATACTTTTATTTTGCATATTCAGAATTTGTTTCAATTGCAACATATTGTGTTATGAGAGAGATATTGTTAATGAGAGAGAGAGAGAGAGAGAGAGAGAGAGAGAGAGTGTCATACCCCACAATTTCATCCATATTTGCCAAAGCACAAGATTTAAGAAATCTTGTCAGCGCATCGTACAGGACGTCAGACCCTCGACTCTCCTTTTCGTCTGCGTGGTTATTTGCTATAGCATAAAAATAATCTTGCTAAAACATTTTAATAACAATGATGTTCTTTTCTAATTGGAGTGAAAATTCCAAAGCAACACCTCCATTTGATATGCACAATGTATATAAATGATATGCACAATGTATATAAAGTCATCCAACACATTACATGTACCTGTTTTCCTTAACAATAAATTGCGCACTATGTTCCATTACGAATTACTTTGATCTGAATGCATGTGATGTTTTAACACTACAAAATGTCATAAAAGATATAAAGTTTACCAAAGGCCTCCAAAAATTGTTCCGTGCTTGTCATGATTTCTAGGAACTCTTCAAAGTCTATTTCACCGCTCTCTACAAGGAATCAGGAAAGAAGCAGTGGAACGAAATAAAGAAATGTGACAAAAGAGAGAGATAGAGAGAGAGAGAGAGAGTATTAACTTGGCAATGTTATCTGCAGACTATTTCCTTACTTTTATTAACAAATCTTTGCTTCTTTTACAGTGGTATAGTATTGCCAAATTAACATGGCTTTATTACGTACGGTCCTTGTCTATTTTGCACATAATTTCTCTGATCTCATCGTGAGACAGGGCAACCCCAACAGAACGCAGGGTCTTGTCGAACTCCTCGGCATCGATGGTTCCTCCTCCATTGCTGTCAAATAGATCAAATATCTCTCGGAACGCTGAAGCGTGGATTAAGTTTACTTCATTGTTAATTCAACAACTGTCATTTCAATGTGTGTTATAACTACAACGAGAATGAAAGATGCTAAAGAAAAATCGTTCGACTTTGATACATGTAAATAGTAATACAGGGTACGTGTAACAATCATTCTACGAGAAGAATTCAGTCTTTTTTAATGTGACATAATCTGTTTATTTGAATGTCTATCAGTGACAGACGTTAATGTCTTTCTTAGCGCACGTCACTTCTTAGTGTCGTGTAGCGACTATAATCTCTATAACGTGGGCGGCATGGGCGCCTTAGATGAGATTGTCTCTAACCATTTTGACAAAATAAATTCAAAATAATTTTAAATTACTACCTGCAATTTGAGAGGACGTCAATTCTGCATTTGATTTCTCGCTGTGAGTAGATGATCTCGGCAAATTTTTTAAACCTTCGCCTTTGCTTGTTGCGTTGCTATCGTAATTCACCACTGACAGGTGAAAATGGTGGTTCTTTTTGCTTTGTGATTGTTTCCTTTTCCGTGCCACATCCTTACTTATTGCATTGCGCCGCCCCTTGTACCAATTTCCAGGATTCTGATAGTTATGCGATTTTTTACGCTGTTCGCTCATATTATTTTAGTCCCCGGCAAACATGTTGCTTGTTGGATTACCCATGTTTTTTCTACCATGACGTCATCCTGGTTATGACGTAAGTCACACTGCGCTGTCCGTTGTCTTCACGACGTCACGTCTCCCAATGTCAGGGACGAGAGTTTACGGGTTTACAATTTGAATTTTATGTACATATATTTTATGTCTGAACTCATCAATAGATAGATGACTGAATAAATATGGCGCAGTTGCACCGTCCTCGCGATGAAATCTGACTGTTCGGTGTGTCACGCAAATTCGACGAAAACGAAAAAAATCTAGATATTGAATTTCGGAGAATTTTACCTTTTTAAAGCCGATTTATCACTATGGGAATTGGTTGGACAAAAAGCCCACATTTCCCAACTGACTAATCTAATAGTCGTTTTCTTTGCAAATAAATGCGGCGGGAAATGGATCTGAAAAAAATATTTGAGTTCATCATCGATCTTCGATCATTGAAACTTTCTGTTAAATACTGGAGACATTTAAAATATTCATTTTTAAAGTATTTGTGTTGCACATATGTTTTTTTCAGTTATCTATCTACAAGTTGTGTTTGCCCCCCCCCCCCCAAATAAAACCACGCACGTAAGAAAGGAAGCGAGCGCTTGAAAAAAATGTGTGTGTGTGTGTGTGTGTGTGTGAGAGAGAGAGAGAGAGAGAGAGAGAGAGAGAGAGAGAGAGCATGGACTTCAAGAAAAGGAATTAAGAAAAAACTCGACACATATTGCATGAAAGACATATTTCATGGTCTCGTCGACGCGTTTAAATCAGTGTGCAACTTTAAATGTTCGTCACTTAGGATTAAGCGTTTTAAATAACAATTGATCTTCCAAATCTTTTCACAAGAACTGCGCCTTTCAAGTGCTGGGTCCACAGTTTACACAGCACACCATGGTCGATATTCAATACATTGTTTACAATGGATACAAGATGGCGACCTGCAGTGGAGCTGGGAGAGAAAGAAGTCAAGACTTATACCTTCGCGAGGAAATCGGGCTCAAAGTAAGTGCGATTTTCTGCTCGTGTGATCGACAAACATCTTGTGATTCTCTGCTGAATGTTAAGTCACCTTGAGAGAGATGTGTGATTAAACATACAGCTTGCTGAAGAGCAGGGCATATCGCATATACGCTGTAATAACTACGTACATGTATGCACTTGTAACAAATCTGCAATATGAATATGGCCTATACCAGCGATTTCACATTTTGTTTTTTCTCAATGGTGGTTGGTAGTATTTTAGAATCACAACACTTCTAAAAGTTCGGTAGCTGGCGTCTCACAAACAATGTTGTATTTGTAGCCAATTTTACAGTGAACTACATGTAATGGTTACACGTAACATACGGTATGTAGACTATATTATCAAGTACTGTCATGAATTAAGAGTTAACAAATTAAATAACGACGGTTAAACGAATAATTTGACAGATAGTAGTACATTTGACCTTTTATGTCAACAAAACTTTTATTTACATGACAACATCGCGAGCAGTCTCCATGCATGCCTGTTTGTCCTTATGATGTACACCTACCCGGTACTTGTTGAACTCATACGAACCATTTAAATTTTAGAATTATTTCTGTTCAGGTTCATCGGGTGATTATAGTATTGTTTATTCTTTCCTTGCAGGATCTCTGTTTTCATATCGATCATTTGAAGGCATTACTGTAGCTCAACATGGCAGGGGAGATGTCTGAGCTTGAACAGGTAGGCTTGGAACGCTCCATTATGGCTGCATGTCGTTGCTGTTGCTATTTAACTTGCTTATCACACGTGTGCGCGTTGGTGTGTGCGTAAAAGCGTGCAAAATCAGTGTATTCAAGTATACATATAATTCTTGAATCTGCTCTCTCTCTTTCTCTCTGAATGTGTGTCTGATGATTAAAGATTGATTTAAAAAAAGCTACAGTGACCCAAATGCCAATGAGATATATGAAGCTTCTGATATATTTGCCATCTACTCTAACTTGCTTCTTTCTTTAAGACTGCCATAGGCAAGGCGATTTACAGTGAAGACTTGTATCTGTTAAAGAGATTGATTGCCACTAAGTCAGATGTCAACAGGAAGAGATATTTACGTGAAGTCGATGTGGATGACGTACTTTATAAGGATAAAGTGAGTTGCTCTTAAACTACTATGATTAATGACTTTTTAAATATTTTTGTCACACGTGTGTGTATGCGTGTGACAAAAATAACATCAAGTACACATACGGTATGTGTACTAAATCACATTATTACGCGTGGTCCTCAGTCTGGTAGATATTAGCTTGATATAAAATGCTTAATGAATGGATTGATGTATTTTGTGGATAAGATAATTTTCGTAGTTTCAGCATGACAATAATTTAGAATATGTAATCAAAAATAAATAAAAAGAAATGAAAAGACGATATTGACAAAAATAAAGATCACGCATTGCATTGCAGAAAGGCAACACTTACTTACATTATGTGTGCACCATGTACCGCCCGTTCATTTTCCACACACTGGTTGCAGCAGATATCGACATCAACGCTCAAAATAAGGTGAGTAATGAAACAAATTCACCGCAAACACACACACACGCACGCACACACACACACACACACACACACACGTTAAAAGAAAAAAGTTTTTTTTAGATATGAACAAACGAATGTTTTTTATCTCCTCTATTTGTTTTTTTGAATTACGCTTGGAGGTTGTGTTGAAAATGATTTGGATTGGAACATCGACAACTGCATCTCCTGGTCTCTCCAGAGCGCCCCAATCCCCCGCTTTCCCTCTAAGAGCTCTGCATATCAAATTGAAATACGCAAGACCAGCGTTGTTGTAATAACGTCACGCGTCACCTTTTTTTCACCCTTGTTGACACCGGAGGGCGTTGTGTGTCAAGAACAATGTGCGGCTGGGAAAAGTAGCATGCACGCGATGTTCGCACTAATTATGCCTCACCGATGGTTTAAATATAAATCAAGTCAAGAAAAATTGAAAATAAAACATGAGGGGACAATGAAGAGCTTGCCCTTACATCAGCAGTGAGCCGACCTCCTACTCTAACTTTATTCAAAATGATTGAATACATCAAAGGCTTCTGTGTAAAAATAACGTCTACTCCTCCTACGCTGCTCCTCATTACTCTTCAGTGCTATTTGCAATATGTCTAAAATTCTTATATAAAGGGAGTGGATATTAATATGGTGTTCATTTCAAGCTTGACTCTCGATTATATTTATTCTCGGGTTACAGTTTATTCCATTCTCTATTTTCTATTAATAATATTTATAATAAGATTTATTTGGTGTCGTTGTCGTGGAATCAATGGCTAAAAAATATGTCGGCAACCCTGTAGCATCTTAATGCTCGTTCTAGGACGGAAGCACTGCTCTCCACGTGACAGCACTTCACAACGAGCCCGGCCACGTGGCCGATCTTATGGCATGCGGGGTGGATCCCTTTATTAGAAATAAAGTAAGTCAATATAAAACATTAGCAAAAGCCTTAAAATCACGTAGGAAATAATTCTTTCTTTTCAGGGTGTAAATTTAGAAGTAAATTTGTTTCCCCCCTTTTTGTCAGCGCTGTAATCTTAATCTCCTAATCCTTGTTTATATTTACGTTACGATTCGAGTGTATTTTATTCATTTATCATTTTTTCAGGCTAATAAATTGGCCGAGGAGATACCTCAACACTGTAAATACTGGCACGATTTTTACAAGAAATATAGCGTAAGTGGGAAAGTGTTCAATATTTTGTTTAAATTTGTTACTTTTGTGAGCATGACATGAAAGAAGGGACGTTGAGGATCATAGCAATGAGGGGGGACAACTGAAACAAATTTGACTTAAATTTCAATACACATCAAATTGTGCAAATCTTTATCGCATTATATCATATTATACATAAATATACATGTATATATCCTCTTCCAAGTATATAGTATACTAGTATAGGGTTCGTTTGGTATAGGGTTCGTCGAGTTTCAGTCTTTTGATAAGATACATGTATCATCGCCTTTGACGGACTTACTGGGTTCATGTGGAGGAAAGTAATCTTATTCGCAGGGGGTCGCTGCATAGCTAAATATCGGTGACGTGTTACCCAAGTCTTTTAAGAAATGACCACATTTACGAATCATATCCCCAGCTACCTGTATCATACTGTATCATATTGTAAGTGGAATGAATATATCTGTTACAGCCAGGTCCTTTCCAAACTATCGAGGACCACGATCTCCAGCGCTTAGACGAACTGATCCAAAACTGGTGTAAGCTCAGTGTAGAACGGGTTAGTGAAAGCGTGTTTTATTTTCTATTCTTCCTTTTGTTGTCTTTAAGAAAAATAAAACACACAAATCAGATTTTTCTAAACAAACTAGCACAATGTAAGAAATGTTTTAAAGACGCCAGAATTAATAAGTTAATTGCAATATCATTATATGAACAACACTTATGAATTTAAATGAACAATTACGATACATCTTTTGACATTCCTTTGTATAAAACCAGTATGTCTCCAGTTACATTCATAAAAGAATGAGGCTGTTTGCAATATATTGCTTACATGGTGATTTTGTTGACGTTTTAGAATGGGTGCCAGCTCATACGCTATGCTGCCAGCAAACACTACACAGACATGGTGTTGTTGGTTGACAAGATGAAACCAACTTTGGTCAGTATTCATATTCGGTTGTCATTTATAGTGTGATTTAATCCGTAGGGAGCGGAGATAGACAATATTTTTGCATTGGTGCCGTATTGACACTAGTTAATTTACTTAGAAAGGGGAAATTCAGTACCCTCCACCAGATTCTACCAGGGCCACAGACTGATTTTTCACTAGATAGTCACAGATGTCTCTTGCTAATTCTTAACAATTCTTTCTGCATGGAATTAATTTCATCGCTCAGCTGTCCTAGACATTTAGGATGAAAATCTCTCTCTCTCTCTCTCTCTCTCTCTCTCTCTCTCTCTCTGTCCGTTGTTCTATTATTTTCTTTCACCTAAATTGTTTGATATCATATTTGAGTTTCCATAACTGTCAGTTAAGTATGTTTTTATAGGCCGTCATATATGCGGTTCTTGAGGCTGATGTGGAAAAACTAAGACAGGCTCTCCAGAAACCGTGCGACGTCAATTTTCTTAATAAGGTGGGTGACTATAACATCGAGCCCCTCCAAGTATCAGTATTGCGAATCAGTAAATCTGGTCAGTGAACCAAATAAAAGAAAATAACACAACTTATTTTCTTTAAGGTTGATAACAAAAGTTCCGTTTATTTATGTCTTCATCTTATTGTTTATTTAATTGTTTATTTATTTATTTTGGGGATTGATTTAAATGAAGTTTCTCTGTTCATTTATGTGGTATAGTGCATGGTTTGAAATAATCTGTCGCTTATGATGCCAGTTCAATATGTTCAGGTTCATTAGCTGATACAGATGCCGTAGTATGAAGCGTAGGCGGTGTTGTGGGAGGTAATCAGCCAGTAATCACGTTTGATTCTAAATGGAATTAATTAATTGCATTTTAGTTACAAAAATAAATTTAAAACACCATCAAGAAAGAGGGTTGTAGAAAGTGCTAGGCTTACTGATCAATGCCACCTCTTTCCTTCGTTATAGGTTCTCATACTCAGAGAATTGTCTAATAATAGAATAATGTTTTGCATTTGCCAGATCTTTAAAGATCTGTAAGTTTAGTCAAGGACGTTCAATTGACGTCGTTGGTTGAGTGTTCTAAAAAAACGATATATTTGTCTGAAACTTACTTAACTATTTCTGTTTAAATTTTCTAATACCAAAGACTGGGAGTCAAATACTGTAGATATTTAGCTAAATCTGGTATTCAAATGTTGGATCCTGGGCTAAATTGAACCCGTTCCTCTTTGCGCGTTTTAGTGCAGTCTTTACAAACACTCATGCTGATATACCGCAATAGCCCAAGTCAGGGAATTGCTGTATATTTAGTGTACACATACAGCGTTGTCTAAATATGAAATAAATTTCAGGATAGGGCTCGTCCCTCAATGTGATCCCTTCTTAGACCAACCCCTTGCATAAACTCTCAACTGCATTCCCCCTCGCCCCAGACTTGCCCCCTATTTTTTTTAGGTGGCAAACCGTCGAAAAAAAAAAAACAGGTTGGAATCGGATTTCCATATTATGCAAATTTTCCATATTTTCTTTACACATGTATTACGTGAGAATGATATGAAGATTCCGTCTTAAGGCTGCTGATGCCTGAAAGTTTAAAGCAACTTTAACACTTCATTATATGTCACTTGTGTCGTATTTCGCTCCAGGGAGCGGCTAAGCAGCACATCTTGCAGTACGCCCTTACACTGGGGGACACAGAGATGATCACTTTGCTGTGTGACGCAGGAGCAGATGTCAACACAAACTTGTTGGTACATGGGTACATAAGAGTGAGTGTTTTTTTATATTTGTCCTCTCAACAATATACATAAATAACCAACAGAGGCGATAATTAATGGATACGAATGGGTGGTGTTTTGTTATTCAGAGATTTTTTGAGGAAAGAGTATTCTAGTCGTTGTGGATCTAATTCACACTTAATATTAAAGTTTTAGTATGATGTGGATTTTCACGAAAGCGAATTATTTTATGATTTAATTTCTGTCGATCCCTGCCTCCTATCTAGTATACATCATGATGCTTACACGTCTTTTCCTTTTAACAACCCAAGGCTCCTCTTTATTTCGAAGTTATCAATGAAAAAGCCAATCCAATTTCAATGATGACTGTGCTGAACTCAGACACCGTAGATTACACCTTGAAGGACGAGGTTAGTAAAATGATATCTGCCAGAGATGGTAACGTTAACAGGGGAAAAATAATTACGCTACACGTATGTTATCCAGTAGCCAAAATAATGGGTTTTTATACATGCACACTTAAATTTACTCAAAGAAAATAAAATTGTAGACACGCGCCCGCGCGCGCGATTTTTATTTGCATTTCTACATCTAACCTGCTAGGCCACTTAAAAAATAACGTAATACTTTTCTATTTCTAAACATCTGAAGTGATGATCAATCCAACATGCCTTGTGTAATAATGCCAAAAATCAATAGTTTGTATTATGTATTATATTTTGTGTGATTCAGAGTGGACGGACGGCACTCATGTACGCCATGGATAAGTCCAACGGCTACGTCAGCACGGAAATGATCCAGTATTTTATAGAACAAGGCGTGGATATAGCGGAACGAGATGTAGTGAGTATTGAGAGGGCACGCTTTTCAAATATACGTAGCCAATGGACCTAATGAGAGACTCTCATTAGGTCCATGCGTAGCCATACTAGTACATGTATGAATTCCAAGTGGTATCACATAAAGGTGTGGTCCACTTAAAGCAGACGTAGAAGTATCAGCTCTTGTATATTCTGACCACTAGCACTCCATTGCCAAAAGCATTATTGCTCCAGTACAGCATGGTTGTTCACTTTAGCACACCTGAGTAAAGTACAATTATTAATGTATGTTTATATATGTATGTTTAAAAAGATTTAATAACATATAATATATTGCTGATAGAGCTAGTAATACTTTAACCTCACACTTGTTTTTTTTTTCAGACTGGCCTTACTGCAAGAGATATAGCAAAACTTTCGAGACGGAAGGACATTGTTGGGATTATCGACCAGGTTGGTCATACATGTACATTGTACCCGGCTCAAACCATTCCTGTAGATTATACGCTATTTAAAAACACGTATTCCCAATAACCCAGGCACACATTGCCATTTAGTTATTTCATTACATGACCCAGGTTCTAATGACACAATGATCATGACTTGATTTTTATTGGACTTGGTAGTGTGAATTTAGGTAAGTCGACGAGACGACAAAGAAGTGTGAATTTTATTACCCTAAGTTTATAAGATTTCACTAATAGATCAGACTTTACTGTACACGCACAGTGGTTCAAAATTCCGACTCTGTTTTGGTACATGCCACAAATTTTGAAAATAAGCACTAACTGGAGCATTAAAAAGAAATACAGAACAAGTAAATGGATAATTATATATATAAATCAGATATAAAAAATAAAACTGAGTGAACAACAAGTCACTGAACAAATTCTCAATTACAGTATATGATCGGTCTCATCCGAAGCTCTGATGTACCTTCCCTGGAGCGCCTGGCACAGAATGGATACGATGGCTTCTTCTTTGAGTATAATGTAAGTAGCGTTAGCACAGCGGGTTTCGCCGCAAGTACTTTTAATAACTTTAACCAGGAAACCTTTTCTGTATTTAAACTTTAAAAAACTGATTAATTATTCAAGCACTAGTAACAGAAATTGAATGAAATAGTTTACTATTTTTACGATCCGAAATCACCTTTGTCTGTCACCTGACATCCATGCTGATGGCGTTGAATTGACTGATTCAGTTTTGCTCAGGTTCATAATTACTTATTTTCTTTCTGGGAAAATGTATGAAATGTTTTACTTGTTAATTAAATAAATTGTTTCAACCGAAAAAATAATTTTAGTACAGGGACACTGTGTTGTACGCAGCGGGGAACGAGACAAAGGACGTTATGAACTTTCTAAAACAACTAAAGCAATTCCAAGCGACCGTGGCCCAAATCCACGTGGCAGCTCAGAATGGAGACATTAAGTCACTAAGAAACTTGTTGAATGGCACTGAATTCAAACAAGAAATGCTTATCAGGTCCAAAGACAAGGTTTGTTATTTCTTTATGCGATTAAATAATAGCATGCCAAACTTACGACAAATACAGAAATACATATAATCCTACATTGTGATAGAGAACTGGCTGAAATTAATGCTATCTAAGTTATTGTCAGTCTCTACTTAAATGGGCATACAAGCAAAACAACATTTTATTCTCTCTCTCTCTCTCCTCGAAAGCATGTACAGGTATACTTTATAGCATTCTCAATATTGCAGGGTGGACGCACCCCTTTACTGAAGGCCTTGTTACACGGCCAGGAGGAGACAGCTCAGTACTTGCTTTACGACTGTGACAAAAGGCTGGCCTTGGAGGACAAAGATAATGTGAGGTTTTTACATAATTTTGACTCTTATGTTTTGCCAACAGTGTTTCATTACTAATTTCAAAAAATATTTGCTTGGGCGTTTTTGTCTTGTCAGAATATTTTTTTAAAGAGCACTTAACATTTAACATGCGATAACTTAAATGGAAATAATGAATAATATCAGTTTACTATTAATTTTTTGGAATAATATTTGGGTATTACATGTACATGGTATTTCATTTCAGTTGTGGCGAACTTCTCTACACTATGCAGCCACATTGTCGGGAGAGCATAACATGTATTCCATGGTTCTCAAGTGTGGTGCTGACCAAACGGCAAAAGACTTGGTAAACGTACAGCATGATAGAATAATTCTTTCATGCTAATGTGATAATGTATTCTAAACATAAGAAAAACACCTTTTTCTTTGGTAAAGATAGCCGCATTGTCAATCCCATTGTGTTAGTTGAGATAAGAGGGATTTGAGGATTGATGAGACATTAATTGCAATATCGTATAATTAATCACAGAAATAGATGTTGTTTCTTATTTAAGCAAGGGATGACATATAAAGACCAACAGACAACTGATGACATTTTATTTCATTGCAGAGAGGTGTGACGAGTCAACAAATACTAAACTGGGACGACAAAGAAAAGACTACATTCTTGGAAGAGTTACGAAATGTGTGTATTTCCTTTTAACAGCGCTCAAACTTTTTAATATTGTTGTCATTAATACTATGTTTTAAACATCAAACTACATACATTTAAATAAAAAAGCTCGCCTCACTAGCTTGTTATAACCAAACAAGCATTATTTGCCGGTGTCTATTACTGTCGATTTTATTTCCAGGCGCCTTGTGGGATGGAGCTAGAAATCAGTTGTGTAGATAAGGTGAATAATCAACAAATTTGGATTAAATTCTCTTTTGTCTTCATCTGAACCAGTCTCACAATGTACCAGTGTCGACACTAAATGCTGAATTATTATGTATATCCTTGTTTTGATAATTTTTGTTTAAAATATAGGGGTCGTATTACATTGCCTTTTATACATATATTTTATTATGTATAGAAAAAAAACATATGTTAGAGTGTGAAAATATAAGAAAACTGTACACTTTTTTCAGTACGAAGAACTACGCTCAGTTATCGTTTCGCAGTCCCAAAAACTCAAACATCTCATCAGGGAAATGGAAGATTCCAAATTTTCAGTCGCAGATTTTCCAAAAATTGTAAGTTAAAACTGCAGATAACTTTCCTTACCTGAGGGCAAATTCCAACCTTTTTAGCAGACATAATGAAACACCTTTAGCAGATTGTCATAACAATCATTGCTATTGATGGGTGTTATCAAAAGGAGCGTTTTATAACTGCTCTCTCGGATCCCGTCGACAAAGAATGGTACAGAAAAAACATTCACTGACTAACCTCTAAACCATTTTCTCTCTTTAGTTGGAACCGTGTGGCGTAGAACTACTTCGCGGGTTCAGAGACCTAGTCTTTTTGGCGATAGAACACGGTAAAGCAGACTTAGTAAAATGGCTGGTGCAGAATGGCGCAGATACAAAGAGGAAAGAGAAGGTGAGTGAAATGTCTCATAAAATCTGTTTATGTCTGTATGAAAATCATACGAAGAATAATCATAGCTGCATTTTGATGTCGTTATGATGTTCACTGTGTCCCACGTGTAGCTTATTATAAAGATTGCACTCTTTTTCGACGAAAAAAAAAAACGAAACGGATTTGAACTAAACAAGTTGGCTTTATTTGAAAAATGGTTGAAATGAGTCAAGTTCTGATAAAATCTTTTTGTTATTTCAGTGTCGAGTGTTGCAGCCGGATGGGACTGTTTTAACATTCTACATGGATGCCGAGGAGTTTGCAAGGAGTGAGGGGTACACGGAACTCGCCGAGTTTATTTTATCAGAACATATAGCAGGGAAGGGATTAAAGACGGCTCGATTTACATGTACGCAGGATTACGCGGACGCAGAAGATACATCATACATGCTTTGATCCCTGAAAACCATTCATTTTAACTTAAACATTAAATGAGCGAAGAATTGCAATTGATATAGTACAGTGAAAAGGAAAACGTTGGGCTTGTTTCATGTAATCAAAATAACAGGGCTACAGCCTTCAGTTCGTTATTAAATTGACTGTTGATAAATAGTTTCAGGAGGGGGGAGGCGCCTTCGCAAAATGTATTTTCCTAAATTGTGCCAAATTCAATATTATCACCATGAAAAATAAAAGTTTGAAAATTATTTTGTAAACTGTTTCCTGAACTTTATGGGGCTTTCGATTATCTCTCGCTTGACTATAGCTTGTCGCAAACGGTTTAAAAGCTCTGATACTCTTTATATTATTTACACGCGCATTTTGCGAGGGGGGGGGGGGGGGTAAACGACTTCCACTTTTTAATATATGGACTGATCATTTTAACATTGTTTAAACATTATGGTATATGTAAATACAGGAAACAAGACACAAAAATACGATCACATTGTGCATTACACTATATGTGTAAGAAATGCTCTACGCAATGACAAATGTCACTGAAGAATTTTTTCTATATTTAGAAATGAACAGACAAATAAAAATATTTTGAACAGCAGAAATCAAATTGTTGATATTGGAATAAAGGCCCGGAAATATGTAAGCATTTAGATCTGTTACTTATGTGGTAAACGCGCAGTTCTAAAAAACTCCCGGCCGGGCAGTGAAGAACTCATTAATTAATGGTTAAATATGGGGTCCGTTTTTAGAGCCTTCACGATAATCATAACAGATCTCTCGATAGATATGAACAGCTTGCTTCGTTATCTGCACCTGTCAGAATCAGAACTATAATTAAAACATCTTTATCTGTCGAAAAGTTGTACAGGTGAAGACAGGTAAGACGATGTAAAGGGTTCCATGGTGTAATGGTTAGCACTCTGGACTCTGAATCCAGCGATCCGAGTTCAAATCTCGGTGGAACCTATCTATTTTCACTCTTTTCAAGACAATTGGAAGTCAAAATGGATAGATTCCACCGAGGCAAAATCATGGTTCATGTATCACAGCTTTCTGTAAGTTATAATAATACAAACACCTTGAAATTGATCTGATTCCGGACGTATTAATCAGAAGACATTTAATTTCATTTAGCTTCTAATGCGTACGTTAGGCGTGAACAAATACGGTTCCATGGTGTAATGGTTAACACTATGGACTCTGAATCCAGCAATCCGGTCTCGGTGGAACCTAGTTATCTTTTCTCTTGCTTCCCACAGTGTGACTATCCGTTTCATTTTTTCAAGACAATTGCAAGTATTAGACAAAATTCATAGTTCACGTACCCAAATGACAAAACTTTCTGTAATAAGTTATAAAAATACTAAAAAAAACACCTTTTTTCAATTAATCTGATTCCACACTTATTAATCAGAAGACAAATGTAATTTCATTTAGTTTTTAACATTTAGCATGAAATATTCGAAAGGAAGGTTCCATGGTGTAATGGTTAGCACTCTGGACTCTGAATCCAGCGATCCGAGTTCAAATCTCGGTGGAACCTATCCATTTTTTTCTTGCTTCCCGCAGTGCGACTTGCTCTTACATGCACATGTTACAAATCAATAAAAACACTATAGTTAGCAGTGGTGGTACACGAGCCTTAACGGGCAACAACAATCAACTAGATTAATTTATATGGTATCTTTATTTCTTTCTTGCCATTAGATCAAACGTTATAACAAATATCAAGGAAAAATAACAATAACCGTTTCTTCTCAATGTTCCTTATAATAGCTCTGGCATCTGCTTGACATTCAATAATAAAACATGACAAAAAAAGTTTCTCAACTCAATATGACTGTCCTCAGGAGGCATTTTATAGCCCTAACTGACCATGACATAGATTCGTGATCTTAATAACATCACAGCGATGCTTTGAAAAAGGAATGAATCACTACTTAACCATTTTCCTTTTTGTCACATGAGATTTTTAATTGTGGTTTACCCCTATATTTTCTAATTAACTATAAACACAGGCCTATCCAGCCATTTATAAAATCAAGCCAGCGTTTTATCCAGTGGTCTTACTGTAGTGCGCCTGATCAACTGGGTATGTATAAAAGCTTTGATTAATTGATAGTAAATGAAGTAAAAGTTCTGAATCTACAATGAGTTAAATGAGCCCAAAACTAATAACCTTTTCCTTATAAAATATGCATGTATATACTAAAATAAATAGTACCACTTAATAAAAGTTATACTTTAAATCATTATATTTCAAACGGTTTCTCCATATAACCGTTCAATAAAATATCGGTCACAACGTTGGTGTGACTTTTCCAGTATCAAAAATGTTGGAATTAAGATAAGCGCTTTTTGCGCCATGGTCTGTGAGTCAGATATTACTTCTATACACATTTTTACATACATGTCATGCTTTATTTACAAAATCAAGGAACATTTTATGCTGTTAAAATCGAATTCTTTGTGACATACGTAACGAACGCAAAGCAATCACGTTTTTAGTGTCGCCTACTGCGAAGTCAATAGGCCTATATCAACTGGTATTAAAATCATTCAATTCTTATCATCAATAAAAGAAACGGCCTCTGGCATTTGCGGGGAAGCACAGCTGATTGAGCTTTGGTACACTGCGTGAGAATCAGCTTCGGCTGGGCATTTTGCACTTGACTTGGGGCGAAGCTGCTCTGATCTTCTTTGCACAATTATTTCTTTAAAATCCCTTGGTTATATTACATTATTAATATGCTATTGCCTTCTTTAAGAAAATACTAAAACAGCACTCTTAAAGTGCCTTTGTATATGTGGGCAAACGCAGGTAACGTATTATTTGTTACCAGGAGTGGACCCTTTTTTCTTCGTGGTTGTTTTTGCGGTCGACATGCGCGGTGTTCTACTTCCGCGACTTCCGGAAGAACCAGTGGAAGCCAGACTTGAGTTTGAACTACTCTTCTTCAAATTCCCTGCAAGTATGATTCGTTCATTTTATTAAGATACAAAAGGAAAAAATATCTTCATGCATGGGTAACATATGGAAAAAAGAGGAAAAAAATATTCTAAAATCAAAACTGAATTAAATAAACAATCAACCAAGGTCCATATCGGTCCTAACGTGTAGGCACATTAATGAACTACATACAGCAATATCCAAACAAATAGAACGAAGAATATTGAATTAAAATATATTAAAAGATAAACATGCAAATACAATACAAACAAAGTCAAAAACGTAAGAGATAAAAAATCACAGTCATCTTTAGATCTGAAAAACGAATCAATATTGTGTGCACATGGCATTCATAGACAGATAGTGAAAGGTGTTGATTTACAAGGTCAGAGGAGGGCATTTAGTCAGACAGGTAGGGGCATGCAGGTGAAAGACCAGTCAGTCATGCCGAATCACTCGTTTTTATCCCGTTAATTATCAACCAAATTAATCTTAAAATGTTAAATGCTAAATTGATATTCTACTTATTAGATGGCTGATTGTTGTTTTAACAAGAAAAGGGATTGTTAAAATGATCTCATCTAATGATACGTTAGCAGCAACAAAAATTCATGCATTCACTGCAACTTGAGCGTAAAGAAGCTTCATTAACGAGGTGTACTTTATCAACAATTTATTCTGCAATTGTGTAAAATGCTTCTTAAGATTTCGGCACAGCTTTTTTATTTTCTTTTTGCATTCTACCTGCAGCTGCCTCCTGTATATTGGTGAGAGAAGAATGTGTAAAACCCGTTGGCTTTAGCTGGAAGGACGAAGAATGTCCATAGGGATCAGGGTGCCCGCTTAGACGAGAGAGAGATGAAGATATGTGCCTAGTTGAAGCAAGATTTCTAGGCTGCTGGAGCCCTGAACGCACAGGGATACCGCTACTCCTGCTACTACTGCTGCTACTACTAGAAGTACAACCGCTACTATTGCGGCCTTTGGCTGTTGTCCCGCTCCTAGGGTTAGAGGCTATAAAGAAGGCAAAGTTAGTCAAGCTCAGCTCATTTAGTTTCCACGCTTGAAAGAATTCAACTTCCTTGCAAAATACACAGACAAACATGCATTTATAACAAGAACAAACTATTAAAAGGGGCATACAGTGAAACAAGACATACCATGAAAACTGGGTTATTCCATTCTTGCAAACAAAAAGAAAATGCACTGTTCCTTTCCCGAGCATATTTTGTTAATATACAAAATAAACACGACTTCACCCCGAGTGCAAATAACTCAGCTGTACTTCACCACCCTGATACCCCCTACCCCCAGTCCACAAGTCTTCGAAATGGAATAACCCCATTTGGTGATGTGCTAAGAGAAAAAGAGGTGTTCTGCTAAAATAAGCGACCGCCACCGCCCAACACAATTCCTTCTCCACCACCTGTCTCAACTAACACACTGTGAACCTCGTGCACGTACCTGGAGTGGGAGGAGATAACAAATGACCGTTGGATTGACCGGGTCGCTTAGATGTGAATGTGGCGCGTGTATGCGCCGCCCCTTCTGGGGAAACAAGCTGTTCCCTTAGTTCGGTATTAAGTCTACCTTTTGCTGAAAACAAACAAAAACTCACATGCCAAAAAACGGATGCTCTGTGCAAAAGTCGTATCACGTCAGCCAACTACTGACATCCCATATCACGTATACGTTACATGTTAACAACAAACAACAAGTCAAACTGAACTTAAAATAAAATGAAATTTCTAGAGAGAAATAAAACAAAAAAACTCATTTCACTATAAGAGGCACTGATATATCATTAGCAGCCCACAACCTATACGGTCTCACTACTTTGGCGACAACATGATGGCAGTATGACTATTTACACATTCACATAAATTCATATCTGCAGCAAAATCAGCCCAAGGCAGATCTCACACATGCCTGCTTCAATACACCATTTGCTGTAGCTTGTCTGTGTCATTTTATATATCCCACGGTGCTTTTTGAACTTAGAGACCAAAAATGCAAAAGGATTTATCCCTTCTCAATTCAAAAGGAAAAATAGGATAAATT
This sequence comes from Lingula anatina, assembly GCF_001039355.2. The sequence goes on from NW_019774070.1 coordinate 474,400, forward strand.
ATCTCTCGACCTTTAACCAAATTGACAATTTCAAAGTACCAAATAATATAAATCAAAACATACTTTAGCTTGAAAACTGAGTTGTAGCTTTCAGTTGGCTGACTTCAATGCCAACTTTTTGAAAGCAAGTTAATATCTGACAACGTGGTATCCAAAAGAAAAATAATCGGTATAAATAAAGCCGTGACATGCGTTCTACTCACCTCTACATGGGTCGTGCGTTTCCAGAAACTTTCCAAGAGTTACCCAACCGCCGCCAACTCTCACCATGACCGTGTGGTTCAGGAAGCGGACCAATACAACCTTGCGACTCTCCCCTAACTGGAAGAATAAAGGAAACATGGTCAAAATTGGTTATGAAATAGGATATCACATAGTCTTTGATGATACAGATGATGCATGCAAACCAGTTAAATTTCATTATGGTCAAAATAATTATCATCCATATTTATATTTAAACAATAAAAAACTAGAAACTGGGCACCTTAAATGCCAATTAGGGAGAAATGATAACGACAAGAGCCACTTCAATCGTGGTTTCAGCTCCAAACTCGAACATCCCCAACTTTCCACTAAATTTTTTACCCAACCAGTTCCATTTTCAAATACCCATAAAACGAACTTCATACTGACACGCTTAATTTGATAAAATCAACGCTGTACCTGATATTTTCCTTCTCCCAGTTTCTCAGATTTGAACTGCGTCCTACACGTGCAGGTGGAACACTGGCGTTCTATTTCATCATGAATTTGCTCTGCGTCTGTAGCGGGACGTTTGGCACGTTTTGATCGCTATAATTGAAATTGAAAAAATTAGTTTATCGCAATTGCCTTGAAGTACGTTATTTACATTCAATTTTATGTAAACACAGGATTTTTGAAAATTCAAGATAATTCCACAATGCGGTGGTGTTTACATACGATCATTTCTGTCAGTAGAAAGTATCTTACTGTATTGAAACTTATTGCCATTATAAACCAGTAAACCTTTTTAACCAAAAACTAAACATAATGTGTATATACTTATACAATGAATGCCTTGGTAATGCTTGATTATATGCGCATACATTAAGGTCGAATACTTACTGGATTTAGCGCTTCAATAAACTCTCTGTAGTCTATCTCCCCTTTATTATCTCTGTCGAATATGTCAAATACTGCATTCAGTTCTGTGCGGGTGGTGGGGAATTCTGAAAATGTTAACATAATGTGATTAATTTAATATTCAAAGTGGGCCTAAATGATAGCAAGAGAAAACGAAAATGTTCAACCCCTACTGCATTTGTTAATCAGTATTTCGAACTGTTAGTAAGAACCTACATAAGAATTTCCAAGTCTTAGTGTTGAGAATGTTTCAGTAAAACCAAAATGTCAGATATGCACGTGTGCAATAGTAAATGATATATTGCTTTTAATTTCAACACAGAGAAAGGGGAAGACCCTCAGGTCAACCACTTACTTGAATTCATCATGCCATCTACAAAGTCTGCCCGGGGGAGCAATCCATCACCTTTCTTGTCCTGGCGTCTGAAGAAATCTGTTATCCTGAACTTTTTGGCTTTGATCCAGTTTATATACCGTTGCCTCCACAGATCAAAATCAAAGTTCTTGAAGCTTTCCAACTGCAAAATATAGTATTTTTAAAATATTAAGCATTGTGTTTTTACAGAGGAAATTTATACATTTCCATTTGGCTTTATTACTAAATCAATCATCAAATATCCTATCTTCATGGTATCATCTGTTTGCACAGTGGAAGCTACTTAACAAGTTACATCAAATTTTCATTTCGATGACCGTTCAACAAAAGTGAAAAAAATCCTGATGGATTTATACAATGCAGACAATGAAATATATTACCTCTAACAAATGCTCGTAGAGATCTTGCAACTTTTTCTTCCTTTCAACCGACATTCTCCATACTGCCCGCCATTTGTTCTGTAGTGTGGTCAGCCGAGGATTCTGGATCATCTCCGCCTCTGGGGTTTTGGCACTGCAAAATAAATTATATGCTGGTTAATACTGCTCGGTAGATATGGCTATTAAATTTGAGAGTTAAAGATCAAATTTAGCTTATAGAGAAAATAATGCGACAATTTGGAAAGTGAGCAGAAAAAGAAGAAAGCTACTCCAATATTTTATTTGGTCAAAGCAGTGAGCAGTGTAAATGTGCTGAAAACCAAGTCTGGCCCAACAGTATGTTTAAATAAATCACATGCAGCAGAGATACACACATTTTCTTTATACAACGGAACATATGGTTCAAGTATCAAAACCTACCCTTTGCTCTCCCTGCGCTTGTAGCCACGTATCGGCATATTTGCAATACGCTCTACATCAGTGTTCTTTGACACTAGGTCTTCATGAAATTCCTAAAAAAAATAAATATTATTGAATGTGACTTATTCTGATACCATCAAACAAAAAAGAGTCTTTTTTGGTGACGTGACAAACGTTTGCATCATTTTTTTTTAAAGTCTGCCAGCCAGGCAAAAGTCTTCAAACTTGATTGCCTATTTGTCTCATTCATTTAAAATATCTCGCGAGACTATTTGAGACTTCTAGAAAAATAAAACACTTACCACGTGCTCTTTGAGGAGGGCCTCCACGACTGTCATGTCTTCGGGTATAGGGTCCTTCTCTTTGGCGGAGACCAGGGCCTGAGCCTCCGTGACCCAGGCTAAGAGCTCCTCCAGCAGGGCGGCATTACCACGGATGTTTTTCAGAGCCTCTTGTAGCTTAACAGTTCTATTCTCTGCTCGGGTAAGCGCCTAAATAGCACATAACTTGGATCTATACACATCTATCAAGGAGTTCAATATGGTCACAAGATTTGGCATGATTACTATAGGACACGGTACCCTAAACTCCCTTCGTTTTTAAAAATCCAATTGCAGTTAAAATTACTCTGGTTGTGATGTTAGAAATTCACTGTCGTGGAAACTCAAGTTTGAATACTGGGGTCTAGCGTACTCAAGTATCCCAATATCAGATCGGTTTTACCTATCTCTATCCATTTTTTCGTTTTATATAGTACCAATGTTAAATCATTAAATGTTTGAGCTAAAACGTCAAAGAAATGTCGTCTGCTCACCTGTTCCCATCGCGTGGAGGTGATAGTCAGGTAATACCTCACAAACCGCACAGCGTTCGGGTGACAGTTCTGGAGAATCTCATCAGACAGCTCCTTTATTCTTTCTATAATTTGTTTTTTGCCAGTGAGTTCTTCCATAAAGGCCTGCAAATATTAAAAATAGAATCACCAAAATAGTCTACTATTTACGGCTCGTATTACTCAAATTTTGTCCACGAAATTGAAATATCCCTTTTTCTGACCTTACAAATGAAAAGCCTGTCACTACAATTTTGTTAAAATTTAAACACAGTTAATCAGTGTGTTTTCACGTCTTTTCTTTCAATTCCAATAAGTTGAATTACAACACATACCTCGTGTCTTTCTATCAATTCTACGATTTCTACTTCGTCCTCAGGCAGCGCCCGGACCTTGAGCTCCGCTTCCGCTTGAGGGAGCCACTCTCGCATCACATGAACCACCTCTTGGAACTCTTCAGCCTTGTAGGATAGGTAAAGAACAAGTAAGTTGATGCATTTCTTTGTTTGATCACATATACGTGAAGGTTACATATAATTATTACTCGTCAAATGAACACCGTCATATCTCATTTCTTTTCACGTCTTCATACCTCACATTAACTTATAAAGAAAAAAGATTCTGAACGTACTAGTTTAAGGGCATCTTGCAGCCTCGACTCTCTCATATTGCTGAGGTGGTTCACTTCTTCCCACTTGCGGTCCAGGTGCTCTAGTTGCGAGGTGAGGGCTGGGTCCCCGTGGGACGAATCCTTCAGAGTGTTTATTGTCGACTGTCTGGCATCGAGTTCTTGTTGGAATGACTGAAGAAAGGGGGTTAAATTTTGTTACTTGGGACAGGCGACTTCATTACTCCGATAGATGGCTAGTACAACACCATTTTTATACCCGAAAAATGTCTACACAATTTATTTCCTCAGATGAACTAGATATAAATATAATATAATTTCTATAACTTGAAGGAAAGAAATCTTAATTTACAAACTACAATGGGTAAGTGAGTCACTTACTTTGTGCTGTTCAATAAGAATGTTTACAGTGTCTATATCTCCGGCTACATTCTGATCCTCTGTGAGAGCGGTCTCAGCGCGTGTCAGCCACTCCATTAAGGACTGCAGCGCGTCTGACAACCTACCAGACATCAGGAGGGCCTCGTCTAGTTTGCTTTGTCTAGGTAAAAATGTACATTATTCTTCAAATTGTGAATTCTTTTTAATCTCAAGGATTCATAGTGAAAAATTAACAATTCACCTAAAAGACATATATAAAGATATATGATACGAAACCATGAGAAAATATTCAGCAATCTTATGTTATTCAGTATCTAAGAATTTTTTAAAATGTTGAAATCAGTTAAAACTGTATAATTTTCATTTTATCTAAGCTACATATGTGGGGGAGTATCCCCTTTGCGTACATTACATGAACTCAAGAGTGAACAGCTCACGGCAGCATACCTTTGAGAAACCAGAGATCTGACAATCGTCCACTTGTTCTTCAGTTCATCTAACATTTCCTGCAGCGTTTCCCTGTCCTGATCATTCCTGGTACACCTGTCCTTTAGATTTCTGCCCAACCTTGTTGTTGTGTAGTACTGTGGATGCTTGGAACTAATCTGATGTTCATAATGCTGGAGCAGACGATAGTGGTACAATGGAGATAAAGACATGTTTAAACATCGTTGTCATTAATAATTTTGTGAATATGTGAGGATGTAGTGAAATGGGATTTATGGCGACAGTCTGTGTGACAAAACCATATTATACCTATTGACCACAGCTGATCACGACAAATATGGAGGTTGCCATACTTTAAACCTGCACCTTAAAAGATTTCATTGAAAAGCTCTACAGTACGCCAATCATTAAATCGATATACGTATTATGATATACATGAACATATACATATCTCAAATTCTTAAGATGTTTATACTCTATGAACATCCATGGTTGAATTGTAGTAGTTATAAAATTCTGTACAGTTAAAATATTTGGAAAATCAATTATTATTAAAGCCATGGTGAATATTTACTTTTTATATGAAAAAATATGTTTTCTCTGAACAACATGCTATAGAGCGCAAGACCATGATCAATACCCGTGACAACTTATTCTAGAGGCAATAGTCGCAAACATTTAATGCAGAACCAACAAAGTTGAACGCTGGCAAAAACAGTGATGCAGATACCAAAGGCATCGCAAAACTTTGCAAAGTCAAATTAGACGCACAAAAGCTAACTGCATAAGTCACACAAAAACGTGCAGTAAGGAATAAAAGCAAAATAGAAATAACTGAATAATATATGTTATACAACAAAGTTTACCTGCTGGCTCTACTGCCCTTCGGATTTTAAAAATATTGGCTAAATGGCATTCTGTACATATTCAAACGGCTATATATATCTGTGTCAACAGTACAGGTAATTCATCACACCAACAATATCCACAGCTGTCGTCGTCAACTAACTGCCACCCAGTGATACATGATAATCTAAATATGGGTCGACATTTGAGGTTAAATCCTAAAGGTAGACGACAGCTTTTTATCTTGATTTCATAATTTCATCGCTAATGTTTTTAGTATTTGAATTCTGGGAATTTTTTTCTTAATCACACAAAAACTTTTTGCATATTCATGTCACAACTGTGAATATTGTTCTCAATTATTTAATTATTCTAAATCAACCAACACCTTATTATGAAGTGATTTATAAAAGATAATCATACCAAAAATATAAAATGAGTTACATCCTCTGGATTTCGTCCAGGCACTCCATCATGGTGTAGTAGATGGCAAATGGAAAACGCAAAGGTTATACAGGGAGCTTGCACGAGCACAATATAACATCATATGCGGCAATACAATTAGAACATGACAAAAACAACAACAAAACATACAATTTCACAAACATACATACAGTCGAGTGTTAGTATTATAGGTACAGAGCAAAGTACGAAGCCTGAACAAAGGTGAGGCACATGCAGTTTCACGGTGTTGAACATGAAGATGGGTGCGCTAAGTAAATTGTGGTCCACGTGCAGGAAAAAAACCCGGTATTTTTAAAGGTGAGACTTCCCTTGACATTTGGAAATAAAACCCTAATTCTCAAAGTATTGAAATGCTTTTAGGGCTAATTTGATTGATACGATGTTCAAATTGCATTCCCCAATTAACGAAGTAATAACACAGAGAGTTCCAAATCGATCTCATCAAAATGTGTTCATTATTTCCTGACAGTCTCCCTGCAATCTGCCTGTTTTTTTCCTGCCGGTTACAACTATGATAAGGACTTACAAGTCGTTCCAACTGAATCTGTTTCCACATTGGTCTCCCATTCTTTAGTTTATGAGTAGGCTAAGTTAGGAAGCATGTGAATGAGTAAAAGCTGCGAAAGCATAGCGGCGAATTGATGCGAGTGGAGGGAAAAGAGGAGCGGGTGATTAATTGCCCAAGTTGATTATTTAAATATATATATATATATATATATATATATTTTTTATTTAAACGGGAACTTCCATCTAAAGGGCAACACTGGATTCTGTACCTAGTGTCAAACGTTCAAAAGTACACCATACATGTAATTTCTTTCAAAAATTGCAGTTTTAACTTAAAGACTGCTCGGACCACAAGGTGGACAAGTGACTACTAAAACCTTTTCGAAGAGAATAGTAAATCATAAACAACTCATTCCTTGTCTTGTTGGAAGTGTGTTTTCAGGTACACGTTAGCTATTTTCAAAGAGGCAGCTTAAATATAGAGCCGCACGCCACCCAAAGTAAGCGACTGATCACAGCAACCTACAGCTGCTAACCAGAAGATGTGCGCCATGTGTGTGTGTAGCAGAAATGCCCAAAGTTTCAGGCCCGTATTCTACGCTACTCTACAAGAGACGACCCACGCCAACTGCTGAGTATGTTATTGTGATAAAGTAGAAGAGTGCACCCTAATTCCCTGGAGACAAGTTAGTATTTGGAAAACTTTAGGCGACGGCGTTCCCGACCACCATGAAATCCCGCCGTAAGATAATAGATCAGAATTTTTACATTCAGATTAGAAAATACAAAAAAATCTTTGAATGATTCATTCGGTCACTTTTCAATTAATTTCTTATTTTCATTATGTTAATTACTTATTTTACTTTCCACTTAAAAATATTATAACTGTCTCCACAATACTTTTATGACTCAAATATTAAAAATTAGTTTATTTTCATGGCTACAACAATAGTTTTCAAAGAGAATAAACAAGGATCACAGTTAAGCGATAGATCTTACCTTTAGGTCGTCCATAAATTGCTTCACTTCTGCTGGAGATTTCTGAGCTGAGAAATTGAGTAGCTTCTTCTCTGTGTCGTCTAACCAGTCACACAGGTCCTTCCATGAATCGTAAAACTGTAACAAAGACAAAGGAGCTCACCGATATTGTAAAGATTGCATTATTTGTGCATGGATCACTGTCACAATGACACGGCAATTTATCGTGAGAGGTATGATGTTCAATATCGCACTTCAGATCCAAAACCGTGCCTGTGAATCTCTGATTACCTGCCAGGCGGATAACTCTCAATACAAGTCACCCACAAAAAATAGTACCTAAAAGTCTTAGATAAGTACCATTTTGATATCCTCAAAATATGAGGCTACATGTATTTCAGAATATGAACCAACTAAGATTCCGGTTTGAGTGCTTAGGTTTCTCAATGTTTCGCAGTGTTTCGGTGAAATTCTAGCAACGAATGTCTCTTTATCTCGGCTGAAATATGCAAACTGATTCAGTTCTAAAACAGCAATATCAGTCTACTCAACAACAGATGTTTTTTCTGTCCCATTATGGCCAGCAATCTGTTCTTCCATACCCAGTGGTAATCATTGCAATTCTCAAAGGAGTTAATACACTAATGGTTTCAGAGGATACAACACAGCAGCAGATTGTTGTGCAAATAGGATAGGTTTAAACACAATTAGCATGAACGGTTTTTAAATCACTGTCGGTGTCATGGACTTGATACTGTATTGAATTTTTTCCTTTTTTCGCTCATATACATATATAAAGATTTTATGAAACAGTGCTACACTAACCAGTTATCAATTAGGCCTAAAATTTTATCTGATCTATGCCGTCTGTCGTAATTGTTTCAGCTTGAATAGCAGGTTTGTAATGTACATTCATCTGTCAATCAATAAATCAAAGGACATCTACTGGTGACTGCTGTAGACAGGTTTATCATAGTGGCAATCGAACACATTAGGGACGAGATATATTGGACAAAATTGTTCGGTGAACACTCGGGGATTGTGTTCATCTGCACTGCTGCATTGGCCGCCAAATCGAGGCATTGTGCTCTGTTATTGTTACCAAAATGATTCGTGAATAAACCTGCTTGAATCGATTAAAAAATTCCCTTGTTTTGATAAACATATATTCTCCAAATATAAGGGCCAATGGTTTTGACACTGAAAGTATCTCATAAACATTAAGTGTGTTTTTCCTCAATACTCGGTACTTTTATGAACCTTTACAACCACCCATACCCTTTTATCCTCCTTGTACGCCTGTGTGAGTAACCGCCCCCTCTCTTCTGTCCGCCGCACGAGCTTTTTCCACCTCAGCCGAACGCTGGTGAGCAAGTTATTGAGGTAAACCGTGTCGTGTTTACGGCCAAAATATTTCAGGTAGGTCCCATTGCGGTCCGTGCTCTGCATGATTCCTGCGTGAGCCTTCAAGTCATCGTACACATCCTACGGAAGAAGTGAGAAAATGCCTTAATTTTTTAAAACAGCTAATTCCAGTTTGATACCTGTTATAGCAATGACCCATGATCAATAAACCTTAATTTGTTTGTTGTTTATTATAATTTCAGTGTGTTTTATGTGTTTAAGTGTATATGAGAACATCAAAGAAAACAATACATCCTTAAAGAAAACAAGAAAAAGGAAAGAAGACCTGTGAAAATATTAATTATAGAACACATAAGAGAAAGCATTAAGCTCTGTTTTACGAAGACAAGAGAGGAAACATCGTTTTTACTAAAATAATATATACAATATGTATATATGTATAGTATCAATGGCCCCTTTCCATTACCTTATGGTCCTTAATCTGTTTGGTGACCCTTTCCACAATCTTGCTCGGGTAAGTAAAGCTAGCATAGACATTCTCAGCGTTGGCAAGCCAGTCCGTGAAGGTGTTCAGAGAGGCGTGGAAATCGTTCACTGCTTGCATGTGGATCTCAATTTTCTTCTGTTGTTGATGAAATGAAATTGATGTAGTACAGTTTTCATTTTGGTTGGGAGCAATGTTTTTTCTGTTACTGTTTCGTAGTTTTGAATGTGATTATTCACTAGATAAAAGTTGCTCGAAGAACAGAACAGGACACTGCACGTTCGTCGTTACCTGGTGAGGGACGATACATAGTTAAATTCTATGTCGAAAAAAATTCAACAGCAATGAAAACAATAATATTAATAATAATAATAGGTTCATGATAACTACCTTTTCCTTTTCGGCTCTCTTGGTCGTGTCGTCCCACCTAAACCTCAGTTTTGCCAGCATTTCCCTGAGCATGATCACGTCTGAACGTTTACACCGTGAGATCATGTCTTCTCCATTGAGAAGGATCATCTTAACTTGGTCCTCCTTACCGTGGAGGTGGTTGTACCCGGTCATGAATTTATCATACTGTTTTTTAGCAGTTTCGGGCAGTGCGCCCAGCGGTTTCACACGTTTCAGTCCCAGTTTATAATCTCTAAGCCAGTGAAGAACGTCCTCCACTTCCCCAATAAAAGCCTTTGCCTGCAGAGGAAAGAAGACATTTCGCTTCAGACACAGAAATCGATACCGCATAAACGGCACCCGATGACTCAGCAACTGAGGAAGTCGGGTAAACACCTTAAATACTGTATTGGGATTTTCCATAATTTAATACAAATTGTTAGGAATAAATAAGGAGTATGTATTTCCAACTACACTGATGAATTTGCTATGAGAAATTTGGAAATGCGCGAAACGTAACAGATGATGACGGCAGTTTAGGGGGAAAAAAACGCCTGCATGTGCTTAAGAAATAAGTATTTACATATCTCACGACCGTACATCAATCTATATACCCATTGGATCCACCACAAGCCTCAAAGCAGGCGCATCATTAACACATTGATGTACTGAAGCCACTGAGTGGGAGACTATTCAATTAACTTATCTTGAACGATGCATAATACAGCGTGTTATAACAGATCATCTCTGAATAATTAAACGAAAATATAATAAGCCACTCACAGCTTTCAACAGGTCCTGTAGTTGATTTTGTTTTTCCAATGCATAAATGTTGACGGCTTTCCACAACTCGTTCATTTCTTCTTGTTTGTCCTTTAGAGCGGGCGCCCCAGTAGCATTCCTGGCTGCCACTGCCTCCACTGCTTCACTTAAGGTGGTGACCATCGCGCCATGTTTGTTGATATCTCTTTGGAGTAACTGCCATGTAAAGTGAAGTATCATAATATTTCATTATATGCAGGGGTTTATTAGTATTTAATATATAATTTTTGCGCCCCTGAGACACAAAAATCTCATCTGCATCTGACTGCAAATACATGCACAGTTTCTTTTTTTTACATCACTATATAGGCCCAACTACTATATCAGAACAGAAACGTGTATCTTAAAATTATTAGGCAAACTTTTAATTATAGTTCAAGTTAAAATCAGCGCCTACTTGTAGTTTTCTAAGGGATGCTTCTATGTGTTTGTGGTCCCCGTTGACATCGTCCTGTTGAGTAAGCACCTGTTCCGCGTGAGTGAGGAAACCAATCACATCGTCTAAAGCATGGTCCAGTTCTCCAAGCGATACTAGCGACTCCTGTAGGCGAGTCTGAATAAAAAACATGCAAAAAAAATTACGATCTGCACTTTATGCTTTAATGGTAAGTAGAATTAAAACAAGTTCGCTGTTCTGTTTTCCTAATAATCAGTGACTTTGTTGCTAGGGAAATTGTGAACTTCGTTTTCCTTTTGGGCCTTTGTAATTTCTTGAAATTTAAATAGTTCTGAACACAATTACCGCGCAAATTATAAATGAGTTTGTGCAATGTGCCTTCCAACTCTTATCTGATACAGCAACATGATGCCAGAAAATTTCATGACAAGCAAGCCAAAAGCCCTGATATATACCTCTCTATCTGCTATTCCTTTCACCAAATTTGCCCATCTCCCATTCATTTCTTTCACGGTGTCCAATACCCCATCAGCAGCCAGAGGAGACATTGCCTTAAGCTCTGCTGCCTGGGTGTTTAGTTTTTCAATATCAGCGTCTCTAGCATGCGCTTGAAGTTTTAGAACTTTAAGTTCTTCTATTTGTATTTTGATCGATCTTTTTTCAGCAGCAACTGGTCCCATTCTTGCAAGGTTTTCTTCAAACTTTGGAAGCCAAGAGTTAATGTCCTGTGAAATAAAAAGAATCATGAATAAATATCACCAATACTTTTATAAGACAGGTAAACGAATATAGATTCCACCATTTACTAAAAGGGCCAGAGAGCACATCCTACTGGAAATCTTATAACATATACCTATAGTGAGGGGATACATTTAATAAAATGTAGCTAATTTCACAAGGATTATCCCTGTTATTCATATAATACTGCATCTGTCAAAAAGATTTGTGGACGATCAGGTATTCCATATAGTGACGTATGTTGTTCTGGAACAAGATAGATAACTCTAACAAAGAATGTTAAGATCTGCATTGTACGTAGAATAACACTGAAAGTGTACTGCGACGGCGACAGCGACGACAGACACAGGCGACGGCTAAATGTAGGCCTACTCACAAATCTGTTTCTATGCATAAAAAAAGAGATTCTATTACCTGGAATGTTTGTTCAAAGCTCTTCCCTTTCTCAAATGCATTGTCTAACTCCTCCTCCCTCTCTTTGATCCCATCCTCCAGGTTCTCCATGTTCTCGTCCATATCCTCCATTGCTTTCTTCACCTCTACCTTGCCCGGTTCCCCTACCAGAGAGCTGAAGTAGTCGGCGGTCTGGCGGCATTCTTGGATTGGTGTCTTCGTCTTCTCAAACTCTTCTTTTATGGCCTGGCAAGATAAATATTATAACTGGTAAAATATATTGATGATAATATTAAATACAAATGACAATATTTTTAAACACCAACCAATAAAGATTTGTCGCTTTAGCAGCAATTTAGAATGTCAAGAGAAAGAGTAGATTTATAAATGTTAATAAAACGTCCTTAACGTCCTTTGAGCATTCAAAATTATCCACTTTGCCAAGAGTTTTCGAAAACTGTCAGGCATGATCAAAATGGTTAAAACTGAACTGGGAGAAATAATTCTGCATTCCCTGCGTTCAATTATCTCTACAACTGTCATGCACATAAATTTAGTAGAACTCAAGTTACACAAAAGGTGATTTGCAATACAGCCTTATAATATATATATACTTCTTACATATAATTCTTTCTGCTGTTCCTTCACACTTTCGGGCTCCACATGGGGGCTATCCTGTGAGTTCAGGTTATCTTGCAGTTCCTTAAGAGTATCCATAAGACCCCCATAGTTAGCCCAAAACTGTTCCCCCACATTAAGGGCCTCCTCCAATGTGCGTGAGCGAACATTAGCGGCGGCTTTCACGGTATCGTGAAGCTGCTCGAGTTCAGTGATTTTGTGCTTTAACTCTTGTGCTGAAATCAGGCAAAAAAGATCAATACAATTATTTCTTTTTACACAACATAATGTACCCTTAAAATATTGATCTCCTTTCAGAAAACGAGGAAGAGGAGATCTTTTACTGGGTTATTTGGAAAACTCACTACTGACAAAATATTGCATTTGGCACAGTAAAAATAACAACTGGCAGGCTGCCGAAGAACTGCTCTGATTCGGAGTAAAGGGGCGGTGTGTGTGTGTGTGGGGGGGGGGACTTACCCTCTGCTTGTCTGTCCTCCTCAGGCACTTGGGCGATAAAGGCAGCTGCTGCATCTTTGGCGTTGACCAGGGCGTCCCTGCGACGATCAACATCCTCAAGAACATTCTAAAATAGACATCAATACATAGATGTTATAACCACGTAGTTAAAACTTGTTAAACAATTCTAAATCAAATGAAAATATCTGCTGATGAGTTATCACGTGTTGTGAAAATCTGTTTTTTTTTAAATATTACAACAACAATACATTCTTTCTATTTCAGACATATTCATTCTTCAGTTCTTATAGAACCAGATTGAACAGTTTACCACCTTCAGATCTTGTCTTAGTTTTATGCTAAATTATCACTAAGAAGTAATGACTCTCGTTATTTGTACGAGGACCTTATTCCGCGTAATCGCAACCACTACCTGCGACTCCGCGATCTGCTCCTTGAGTGGCTCGGGGCGCGTTGGGACGGGGTCTGCATGAGCAATCTGGTCGTTCAGCGCCTGCAACTCCTCCGACAGGCTATCTAGTGCATCGGTAACCTAAAGAAATTTGGCAGCTTTTCAATCATCAGAAAGAAAGCCGGGGTGTTATTCCCTAGGCAACACACCACATCGATAATTGTTAGAATTTTTCAACTCCCTCCGCAGTTTTATTAAAACGCCTGGTATTGTGTTGCTAAGTAATTACGTGATCAACATTAATAAACTGATCTACCTGTACAGAATTTACACCCCAAGTAGAACACTGTTGGTGTTACCAGTCAAGAAAAACTGGCACACATTTCAGGAAGATGTTCTTGTACCAACACGCAGTATTTTTAAGTGAAAAAATAAACATTAAATATACATCAATGTCATAGAAAACAAAGGCTGAGTAAGAGACATTACTTGTCCTCCGTGGATAAAAACGGATGTTTTATAATCTTATAATCGCACTTTGATATAAAGTAAGCAACATCTTTGCCATAAAATTCAATTAAACATGGTAAAAGCTCTCAAGGGGTCGACTAGGAAAACACTGGCTGTTTTGTACTTGTCATTGTTTCGTAATCATATGTTAATGAAAGCCCACCGAGGCCAGAAAGTAGGAGATACTGATTTCTGTGGCTAACATCCAGAATTTCTTGGTAAAGCCATACGTGTGTAGGATAATTTACAGTGTAATTCTGTATCTGGTTTTAGTTTCTCTGGTCTGAAAGTAATTTCTCTAACAACGATAATCTCTATTGATCAGAAGTGACTTCTGGTACACGCATTAATCTTGAACAGCGCTTAAGGTAACATAAATGTTCATAGATTTTAGAGGTAAAAAGCAAATGTTATGATGCGAGTACCATGTTGATCATATTCAGTATATAGCTCTGTCCTATATTACGCGAATACCTCTTCAATCCAGTTTCAATACATTAAGCATCATAAAGAGAGATTGTCGATAATCAAGAAGACGGATTATCAAGCGTACATCCTGTATACATGTACATTCGGTGCTATATATCTTTAACCTAAAAACGTTCATCGAAGCAGTCCAAAACCGCTGGGTCTATCAACCATATTTCCCACTTAAGGGTAATTCTCTGTCAAAGGCACTCTACATACATTAATACATCAAGAAGCATCCGTTATATTTGTAACATGGATAATACCAGCAGGAAACTGGACTATGATATACGTTAACATTATATCTAATATTTGGCGATCAGGGTGTGGGTCTGAGCATGAGTCTAAAATGCCTGTATCTATATCAACATATTCAGCCATGTGTGTTGACTTTAGTACAACCTACCTCTGATGTTGCTTGCCGGAAGGCATCATCCAGTTCGTTAATCTTCTCTCTCACGGCGGCTTTAACGTCCTCGTAACGGCTGTTGATGTTGAGAAGGGTGTCCTGCACCTGGGATCCGTGCTCATCGCTACAGACACCCATAAGCTCCTGCCCCCCTTCATTCAGGTTCTCAATCTGTGGCTTACGTTCTTCTATCAACCGTTGGGTGTTCTGCGGAGAGAAGAGCACAAAACTGGGGAATGAATCCACCCGTGCCATGTTAATTTTAGTAGCTTTATATCAAGTATGAAATACCGGTCCCTCACTCACGCCTCCCTCCCCCTCGCCCATTTCCTAAGATTCCGTGGCTAGAAGCCGCCCTAGAAGCAGCCCTACCGGCGTAGCACCTTGTAGACCATGTTGACGAGTCACTCTGCTATTCCGAGTGATTTTCCAGCAAATAACATTCAGCTGGTTGGTTGAATTAAGCCTGACAATCGATTTTTTGTTCGTCTGTATCTATACATAAGTAAGGCCTGCTGCCTAGCTAGGACTGAGTTCGCAAAATCCTACTGATCCTCGTCACTTCCACTCTTAGCCATCAGGAAACGTTGCGTTCTTAAGCTAATGGAAAGTCAAATTGATTCAACGCAACGAAATCCTTCAATATGAGCTCATAAATAGACATCTTGGGAGAAATGAGATGTAAGGTTATACCGCAGGTCACGGAGCCTTATCCTAACTGAGCCGAGAATACTAGTGTAAACGACAGATATATACATAATCAAGTGAGATCTTTATTTCAATCATATGGATTAAGAGAATACATACATTACCGGGCTGGGTTTGTGTTTCGTTTATACGGATTAAAAGGGCATATGTGAAGCCGTGCTTCCCGCATTTAAGCTAATAGGATCTATCTATTACAAAACATACACCAAGAACCGCGTTTTGTTTATGTACATTCAATATAGACATTTTGATACGTAATGTCAAATGAAAAAAGAGTGTTCAGAAAGCGATTGAAAGTATGTAAAATGCAGGTATATCCGTAACGATGTATTTTTTACATCTATTAAATTGTTCTACGTTTTGCAAGTTGCAAAAAAGGTTTTCCCAGTCTATGCATTCAATACAGACAGATAATGTGAGTCTGTAAAATGATTCAGGGATCAATTTAGGATCCTACCGGGATTTAAAAAACCTCCCTACTTTGATTTTATCCAATTAATGATACTTAATACTTAAAAGGTCACAAAGGTAAGGTTCCTTCTTTACATATTAAAATACAACCCTAAAGATTGTATAGACAGAAACACCTCATTTTAAATTGGAATCAGACAAAACGATGACTTCATGCATCTCTAAATCCTTCTCGACTGATTCATCAATTGTTATCAGTTTAAAAACGTGATCTCATTCATATAAATATTCCACTTCCTTTGTGTATCGATTCTATGACCTCATGCTGCAACATTCCACCTGTCTGTTAAATAATTCCATCTCATCTTTCTCTTGGATATATTCAGCGCTGTGAAAAGTCCTATTCTATTCTACAGGCGGTCTAATATTGGATACACAACAATTAATTTAATTATACTACTATTACCCTTAATCTGAAAAGATCCCGGTATGAATCCAATTTATTGATTAGAGAAAAGTGTCACTGCATACTTGTGTCTTCAGGGGAAGTCATCAGTTATTATAATTAATGCGCTAAACGGAGTTAAGGGTATTCAAGAAGAGAAGTGAGATTTCGATTCGGAAGGTTTTACAATTTCCTTTCTTTATGAAAGCACTGTTAAGCATATTGATTCATTTCACTGTATACAAGAATGAGTCAGACGGCCGATGAAGCACAAATAGGATAAGGAGTCAAAGTTTGGCATTGCGATTTTATGATACGAAAAATGTATTGATTTTCAAGGAACTCAATGTATGACTTCAGGGGAATAAGACTATTACCTTGACTTGCTCTTGTTGTTTCTTTATCTGGTCTGCACTTTGACCCGCCGCGTCTAGTCCCTGAATCTCGGATTCAACATCGGTAAGCCAGACTCGCAAATCCGATTGGACGTCGTTAAAGTGACGAACCAATGGTGACGCATCTTCTAAAAGTCGCAACCTATCTTCGCTCAGCTTACAAACTGAGTCAGCCTGGCTTCGAATTTGTTCCAATCTGTTCTTCACGTTATCAGCCTCTTCGCTGGTGGTGTCTCTGAGCATCACATTGCATTTATTTACCAGATCTCGGATTCCGTTTTTCTTTTGATCCAATTCAGCATGTAGCGCCTAAGAAAAGAAAATCGATAGATTTGAATAATGACTTTCCCACCAACAAATCTAGAAGAATTGGCAAGAGTGTGAGAAAACGTGCAGCAACAATGTGAGAATACCGAGAATACACAAATGTCACTAATGAAGGTGAGTTGTATTATTACTAAAACTGCAATAGTCAATGACAAACGCGTCTTGGAGCTTCGAACATCGAATTTCGTGGAACCCTCTACGCAAACAATATCAGGTATAAATATATAGTGACCTACCTGTTGGTTTCTTAACTGCACACTAAGAGTCTCTGGCTCGATACTGATTGGGTCGGAGGTGTTAATTTCTGCTTCAGCTTTGTCCAAGAACTTGACAGCTTCGTCGATTTCCTGGAGAGCCTAATAAATACCGAAAAAATCACAATTCTTAGTATGTAATAATACACTTCAATGTGCTATATTGCTTGAACAACCAAAAAGCTAATAAACAGCACGGAGTTGGCATTTGAAATATCATTCTACACTGCACAACGATTCTAGTATATCAGCCACAGGGATCCTTATATACAGCTACATATTAATGCCAGGCCAAGGTGTACTGTGGTTCAATTTGACACGCATATCTTTCCTAATCCTCGCCCGAGGCAGCCTCCTGTGCACGAAAAAAAAAAATAGATAACATTCACTTAAATCCCAAATGACACAACTGCTGAGCAAATGATATGACCAGGAAAAAATATGAACATGCAAGAAAAATATGAATAACAGGTAGACAACTTACTTCCATAGAAATGAGTTGCACCAACATTTCTGTCAGACTGTGCCATTTTGCATGGACGTCGGCGATGGTCTCTCTTAAACTGTTCTTGTCACCTGTCTTTGGGCTGTCAACAAGCTCTTTTCCTGTGTGTTTAATTTCGTCCAAATCCGTTTGCTTTGCTTGCTTTTGACGATACAATTCCTCGATTTTGTCTTTAGCGGAGAAAGTTCCGATTTCAGTGGCCTTCTTTAGTACTCCAACAGTGCTTCCAATCCATGTTTCAACCTGCTGCACCGATCTTTGAATATTACCCATTTTACTCATGACGTCATCTTGGTCGTCTGCCCGCGCTTTCATCGCCTCTTGGATTTTCTCAAAACGATCGTGTGCTTCGTTTAGTTTACTTTCGGTGCCGGGGACACCCTCGGCCTGTTTGGCAAGTGTCTCCATGTGTGTCCTACGATTGTTGATTTCAGACTGCAAAACTCTGTGCTCATGGAGTTGCTGGTTCAGGTTTTCCTTGTTAAGGCTCACAGGTGGCAGACATTGAAGTCGGTTCTCTGTATCTTCTAGCCATGTTAGCATCACGTCAATACCATGGGAGATGTCCTGGCTTTGCACGAGCATTTGGTTGAGCTGGGCATTCTTTTGGTCGTATTGGTCTTGGATAGCGTTGTATCTTCCCTCCATTAAAGCAACTACTGTTGCTATCTCCTGTGCTTTATCTTTTGTCTCGTTGCTTTCTAGGAAGTCAACCAATTCACCGCCAACACTTTTAAGATCGTCCACCAGTTTTCCTTGTGATGCGACATCCGCGTTATAAATTGACAAAAGCTCTATCTCTTTTTGTATCTTCTCCGGCTCAGGCTCTACTTCCTCTGGCTTGACATTAGCAATTTGTTCCTCTGTTTCAGGGAACCAGTCTTGTAGCTCAGCTTGGATTTCTTTGAATTCTTTACATTTTTCGACGGTATCTGTGAGCTGAGCCATCAAACCCATGCAGTTTGTTAACAGTGCTTTATACTTTTCATTAACGGCTTGTAATTCTTGGTCGATCACTCGAGCTGCTTCGTCGTTCTCGGCCCCCGAGTTGTCTCTCTGCAGGTGAATGCCCTCACGGAATACTTCAAGTCCTTTTTCATAATCCTAAAAACATGCAAAAGAAAAAAAATATCCGATTAAATACTTCACTGGCACACACTTTGAATATCGTATATATTTTCAGATAATATTACAATGCCAGGTTGACATTTGAAGTTTTCCAATTTTATGTGTGTTCTACTGATGTGTTAGCAGTTATTTGGAACTGTTTTTCATATTTTCACATTATGTACAATTTTGTGTTGGAAAAGAAGTGTATGTGTGTGGACGCACACTTTTAAGCGAGCTCAGCTGACTGAATAGGCTGAACACTGAGCGCGTCACTGGTGTCAATTTTACATCCTTAATCCCACTTCTCTTCTCTATCATTATTCCTGCTGAATCAATATGCATTGTCTGATATCCCTCCAGACCGCCTTGAATTTCGCAGACAGCACAATCAATACGTAAATTCCAAGAACGCAAGTACAACATTACCAATTACAGATTGCCGACTGACAACATTACAGCCATCATCAGAAAATAGACTCATGTGGGAATATGTGGCCATTTGTGAGCTTCGATGTTCTTTTGATAATAGCCATAGTGAAAACAAAAATAGCTACATTTTGCAGTCGCTTTATAAAGTTCAGACATGGTTTCGTTATCAGAGTACTCGTTCAGTTACATTTAGTAGTGATCGAAATAAAATCTTGTTTATCACTTCTATCAAATGCCTTTCATACCTGACTGTCATTTTTGAATTGAGAACCTTCATTCATTAGTTCGGACAAATTGCTCTCTTTCAACATGGCCTCATCAGCAAAACTCTGAAAGTATAAATTGCGATTCCTTTTTTAAATAAAAACGACACTGCACAGTGCAAAAAGTCCATTATACATAAAACAGAGGTTAAAGAATCTTGTGGAAAAATATTTTATTGAAATTGAAAATAACGAAACGGATAATCAATTTCATTTTCGCAGAAATACCCCTAAGTTTTCATTGACCAGGATTAACCGATCGCCTCACCTTAAAAGCTTCTGAATGTTGTTGCAGATTATCTAAATCTGTCAGAGCTTTCTGCATTTCTCCAATGGTCTGTTCTCCCTGGGTCAGCCACTCATCAAAACTTTCTAAGTTCTCGTAGAAGTCTTGAAGCTGGTGCAGCAGAGCCTCCAGGAGTTTCATTCTAGCCTCCGCCTGACTGTATACCTAAACAAAAGAAAAGCGCTTCATAGGCAAATGGTTTTGAAATATTTTGATGCAATATCACCCAAAAAAATCAAGAAATGCGGACACTCCTTCAGTTATCAAAAATACATCAATAACATAAAGGTATTGTGAAACTTATAACAACTTTCTAAAATTTCTTTTTACACATTATCAATCACAATGGCTGTTATTCGTAGAAAGGCCAATTTTAAGCCATAATTTTAACTGTGTCCAGTGTATAGCATTACATGTACACGTATATCTGGCGGAATAAATTTAAATCAGAATGATGGAATGATCCCTATGATTTGTCACTGTTGTAACCTAACGACTCAATGAACACACATTCCTCCTTCACTTGACACCTCAAAGCCTCTATAACACGATATATGGCAATAAGATTCAAGGGACTGGACAAAAGTATTTCTTCGACATAACAAACAAAAATATACGTATACGAGAAAAGTTTACTTGAAGATAGATGGTACACCGAGATACTGTCCAAAACATTTAAGACACAAAAGGAATTGTGTTGGATTAGTTTTGAGTGCAATTTGTCAGCCAATGGGTCTCACATACCAGAATATAGCCAATGAAAGAAACAAGAGATCGCTGCAAGTTTCTGGCACTCTGCGGAAATAGAATTAGTAAAATGTTAGTTTGAGACAATTTTCAAAATCTACAGCCTTTCCTCTCATGCCATGCAGAACCTTGCTGCAATCCCTCTGCCTGAATTGTAGGTATATGCCTAGTATATTGGTTACAATTTTTATCATGCATTTTTGATGATGTTTTCTTATCATGTTGCCAAAGTTTTCATCGCTTGGACAATAAATTAAACGTATATCATGCATTCTGTAAATCGATGGGATCTTACTTTCCTGTTAACGAACTGTTGTTTTAGCATATAATTCAGCTCGTACCAAGGCCCTATCCCTCACAATGCTTATGTCAACGAGCACCATGCACGAAATGTAGCAATGCACTGTGTGAACAGTACATCTGGTCCACTATACGCCTGTTTAATTAATCAAAATTTCTTGAATTTTCACTCCAAAAGAATGAATAAAAGTTAATCTAATCTGATAAAAATCAAAATCTCTTTTAAATTTCTAAATATCACTATAACGAGAACCGTTACCATGCTGAAAACCGATCCTCTTTGCACTTTATATATATGGAAATGATCTAATACAAGGGATTCCATAATCGAATATGCTACGCGGCCACGCGCACCGCTTGCAACAAGGTGGGATCCCCACAAAAGTGAATAAAAGTGACAATATAAGCCATTCTCCAGAATCCAGCACTGTAACACTTAAATATTCTACGTAAAACAATATTATGTTCAACATCTCCATCAGTTGTTTTTGAACATTTTCCACCACAAGACCATTTCCGTCTCTTCATGCAAAAAACAAGTAACATTGAGAATGGTAAAACCTACAAGGCACGTGGTGGTTTATTGCACGAGTCACTTACGATTAGGACTCTTACTCCGAAATCACAACACAAAAACTTCTCAATTTATATTATTACCCGAACCCCAAACTAAATTTTACTAACCGCTTCGAATCGGAGCTTGAGGTCCGATGTAGCAAAACGCAGTTTCTGGTACTGATGTTCTGATGCCTCGTCTCGACTTGAATTCTTTGCATTTTCGAGGAGCTCTTGCGCCTGTTCTAGGAGGAGCTCTATAGGGTCCTGGTGGTTTTCGACGTCTTTCAAAAGATCCTGCGAGAGAAAAAATGGTTAACGTGGACGTACAAATATCATTATTGATTCTTGTAAAGTGTCAGGGAGAAAGAAAATAAAACGATGAATAATAGATATGGCATAATAGAACAATGTACACAAGGCTTGGGACAGCATACCAAACATTTACCAAATGCAAATGATATTTTGCTTTGGACAAAGAAAATGAGAGATGCAGACAAATCATTATCAAATATCTATTTATTGGCAAACAAATAGTACTTAAAAAATAACAACAACATACAGAGTAACCCCAGAAAGCATCAAAGTGCACTGATTTTAATAACAGTAGACCTATAAGCGTCTATAATTTATTATGTAGGGAGCAATCACATAAAGAATTATATATATATTGTCAACGGTCACCATCTGAAACATCCTCAAAGCTATAGTGAATTCGTTAATGTATGCACAATAACTGATTATTTCCGACTCCACTATCCAAATAATGTTATCAAAATAATGCAACGTACATCGAATGTTAAAGCCTTATTAAATCTACAGTTATATTACATATTGGAAATTTAAATTAAAATGCAAAGGAAGACGTGCCCATTCTATGTCGTGTATTTCAGTTAAATGCCTTACCTCTTGATCGTCAGCTTGTTTTCTAAGCTCATCTGAATCTTCTGACGGAGGTTTCTGCATTCCCAATTCTACTTCTTTTTCTCCTACCCACTTCAGTTGATACGATATATCCATGAGTGTCTTCAGAGACTCGTTCACCTCGGGCAAAGAGAGAGTCCCAGTCTTTGGGTCGTAGCACAACACAGTTTGCGGAGATAAAAGGTTCTCGTCAAGAGCTTGCCTCAGAGTCATTTCTGGTCTACCTGGTATTTTCAGGATGGAGTCGTCGTATGCTTTTCCCTTAGCTTGCAGTTCCTGCAGCGTGAATCTCTCCTCTATGAACTCCTCTGGATTGATTCTGGGGTTGATCAGGTCTCTCTTCGCCGCGATAGAAATGCTAATATCACGACCGGAGGGGTCAACAAATTTGCCAGTTTGGGGATTAAACTGCCCCTGATCTATAGACACAGCCAGCGTGACGACCTCATTGCCAATTTTATCTACAAAAAATACATAATTTGGATCGAAATGACCATTATCCACCGCCTCTTCAATTGTCATTTTTTGTTTCGTTTTAGGATCGACATAATTCCCGTCCTCGTCGAGGAGTTTCTGATCATGCATGGCTCCAAGTGACATGGCATCCAGGGCCTTGAAGATCTCCTTGGCGGTCTCGGTGGCTATATTTCCAGAGGTCACGGCCTCGGGGATTGCCACACCAAAGCTCTCGTCTTGATCAGCATTCACGTAGGCGACTTCCGGGATGTCCAACAGACCGGATAGCACCGCCTCCTTAACGGATAGGTCTTGATTAGTAATTGGGTGTTTAACCCCGGTAATGTTGGTATCCATGTGAGGTTCGAGGTGTTTAGTATGTCTGTGCGGTCCATTATAGCCTCCGAGTCCACACGGGGGTCAATCAGTTGTTTTTCAACAGCAGCTGTAATTGACAGTTCATTCCCGGTACTGGGGTCAATAAACCGACCCGTGTCCTCATTAAATTTCCCATCACTAATAGCGCGACCGAGACTGCTGACTTTTTGCTCAGGGATGTCGTAATAGTAAATTTTGTAGGGATCGAGGTACCCGTCGGCAACGGCTGAGCGGAAGCGTACTTTTAGCCCCGTGGTTGGATCGACGAAAAGGCTCGTATGAGGATCTAGTTCACCACTAGAGAGGGGGTTATCGAGACTCCTAGCCTCACATTCACGGAGAATCTGGGTGGCAGTTTTCGGGTCAACGTATCCCATCGCCACCGCCTCTTGAAGAGTGTACCGATCGCCGTTATTTGTGGCGTATTCCAACGCTTCTAGGGCCATTATCTTAGCCCGTAAAGCCTCTTCAAGGTTAAGGTCCCGTGAACCGTCCACCCCGGATTCTTTTATACCATCTATGGTCATGTCCATCTCATCTTTCAATTTGTGATAGCTTTTGTCTTCAATGGGCTGTTTTCGTCCCTCCTTAGGTTTGCGTAGTTTGATGGTGATAGTGTCGGCCGAGTTGTGATTAGCGGTGGAATCTATAGGTTTAGCCTTGATGAAACCACGCATTATAGCCTCGGCTATCATAATTTCCATTCCTGTGTCCAAGTTCTTATACACCCCTTGCTCTTTATTGACGATTCCTGAAGCCAGAGCCACCTTTAATGAAACATCTTTCTTCGTGCGAGGGTCAACAACACTCATGATCAGATAGCTTTGGGTGATGAATAAATCATCTTCATCTGAAACGTGACCGTTTTCAGCAGCTAGTAAGATAAAACCATGCTGGACTGCTTCATCTATGCTCATTGACTCCCCAGTTGTAGGGTTGATGTAGCGACCCTTCTTGGGGTCAAGTATCCCAGCGTCCATAGCGTCATTGGCGTTCAGTTTTTGGTTATTCCGTGGGTCAACAACAGCCGAGATTTTATAAGTCTTACCACTTCGGGTTTTAACTGTCTTAATAACCCCAGATTCAGACGTTTGCTGTAGTATTGTGCGGTTTACATACTCCACAATGATAAAACCTCTGTTCATTGCCTCTGGTATTGGCATGCTCTCTCCGGTGACAGGATTTCGGTAAACTCCATCCTTACGGTCCACAATACCATCAGCGACGGCGCTGAAGATGCTTACAATCTCATCAGTCCTTGGGTCCAACACACCAGTAATAGAGAAGGTCTGAGATTCTCGCATGAAGTCAGACGAGAACATCTCCTCCTCAATTGTTTCCAGAGCAGACGACACCGTCATCATATCGGATTGCTGTTCTTCGTCATCATCCTGCGCCTTCTCGAAGATGATCATCAGTTGTACCTCATTATGTTCTATGGTAAGGGGAATATCCGTATCGAGTTCAACGTGCTTCATCCTAAAAAGAAACGCATGCCACATAAATATGCATGGAGAATTGTTTGCGTTCACGTAGAACACAAAAGGACCCCAATAATAAGTTAAAAACGAGAGAAATGACAACAAATATATACCTAAATAAAATCTATCTACCCAAGTGTTTTTATTTGATTGAAATTTCGATAATATTCCATCAAATCTCACATTTTAAAATAAGGCATCTTAAACATTTTCATTATTTCCATTTTGCAAAATCTAAGTTTTGGTGCATTATAAAGTGTAGAACTCGACTTCCTTGAAATCAAATATCGCGGAAATAGACAAGAGTGACAACACGCACTCACCTCTCGATGTACCCATTAGAGCACCAACGTAATTTTCCCTCGTCGTCAAAGCAGAGGTAATACTTAGTATTGCTAGACTTGTCCACGGTGTTGGTGTAGTCATCGGCATATATGGCCAACTCCTGGGGATCGCAAATATATGTGTGGCGTAAGTGCATTACGGCTAACATAATACAGAACCTTACAAGAAGGGTTCTCTGGTGATTTTTGAGTGTCTCAGGGCCTTTAACGACTGATGTATTTTAGTGCACTATCAAAAGCGTCCAATAAAAATTAAAAACAGCTGATGTGTTGGAAGTTTTTTCTTTTTAAGTTTGCTACCTAGGAAATATCATGGGTGTTGCCAATGTTGTTCTTTCAAAGGGACTTTTTTCTTTTGTCCATGACTCGAAAACATGTACACAGTAACAATAGCCGACTCATTAGAACCATTACATTTTAATTACCCTATTATTTTGTAGCTTCAAAGTTTACAAAGGGTGGACGGAAAAATCTGTCAATTCCAATCCTCGGTTATTACTCAATTAAAAAATTCTAAATAAAAGTTAAGATTTGATCTAAAAATGGCCAATTAATATATTGTTTGATTGCACTGCACGCCTATGCTTCAAAACGTACCTCAAACGTGTCTACCATTTTCTCGACTTGTTTCCACTCGACAAAAAATTTCGTGGCAGAATGGCGTCTACCTACAATAGATAAATGTCAAAAAATTAAAGCAAAAATTAGGCACAATTAAATAAACATACGATACAAAGCAACTGTGCTTATCATTCACGACTCCATATTGATTCCAGGAGAAATGAAGACCACATTTTTGTGCACTTATCGGCGTCCACTGTGCACTTATCGGCGCCCACTTTCAAAGTGTTAAAAACTTCAGCTGAAAAAAATATTAACTGTTGGTAATTGGTCGCTGGAGGCCTATATATTCAGTCACTATACCTTTACTTCTAAGGACCTATATTCAGCATATATCTAAATCTGCTTTTAAACAGTCGTGCATCTTAAAACTGCTTTTAACGAAGGTATATGCCTACTCTATATGGATGACATAAGGACAAAATATAATAGAACTAGAATTTAAAATATGACAACAGTTGCCATGACAACCGATGCTCTCATGACGTAGACATTTATACATCAGCGACATTCATCAATACCTGTTGATATAGCTTATATATTGCTGGAAACGATGCATTTGCAACACTTAATATTTAAAATAGAGCCGTGACTTAAATATTTCGTCAGTCGCTTCTTGAAAAATACCCAAGCCCGATCTTATGAAAGATATTTGAAAAGAATCCAAAGGAAAGAAAAGTGAACCAAATGACCTACTTAATACCACAACCAAACTTAAACTATTGGCAGTCCATAAAAAGAGGATATCATACCTTCGTCTTGGTCGACTTTTGAGTCTTGGAGCAGTTTCGCAAAGGAGTGAATACTGTGGAGGAAGTCTCTGAGGTCAGCTCCTCCGGGTTCGTCAATCCTCAGTTTTCTCAGCGAGTCTTTCAGCAATTTCATAACATCTTGTGTCTGCGCTGGATTCAGCACGCCGAGCTAAAATGTAGATCATTGGAATAGACAGACTACCCTTTCCTTGCTAAAGACAAGATCGATGTACCTCCTGGGGATTGCGCTATTTCAAATAACAACATTAGTACTGCTACGGCTTGCCTTCCCAATGTGAAATAAAGGGCGTTTAATGCATCGTCGTGTCTGAGCAGAGAGATTGGCCTGATGTTTTTTGTAATCTATTCTGGGAAATATTTCATCTCATTGTCTCCTAAGGGATTTTTGCAGTCTGGTAACGTAAACATGAATATGGAAGGTACAGAAACGAAATGCAAATGTACCAAATGTGTTTTGATTCTAGCAGACAGCGATTCAATTTGTGTGGAGCTACCATGTGTTCAGCATTCTTTAAATTAAAAAAAAAACTAGTAGTTCTATGAAGTGTTGTATTGTCTTGTCTACATTCCTCATAATCGATACCTCAACCGACGCAGGAAAAATAAATTATACAACGTTACCACAGCTGTCATGGAAGTCTTTTTCATTACGAGTTTTACCTTCAGCACACTTCAACATACATATATATATGTATATTATATTCATGTTTTTTGCAGACTAATAATAATTCCTCTTATCGACCCTTATTACTTAGTTTCAAATTCCCTTCTGCTATTTCCGTCCAAATGTGTTAAGGAATTAAAAGGGATCTCTGCAGAGAGTATAAAACTTGTTTATTTTTAAGATCATGAAAATTTCATACCATACCTCTGATGAATCAACGCCGTTGATCACCCGCGTTAGAAGACGTAGCGTCTGACTGCGAAGCGTTCTAAGGCTGTGCTCCCAAATGTTAACCATCCTTTGGCGAAGACTGCAAAGAGCAATAAACATTGTTTTTCTATATCCCCATGGAATAACTCCGTTTATTTTCTAAGACTGGTGCGTATTTGATCATTTTGGTGCGAAATTCGTCTACTTGACAGTACGCCTAACTATGTGCATTGCCTAGTCAGTTTTATTCTTCACAGTTGCTGTGGATAACTTCACACCTCATTTGTTTTAACATCAAAAAGATAACACAGGGACCAAATCAAATGAGACAATACTTATGAGACAATATGTTCAGCATCCGCTAACTCGCTAGTACAAGCCAAGCAAACAATAAAAATATCAAGTGAATTTTTATTATCAGTATATTTTCAGTTGAAATTTAACATGATAAACCTACCCATTAGCCTTGTCCACTGCCTCGCTGTCCGGGGAAGGAATCAAGAAGAGAATGGCCGGAGCAATGCTTTCCACACCTGACGCACTTCGCACCTGTAACAAAGATTCCAAAACGTGGTACTTTTAACTGCTATCATACGTTTCTTGTTAGTCTTCAGTATTGTTTCCCGTTTTGTGTTACTGGTGTAAGCTGGAGTTAAAATCAAAGGCATCATGGTTTATACTGTCTCCTATTTCTTACCTTAATGTGGTTTTATTTATTCATTTATTGAGATGAGGTCGTATGTTATGTTACGCGATAGAAACTAGTCACCTCGAACTAAAACCACTATCAAAGTATTTCCTACCTTCCACTTTGTCCCATGTGTGTTATCCAAGAGTGTTACTTCATCATCCTCTGCTACAACAAACTAAAATGTTCCAAAATAGTTACTCTTCGTTGCTATCAAACCCAATCATTACAAAAAAGACCAAGTATGATGATTTAATAAATGACCCAGAGATTTTTATATTTGACACGGAGCGCTGGTAGTCTGATACAAAATTCTTGTACCAGAAATTTTTGCCATTTATATATTTAACAATTTGATCTAATATAAACCATTTAATATTGCATTTCCTAAGCTTAAGCTAAGGAATATATTGATTGAGTAACGATAATTAATGTTATCATAGAACGTTGTTTTAAATAACATTCCTCTCATTTAGACAGAATCAATAAACCTACGTCTTTGTGTTCATATGCTGCCAGCGCTTTCATCTTCAGTGGGTTTGGCGGCATTTCCTTCCTCCATTTCAAAGGAACAATCGTCCCGCTGCGCTCGAACAGCGTTTCCACTGTCGTCTGCAGTTCTAAAAGACGTCTTGTGGTTTCCTAGAAACAGCAAGGAAAATACAAATCTAAATAATCTTCATCTTGAGAATTCAAAAAAAAAAAAAAAAAAAAAAACTTTACAGGTTGTTTTCCTTGAAATCTGTTTTTGATATTATAAAAATGCATTAAAATTATTTGGGCTTAATCCGTGATTAGGTTTCCGAAAACCACACAACTGAATACTCAATAAATGATGAGCACTAATAAAACAACAACAAAATCTCCCTGACAGAGTAAGGTATAAGAGCTTGATTTACACAGATGGCAAAGTTTTCCTACTATAGACTAGCATGACATGTTGCATGTCCTTCAGAAATGGATGACAAATTACAAATTACAGAAACCATTCATAATTGCTTTTAATGGTGACTACTACCTCTGCGTGTTTCATTAAATTGTAACCTTTCAGTCTTTTAGATACTACTGAACTGGTTACTGCCTTCGGTATAATTATTCATATTCAGTCACTATTTCACTCCTTTCTAATAACATGATCAAAAATTCAAGGCCAGTGAACTGTTTCGATAATATAAACTCGTGATAGCATAACAAGTTTATTTTTTCAATAAGTCTAAAAAGCGGCTGGCGCAACGTTCACTATAAATAAGAGTTGCTGTTCAAAAACACGCTCAGTACTGTTAAAGGTCTTTAAATCAGTTTATAGATGTTTCTTACTTTGATAGACCAACGATATTTAGATAGAATGTGCAGCGGGTTATTTAAGTAAATAGTTTTTTTATATAGGAAAAACAGAAAACTGAGAAGCGACGTACATGTAGAGTCACCTCTTGTGATTCGACAAAACATCAAATTTTACTTATCACGCGCATAGCTTGTGATATATCGCTGATAATCAAATTAGTGCGTTAACTATCTTGACCTTCTTTTATTAATTACAGTGACATTTCTCTGAAAATCTAGTTAATGACTGGGTCTTCGTCACATTGCAGTGTATATTACCATCTTCAGTCGGAAAAAAATGCCCTGGATATTATAGTTAATAATACGTGAAAAGAGCAATTATATTCAGGCTAACATTAACTATTTCAAAAGCTTTATTTTTGAAACGATATTTGTTGTCTTATTCAAATGTAGATGGCGAGACACCTTAAAACTAAAACAACACAGACATCATGGTTTATGGCCGTTGGAATACGTACACGATCCAAAAAAGAAAAAAAACAGAACCAGGCATCAGAAGAGACATCTGGCGGCGTTAGTAGCTAACTAATCCCGATGATTATTTAAATATCAATGCGTAAAAAAAGTAAATGAAAATAAAAACACACGACTGACTGTCATTCTTAAAATACTCACGCGTATGTCCAGAATTTGTTGTTGCACATTCTTGTTTTGTTTTGCATATTTTTCCCTGGTTGATTTTGACATCTCGCTGATGAATTGTGCCAAGCTATCTTCGTAGTGCTTAACCTCATGAAAAAACTGAAAAAGAAGTACATTTAAATAAAAACAACCAACGGAAAGCATGTGTCCGGTAAGATACAGGGATATTAAACAGAAATTATGACATATATGGCGTTAAAACAGAAATGTGAAATAAAGATCCAGTCGATAATAAAAGCGTGTGCCTCTCCATTTTTTTTCAGTCGTTTGCACTTTATTGCAAATTCTGATTTGACGTATTTCACTGTCCTGGGATTTCTTACCAACTGTTGCCTAATTTACTTTTACATATTTAGTTCACAGAAGGCTTAAAGAAAATGCAAACAGATTTTATTATGCTTAAAATGCTTTTCGTATTGGAAACGTAGCGTCACGTCACGTCACGTAGCATGACGCACTGAAAACATGGTCGTGTAGCGCGGCGTATTATTATCGTGTCAGGTCGTTTGAACGAACTCACCTTGTGATATTCTGCAGCATGTGACTCATGCACCTCCATACACCAGGTAAGATCAGACAACCAGCTCCAGCTCTTCTTAACTGCACCCATGCAGGACTGAAATGATAAACAAAAATGCTTTGATTTCTGGGGGGAAAATACAAAGTAAGGGCATTCATTTTTGGTCTTAAAGGGCCCTCATAAATTATAACTACAGGCTATATTTTTCCTTATCTTCCATTCTATCCAAAACCTAAAACGCTACTTAAACTCGCCTACTTTATAATCAGGCTCCAAAATGGTTACTATATCCCTCTGTGATCTATACTTTCATCTGGGATAATTGCAATATTCATTTTTTCCTACACTACGTAAATAATTCAACTGTTTTTTGTTATGAATATGAACTCTGCGGGCGTGTATTTATACATGTAATTTACGTATGTATTTTGCCTTATTTTATAGCTGCACGGAGCCTGCAGGTGGTGATATTCACTTTTGATATGTGTATTTACCTGGTATGTTTTTGCGGTATTAGCATCGTAAAGTATCTGCTCATTCACCTCCTGTTGTTGTGATACTAATTCCAAGGCTCTTGTATCCACTTCTGCTGATACTTTCTGGAGAGAGATATAAACCGAGTGAAATTTATGGAGAGGAGGGGGGGGGGGAGAGGGAGATAAACGTAATCAAATATTAGGAATAGGTTTTATTCATAAAAGTATTTTATCGCAACTGACCTGGTGTGAAACCAACTCAATTCGACTTGCATTATAATCACTGATCAACTGCTTTTAAAATGGAATATTTTTCAAAATAATTTTTACAATTGTTGTACTGACAGTTTACCTGAAATAATTCTTCTATTTCTACTATTTTCGTCAAGGACTCCAAACATTTTTGTCTCTCTAGTGAAAGAGTCTGAAAATATAATTGAAAACGCATACTGAACATATTCTAGTTTAAAACAATGTATACAGGTAAAAATCAATAATAATAATGATGATTCCCTCTGCAAAAGCAGAAAAATAATAATTGTATCCAAACTGAATGCGTGTTATTTACTTCAATGATCTTACACACAAACAACAGCTCCTGGTCTTGTTTTTAGATGATTAAGAAAACTGATAGAATCCAGCAGAACTGATTCTTAACTACACTGCTACACGTCACTCAAAGAGGAAAAAAGTGCATCACAAGGTCCTCTGCGGGGAGTTACTCACTTCATCAACAGACTTGTTTTTTATATCTCTTGCGGTCTATGACTAACAAGATAATATTTACGATCAAACTAAAGGTATCCCAGAATGATGCCATTTCAGACTTAATGTTATAGTCATAGTTAGCTGTTTGGGTGGGTTATTTTTTCAGTGCACTGCACTAAGTTGGTTCTAAAACGTCTGCAAAACAGCTGTGTATACAAGCGACTCTATGCAAAATAAACAACAATATTAGTTAATGACAATAGTTATTATGATATCCTTATTTCAGTGTTTAAACATCGGTCTTTTCTTCTTTCCGTATTTCCTCCCCTCACCCCTCTCCACTCAGGCCTTCCAAAACGTTACAAGGCATACTCAAATATCACCGACAACAACCCAAAATTCATAATGTATCCAGAAAACACTGCAACACAACGGCTGTCTCAAGGTGTTAGTGTCACTCATGAGGTATGACTCTTACGTGTAAGTCACCGGTTGAGACCGTATTGTCGATCCACACGTGATACACCGTCAAATAAACAGGGATCTCCACGCCTTCAAATTCTGCCTTACGGCCCTCCATCGAGCACCTTGTTAAGTCATTGTAGAACACAAACTTGCGTCTTAGATCCAACACCGCTGTTAGTATAGTGCAAACTACTAATGGGTTTGATTTTCAAGGTCCCGTTTCAGATATGATAACCGTAGAATATATGCCTGTGTATGTAGTGCTACATGTTTGCATGAAGGTTTAGCAGCATTGAAGAGGGAGTAGCGCAAATCGACCTTTACTTCTGATATCAGAGATAGACTATCGACCATTGTTATTTCCACACGCTGGTGCTGGTTAATGATTGAAGTGTATGTGCTTAGCTGGAAAACTAGAAACATGATATGATAAAAAAACATATACAGCCATGGAGAGATAGAGAGAGAATGTATCGAGAGGGAAACGGATACAATTTGGCCCGAATGGGACAGTTAAGGACTTATGATCACGAGTTTCACTTGCACTGGTCTAACCACTTACCGTGACACACAATTAAGCAGACTCTTTTATGTCTCCTCATTAATAGCATATTCACAAAAATTGTATTCATGTTGTCATTTTCATCCACACAAGTGGATGCATATGTTACAGTGAAATAAACTAAACTAAACTTAAACATTACAGGTGCAATAGGTTATGTAAAACAACATCTAAAACCGCAGAAAAATGCCAGGTGTGCCGGAAACCTTTCGTTATGTTAGACAACGTGCCGTTACGACAAGTAACGCAACGTTACGTCACATGAAGCGACGTAATTGTGGGCTTTAAAGTATCATATCTGCTAAGCAAATGGCGCAGTTTTTAACTTAATGAACTTACGTCCAGGGAATATGTTGCTTTTTATAAGTTTATGAAATTGCTTTCATCATTCTGTAGCGTCCCAAAACCACCAAACATAGAAACCATGGGGGTCTGAGAGCATGAAAGCAAACCGCGGCAATGATATGTAAGTGGCTGCCCAACAAACAATTCCTCTTCTCCACAAACAAAGTCAATCGCAAACCGAAGAGCACCCACTGGTCCTCTGTTTCTACGAGTATATCCTAAATATTAAAATCATGTACACTAAAATCAAAGAGTTTAACTATCTGCCTAAAGGCCCTAAAACCCAGAGAATCTAACTTACCAGAAGAGAATCATACGCAGTGTCCATGTTGCCAACTTCTTCTTCAGTGTACTGAAATAATATTAACAGGAATCATGAAACTGAGTCAACACTTGTCTAGGCCACTTACGTGATGTGGCGGCGGTGGAGAAATTAATTGTTACCAGTTCATTTACTTCAGCAGTCATCCCTACAGGGTTCGCTGCGGTATGAACCTGCCAGCAAATATTCAATGTTTTTCTTGTATTTTTTTCAGTAAGCGGCCGGTAAAAATGTTAAGCTGATATTTGTGTATTTTAAATGTGGGTATATTACATTCGTGTGTGGATGCCGACTTTGTGCTGCGATGCTGTGATGAATGAATATCCACACAAGGATTGCTTAGTTGTTTCTAAGTAAAACACACCACTCCTCATTCTCTCTCTCATTCTCTCTCTCTCTCTCTCTCTTTGACACACACACACACACACACACACACACACACACACACACTTGGACGCATAAAATATTAGTAATTGCACTACATGCAATATTAGCCAAGTACCATACTCACCTCCTTCCTTGCCTGCATTAATAACGAACAAACAACAATTAAATTAACTGTACATGAACATGCTAATCCTGCCCACACATTCACAGATAAGATTAACGTGGGCAATTGATAAGGGCCTCAACGACGGACGCTGGTCCAAGGACTTAATTAAACATGATCACTTTCTCATATCACAACATTTGTTTGACAAATGCGAAAATCATTGATATGAACGAAAACAAGCCTTTTCGGTCGGGTAGCACTTTGTAATTAAATCACTTTTCTGATTAATAATAATTGATTTCATATAGACTAAATTTCACATAACAGGCGGCTCTAACTGATGAGAAAGATCCACAATATGTGCAGTATGGGTTTAATACTACACGCTTAAAACTCCATGAAATGTTAAACCACAAGACATAACCTTGATATACTGTGATGAACAAGGCATTTTTACCAAATTGAGACTGTGTAAATTGATAGCCAGGACACAGTGCAACGCACAGCAAAGATGATGTGTGGCATTTGCCGTGATAACTTCGTAACCCTGAGTTTCACATTCTGGCAGACATTCACGTCAACTGGCGGGAAACTCGCCTGCTATATAACTGGGCAAAAATCGAACTTTTAATTTCAGGGTAACTTCTGTCAGCATATCGGTGGTACAAGGTTTGGGCAACATAATAACACTTTATCCTATATCCAAGAGGAAATATTTGTTTTGATATTGAAAGTCTAAGTACAGTCCACTATACTGATTATGTCTAACGTAATTAGAAGTCACATGATCATCCAATTAATTGCAAACAAACGGATTTCTGTGAACGTGTTCATCTTCCAATTTCCTCACCTTTTTTGACCTAATTTTCTCCATAAATCCTTTGAACTCTGTGATCAGTGCATGTTTCTTCCTCTGCTTCTCTGTCTCCTCTTTTAATGCCACTAAAGTATTACCAAAAGCAGCTTCCCGTAAATTTTTCTGAAATCAGAAATAAAGATATGGGCGTGCCAGTAATTAAAAAAGAATAACGTATATATGTCAGATAATAAAGGAAGAGCCATAAAATGACCGAGCAATATTAAACTGAAAGTTATATTAAATATTATGAGTGCAGTTTTCCGACGGGAACACGCCATCATACCCTGAAGCAGGAACAAGGCGTGAGGTATGAAGTAATAAAATTGTGAATAGTTACGACAGATACCGGTTGCTCCTACAGTGTAAATTGCATTTCGCTACGCATGTGTTGATATCCATTGTTTGTATTCATCATACTCCAGATGCAAATCACATAAAAACGTTTTGCTCTGCATTTTAACAAGGGCGCTATGTATCGCACAACTTGACACAACACTCGAGCTCGGCAATACACTCATTTACAAACACACAGTTTTCGTTAAGCAACAACCACATACGGACATGGAGATAGTTTGTATAACAGGAAACTGCCCTCCCCTATATGAAATAGAATACAATAAAATAAAACAAAACAAAACAGAATAAATATAATGAAAAGTATGGTAATAAGTATAGGACTCTGGTTGCAACAGTTCAAAGTTAAAACTAAAAAAACGTTTCCAACATAAAACATGCACTTTATTTAAAGAGTGTAGACTCTGGACTTCATCTGACTTGAATATTGGTAAACCGTGTACACGTGTTTCACGACAAGTTAGATTAAAGCCCGCACTATATTCTGTACGTTAACAAGATGGAAAATGTACTGAGTGTAGTAATCACACCGAGCTTGACAGAAGAGGAAGATATAGCGAGAAACAACAGAAAAAATACATTTGTACAGACACAGTTCTGAACCTAACCTAGCTGTAGTGTTACATCTCAGATTGCAATATTTTCATCTCAACCAAAGCGCTTGCTCCTTAGCAACAAAGTCCCCTCTAATAAATTTGTATCGCAAGCACAGAGTCAAAAGGGGGGCGTTTTACGTGTCAAGTCTACGTGATTGCCCGTCATCTCAAAACTACCTATATTTTCTGCTGTGCGATAATGATGAAAACCTAAAGAAAATCATTTAGAAGTGAAGTAACACGTTACCTCGGCGTGGGAAAACCTGTCAACCGTCAGTAAAAGGTCTGTCGTATGTAACCCGAAATCACTAATTTGACTCAGAGACCAACTGTGTTATTATGTGCAGTTGTTCCCGTTTTTTCCTAACGGTTTTATATTCACCTGTATGCATTAGCGTTTAACTAATATGTTTGTTTTGTAAAAAGAACCTGGAGGTCTCCGGTGCTAGTTTTCTACTCTGTTGGGTGACACCACCAGTTTATACTAGTTATCATATTTCCAAAGATACACAAAGATCAGCCACACATCTTTAGTCGCTTCCAATGTTCCAACTCTGGCACTATTACAATAGCATGGTTTGACATTGGTTGATAAAAAAATCTTTGAAAAAAGAATCATAATTTACATCAGCCTCTGGAGGCTCTGAGAGTGAGGTCGGTTTTACGCGTACAATTTTACCACAAGGCTAGACAGGATAGTTTACGTAGTATTAAATTTAATCTTAAGTTTTCAGAATTCATCCTGTGTATGCCTAATCTGATTAAACTCCACCCCTTTATCTCATATAAATGCTATATATACACATAATCATATCGCTATCACCAACCCCGTCACATTTACAAGGAACATGGTCACAAACAGTGCGATTACCGTTTTCTGTTTTCATTAGATTTTCTCTTACTTCTCAATGTTATGAATGCTGCGAGCTTGGTATAGTTACTTTGTGATATCTGAATGTGTTGTTCATAAACATTTTTCCTATCTTTTTAAATGGACCTTCGTCTTATATCAAAAGATGAGGCTCTTCAATATGTAACCACTGACTGTGCCCCTACTGTCATTGGTGAATGGACTGTCAATGCCTACTGGTGGTCTATGGTGGTCTGAGGAGTGTAAAGCAGTGTCCAAAGCAATCATGCTTAACATCAACTGATTTTACAGACATCAGTCTATCAATTTGAACTGCACGAGCACGCTCAGCAATGTAAATATCAGACTAAGTACTGGTAGGCAAATTAATTTGTTCATTTGTTTAAAAAAAACTGACAACGGAATCTTTTCTGATACACAGAACATTTAACTTTGTATGGCGACCTCGTCAAAGCCTCGTAGGCAATGCATGCTCCCTAAATGTGATATCAAATACTGGCAATGCATGCTCCCTAAATGCGTTATCAAATACGGGAACTGTGAATGAAACTGGAAATGTGACCCAATGAATGTAGTAGCAGTCTGTCAATGACGAAATGAAATATAGATATCAGTAATGGCAGTCCACCAGGAAAGTCCGTTGAACATCTCATCAATCACCCAGTTGCAAATATACAGATATCTATAACTGCCAAAAAAAAAAAAAAAAAAACTGACCGAAACAACAGTTCAACTTAATGAAATATGACGACGCCACGGGGTGTTTGCAACTATCGTTAAAGTACACACGGCTGCTTTCCACGCATTTCGGTATTAATACAGAATTCTCTTTTTAAGTTTCCGGGTGCTGTCGGTATTCCTCTGAAGTGGTATATATAACTTTTTTAAAAAATGCCCTCGTTTTCATGCAGGAAATAATACAGTTCCGTTTTTAAACCAACGAGCACCTCCCTGAGGGATTTTTTATAAAATATCTACAGTGAGTGTATGCAATGTCAATTATTTATGCAACTCAAATCAGTCGAACAACAGTCGAACATCAGTTTATCTAAGACGAAATAATTACTACATCGTTTCATCAAATAGTGCATTTTCGTCACGCTCTTAGCCATCTCTGTCAGAATACGACGATCTTTAAAGAAGTAAAAAACCCTCCCACTTTCGTTTCTAGGCCCACTTGACAAGCAACCATTGAAATTTCAGTACCTGTCACCACATCCTTCTGATTGTTATTATATATCCTTTTTTAACGATGTCCCTCATATACCCCCAATTTTTTAAACTGTCAAGTTACTGGCGGTCAGGTATTATCTTGTCAATATACCGTGCACTGGTCATTATTCCAGACATACATATGTCACTGCAAAAAAATGCTTTACTAATGTCATTAACGGGTCAGTGATACTGTCACCTTTCACTGGAGTGTCTGATTTTATCACAAAAAGTAGCAGTTTTCGACGCGTTGTTTAACACAGTGGTTTCCGTCGTATTGATTGGTTAGATTTCGTTGTGCCTGTTAGTAAACGGGTCCTGTCCCCTAACACTTCCCCTCCTCTTACGTTTTAGGTAACATGAGAATACAAAGGAAAAAAAGACCTAGAATGTCCGTCTTTAAATACTTTGCACCAGGTATGTAAATGGACCTACAGAACTTTAATGTGACTTTTCTCTGGTATTAAAACTTTTCATATGAAGGGGAGATCATCGGTGTCACTGTTAATGTCCTCTCATATGAACGCTCTGCTGCATGGCACAGGTACGGCATACGCAGGCTAGACTGTATTCATATACCATTATAAAACATCCATTCACTTGTATATCTAACTATCTAATTGTTCTGTAAAATGTAAAGCTTACCTGAAACTTAAGCAAATGATATCCTTATCACACCTATTAGACGTGTACTTGAATAGAAGGAGTCCTCTCACACGACCAAATGTCTCAGCACAGCCAGTCCCAGGTGAATATTTAACACACTGTGTATAATATAACTATCACATGTCCCTCGTAAAAGGAGGACTGTCGCATATTTTACTGTCTAGGCATATCATACCTGCGTCCACATTCTCATGTCACTACATTGTTTTGATAGTGATTCGGTAATCTTGGACGTTCAATTTTAGTTCCTATCGAATTATTTATCGGTGACTTATTACGATTCCCACCCTTAACACCCGGAGGTTCGGGGAGAATGTATTAAAGCGGCAACAATGTCGGTCAAAATGTTCGTGCAAGATGACATTATGGTGATTTAGCCGGGTGTTCAAATGTTGGGAATTTGGCTTGAAGCTGATTTAAGGTCAAACAAAATGTTTTTTGGGGAGAAATAACGTTTTTATGGTAAGGAGTGCAGTGCATTGTAAGAATTATGAAGACAGGTTATGGCTGAACTATGTCATTCATACAAGGTGACCAGGGTGCAAACAGTCATGCTAATATCACAGTTGCTGTGACCAAATATGGTCCTTCCGTGGAGTAATTTT
Source organism: Lingula anatina (assembly GCF_001039355.2). Next base: position 513,543 of record NW_019774070.1, read on the forward strand.
GATGGTTACTGGTGCACGCGAACATACACCAGCACATACACAGTCACTTGAACGATGGAAAAAAACTGACCACCACGTTACAAATAGCAACGCCTTTGACAAAACGAATCACCCCAATCCCTTTAGACTTTCGAATGAACTAAAACCATGTTCTATGGTTACTTTAATCAAGCTCATCTTTAAGATATTTCATTATTAATACTGAGAACTATAACTTTGAGCAAGCATCCGTTTAAACAACACTGTCGTCACGCGCACAGCAAAAAGCTCGCCTTCAGGCTTACATTTACATTTACACCGTCTCCATGCATTGTACTCTCTGCTAACAGCCCGGCTTAACATTTACACTGCATCCATGTTCACATCTCACGACTGGCCCCAGGGTAGATCTCCCCCCCCCCCCAAACAACCACACTGTCACAACGCTCACTCATGAAAACTTCCCATGAAAACATAAGCACTGCATACCTGTCCATAGCCAGCACGCCATTAACACCGGGGTAACCGTCATATTAACAGGTTACCTGAGCATTCATTGATTTCTCTCGTACTCACCTGTTCCTGCTGTATCCATATCATACAGTCTTCCAGCGAGCTGACCACTTTCTTAGATCCCATTTTGCCCTGTAAAAATCACAACAGTCATGTTTTAATCCGTTAACTTGTCAATATTTAATTCAAAGTTGATGTAAACAGTGAATTCCTTGCTGTATGGGCGGACTGCGCTCTGTGGTACGACGCACAATAATCAGATAGGATAATCTGACCCTTTCTTCCTTCCGCTTTGGAGAATCTAACAAATGGATAATTAATAAATCACTGTCTGGCCGGTGATGTGCAATGCTGTCTGTGTATAGGCGACGTCCTGTAGAAATGTGAAAAGTGACTTATCCTGAAAGAAGTGATGTATTACATGAACGATCGTAGCGCGAAAATTCGACGATGTTTTCTATTTTCCTACCCCAATGGCCTCAAGCTGAATTGCATGTCTTTGAAGATCATGAATTATTCACCATCTTTATATAATGACGACATTTAATGTTATAAATACATACTCTTAAGTCATGCTATATCAAAAGTAGAAAGACCGCCATAAGGACCTTGTTAAACGTGTGAACCTAGAACATTGTGTTTTACGTAATGATAATAAGCGTAATCAAACTTCAGCTAAAGATAACGTTATCGATTCCTTCTGGCTAGTCATATCGTGGAACCCACTTAATTTTCAATGACTAACCTACAAAAGGTATAAAGCTCATCGGTGAGACAGATACACAAACGTCCACAGATGTTACATACTGATATTAATAACATATCAGTGACCTATGCTACATGTCAGCACGATGATGGTAGTGAAAAGTCAGAGGAAATTAGACCAGCATGAAGAATCTTTACTGCGATTTTAAATGGTTTACTGCCACACACGGAATGAAGAGTGCATCACCACCGAGAATTACACTAATTGATATATGTACCTCTACCCAAGATACTTTTCTTTAAAAAACGTGAAATGCCGCATTAATACCTATTTTATCTCCATACAAGTACTTAAGATTGATAATTATCATTATTCAGTGAGAGAGTCATATCTGAATAAAATCACTTCTTAAACCATGAAATCAAACTGTCACTAATAAGTAAACATCAAATACGTGCTTGAATATACAGAGAAGGGATCTTCACTCTTCAGCTAGGACTCCAATTACTTCACCCTAAACACCATAAAACATATCTCCATTGTCCCAGACTCACCCTAAATCAAGTTTTATTGGTTTTATCACCGCTGAAGGCCCCACCTCGGTTCATAATTCTGGATTCTGGTGTTTATATCTCGGCACATGCTCGAGATGAGTCACCATGGCCAAGTTTTACAGGTAAATAGATAATGTGGGTCCAATCTTGTATTGAGAGAGTTCAGTGTCACGGGTCAGGAGGGGTATCAGAGATCGAGAGTCCCGGATAACTACCGGTATAATATATGGCAAAGGCTATATCTATACTATGGTAGGTTTTCCTTGATAAGTATGTGACTGATTGAAGGCATTGGTGCTGATCATTTGCGTGGAATACTCCATCAATACAGGTTTTTATCAGGTTTTCAAAACTATTCCCGTAACGCACAATGTCACTTCACCTTATTTACTCTTCAAAACCACCATAATATTGTACCTCCAGAACGTTAAATGTCCTGCTACACCAATCAGCCACAAAACTCGCCTTATCTTGATGCATTACTATTCGTCCAATTCGCCTTTTAAGGTGTACTTTATCTTTGTCAATTAAAAGCAATTAAATTTTCGTCTCATACTCGACTTTATGGTTGACTGTTATCGCTTTCATATTACTGTGAAAATCGCCATATGCGTGTGCTCCGTCCTTCAATAGGGCCGTCATCAATAGTTTATCATCCTGATCGAGCACGCACCCCAATGCGTATTATCTCTTTCTCTCTCTATGATCACAAAATTCCAATCGTTGCTTTAAAGTTTTAAGGAAATATCAAGAAAAAAACCTTTAACTTCTGACTATGGAAGCTCGGCTGTACCTAAACGGTGTCTTAACTATATTTATAAAATTCGAGATGAGAATGGTCGTATTGTTTCTGTTAAAGGTACACAGTTCTGTTTTCATTAGCACAATTGTTGTTAATGAAAATAAGCCTTCGGCGCTGTTTAGAAAGGTGCTCTTAATTCCATCCATATAAGAATACCTACGATACAATAAGGAATATTTAAACAAGTACCAAATGTTTCTAATTTTGATTGTTTCTGAATCCCCTACCCCTACAGGTCCTTCTACAAGCTACCTGTGTTGCCTCACTTAATACAGGCCACAGATCCAGGAAGGGACAGGTGGGAAAGCGCACGAGCAGAGAAACCTTCTTTGGCACTTAAATCGGAGAAACGTGATCGCTGTATCTCCCTTGACGTTGATTACCTTATTTACCGTTATCTCAATCGACCGTATAAACACGTTAGGATATCCAAACTGACAAACGTGATAACTAATTTTCTTTCTCTTCAAGCCCAGTTAAAGAAAGCCATCTGCACACAAGTGTTGTATTTGTATTGACATGACTTCGCACAAGAACAGGTATTTCTCGTACAAATTACTCTTGGAGATGTCCCCGGCATTTTGTCAGCCATCCAAAATAACCTGAACACCCGCAGGTGACACGACCGACAAATGTACATCATCTCTTTGTACGACTGAGCAAACTTGTCTATTATTACTATTGACGTTTGAATTAGGGTTTCATATGGCGTAAAGAACTGATGGTCCAATAAGGAAAAAAGTGAAAAATCTAAAAAGATACAGAAACTCTACTAGTCAGGTTCTGACGATCGATTAATAAACAAAATTGCACTAGGAAATTGTTCCAATGATTTCATTTGAAATCCTTCGAGATTCAGGCCGACGGCGCGGCGACTCTTCTCTGTGCCTACCCATGCAATAGTTTAACTGGTGATAAAATAGGTTGGGTCAACAAAGTCTATGTTTTGACGGAAAGGCACTCGGCTGGTGAAAACTGATGAATTTAACCTTTTTAAAATCAATTTATCCTCTCCCATCTATCATCACATAAAAAGCCATTAAATCAATTGATTCGATTTCGTTGATAGCTCATAGTGAGTTGAAATGTCTTAGAATCAACAACGGCATGGGATATACGTATCTCATAAAACGAACAAAAGGAGGTTTTTGCTCTTTTCTTGGTGCATTAATCAATTGTCGTGTAGAGAAAAAGTTGATATTGACTAAGTCCTACACATCTACTATTGAACGAAGGTAACCAAGAAACAGGCGTTAATGTTGGATCGCTTATTTAATTGCTACATTTAGGAAGTAAAATTGCTAGTAAAAGTTGCATTTGTTTGTTTTAAACTGCCATTAAGTATTGACAGATTTTAATATCTTGCTTATCACTTGACCCGACGTTTACCTTGGGCCAAGTAAATGTTTGTTTACTTGTGTCAACGTCACCTCTCAGTGACTCACATCTAAGAGTTTGGTTGACATTTAATCTTCAATACTAAATAAAACAACACATTGAAATGTTTGACTTTTTAATGTTTGTTAAGTCACATATTTTCTGATATCACAACCTTCGTGAACAATCCAGTCACTTTTTTAGGTTTCGCTCTTCATTACACTTCGGGAATTTACCTTAAAATCTCTGAAAAATGATAGCTTACGACTTCCCATTGTGTTATTGTTCAAAACGACTCAGTCATGAAATCGTACTTTAAAGAACGTAAATATACATTCAACCCGTCGCAATATTTGTGAT
>NW_019774070.1:527036-573536 GCF_001039355.2 Lingula anatina
TTTTTTTTGGAATTTTAAATGAATGATTTTGCATTGAGCTTTGGGTGAAAATATCGAAAACACAAACAGTTTCCGTTTTGTGGAGTGTTTCACCTCTATGCCTTTCAAATATTTGGTGATCTGAATTAATGCTGTACTGTATGTGGACACCGCTTAACCTTCACTGTGTCAGTGAGTTCCTTAGGTTATCTACATTAACATTTTAATTATTTGACTGGCCAAACAAGGGAATATACAGTATTTCCAACGAATTTAAACAGCGTTCATGAGTTTTACGCGAATCACCTTCTTACCGCTTGTGTGTTCCTGCCTTATGTATTTGAAAGCGATTGACATTTGCAGTACTTATTTACAAAAAAATGGCTTGGTACACAAGGATGTAACCATTTAAAAGGAAAGCAATGTCAATCAATCAAAGCAAATCAGATACCCGTTAATTTCCATATTGATTGCTTTCTTCGAGTCGGGAATGGAAAGGATGCACTGAGCGACCTGTGATATTGACAAGATTTCTTGAGACTCCATCCCTCCTCTCCAGACTAATCCTGTAACACATATATTTGTATATGCTGTCTTTGGTTTGTTTTTATTCATTTTTTATTAATATAATTGTCTCACTTTTGCGAATCACTAAAGCGGGGCAGGGCTCATACGAAGTTGTTAGTGTTTTTATTATTGAAACATCGACCCCTCCCTGAACCGTAGACCTGATAAGATCGCATTGGTATTTGGAATAAGTATGGAAATGGACTAAGGTGTTGTCCAGATCGCTTATCACATTAAGTTGCTGATGCTTCATAAATGAACTTCACCTTTTGGTATACTGGCCACGTTTGAAAACGAACCAAAACTATATTTTTTCTATGTTTACGTTTCCTAGTTGAGTTTATTATCTTTTCGAATTTGAAAACTTAAAAAAGATTTTAAATAAACAAATAATATTACCAGATGCCGATGTTTCCTTCTGTTAAAAATGCATAGCAAGGCATGGTGATCTTGGTTATTGGCCAGAAATTTGGGTCAAAATTATTTCATTTGACATGGTATAAAACGTCCAGATGTAGAAACGGGTCGAGCAATATTACGTCAGTGGCAGAATTTGGATTGGCGGGAAAAATCCCGGTTAGAATACTTGAAGTTTATCTAGATTTAGATATGAGAGCAAACTGCCCCCCAAAAAACAGAGACAAATGTCACTGATTCATGTTTATTTTCCGGGTGCGTGCCGAGGAAAGATAACGAGATGGAGATCAATTGTTGCAACCAGTCAAATAATGCAGTTTGAGGAATATCAAGAAAATGTGAAACAGATAAAGTAGGATCAACGAGAACATCCACCGTGCCCCTAAACTGTGGCGTTCATTTCACACTTAGCTTAAATCAGCAGGTGCACCAAAGCTTGTTCCTATTTGCCCTAAATTCATTTTATTTATTTCCTTATCATAGATAATAATAGACAAAGGTCACCTTAAAAAGAACCTTACCTTTATGTCAGCGATTATTTTTCTCCTGAACAAGACACAGGTATGTAAAAGGTGAAGCTGGGTGACCCTAGCGCACATGCTTGCGGCCTCCGTACCGCACACAAGGCATAATTCATTTATGTGTTTTTAAGGAATTCCACATGATATACAGTACAATTGTGGATATGAATCATCCATAGTTAAAAGTACGGAGACATTGTCTTAGAGGACAAGATTTTAATGATGAACAGCCATGTAAAAAGCAAATATTTCATATCAGAAAAATAAAGCTCTGTTATTTGAGTAGTTTGACCTGCAGCGATGAATGTGACAGTCAGGACATACACGTATCAAAAAAGAAGCTATTTCTGCCCACCAAAGAAACGATGATACGATTGATAAGCATGTTTTGTTGATAATTAAATGAAATAGTGAAGTCTTACCTGCAGCAAAGGATATTTAATACCTGCAGTTGCAGGTTTATTAATGAAATATAAGACAAATGCTGTACTTTCTTCTTACAAATCCTCCGATCTCACAGTTCTGTACCTGGTACTGAAATTAGCCTCAAAAAATTTCTCTTCGTCAGTGTCCTATGAAGTGCATCAGAATCAACTGTATATGTCAACTACTCGAATGTTCAGGCTGGTATTATATTCCCCTGTGTTTTCACTTTAACGAGAAAGTTTTTTCTAAAACGAAATTCCTACTGGGCGAGAGAGTCTTATCAGAGTCGCACGCCCCCCTCCTCTCGGAATGTCTCCTGTCCCTTCCAAAGAATGAAATCAATTACAGTGAAATGAACATATTTGTTAGATTTCCATACAACTGTGCGCGCATATCTCAGGAGCCTCTTTCACCAGTTTGATACTAATTGCTCCCCCCCCCACCAACCTAACTAATTCCACGATTAATCATATTGTAAGGTTAAAGCTTTTAAATGGCGATATAAGACAGGATGGATTATATTTAAAAAAATACAATAAAATACATGTACAAAGAATTAGCCCACTGAATATTTCTGGTTGAAATCTTGAGCCGAGAAAAGAGGGTAGTTTGTATGTGTGTCTGTTGTAGTCACGTAGGAATTCACTCAAAATGTGTTACGCACCGGCAGTCATTTGTGATATGCAAGGAAAATAATGTCAAAGAAAACCATCAGACGATCTCTGCCCCAGGTTAATCTCATAATTTGTATCCAGATTGTCCTGATACAATCCGTCCTCAACACCCTGAGATTCAGATGGTGACTTCTCTCTACCCATCATAGAATTTACCTTTCTGTTGTCATGTTAGTGTGATGAGTACACTAAAACTCAGGGTGGCTGAACGCATAGTGCAGTATTACGTCATCTGTAGCATACGCGCCTACAGACTAGGGCAGAAGGCTGCTCTCATGTAAGCTTCGTAAATTCCAATTACACATACTCACATAAAAAGCAGTGGTTTATGCTACAGTGTTAAATGTAATGTGATAACAGCATTATTTGCATATACTAATTACCTTGCCCAACCTGCTGTCACAGACTGGCGACATTTGGTAGGATTTCACTGCAGTTTATAGATAACCACTTCATACACACGTTAACGGTTGCAAATAGTCTGTACATGTAGCAGTACAGATGACTGAGGAAAGTGAAATCATTGATATACGGTCTATTTAAACTAGTACTATGCATTTGCGTCTGTAGTCTTCGGCTATGTACCCGTGTATTTTTTAACTGTTAAGGTAATAGATAGAAAACCGTGTTGCTTTTTATCCTCAAACCTAGTGGAGTGATTCACAGCAATAAAAACAGGACAAGTTTAAATAGCAATCTGATTGGATTGTTATTGTTGAAGTCATGCATGTCTTTCTTTCCTTCTCTCTTTTATTTTTTGAAATTTTACTTATTGGCATTTTCAGGAACAGCTTTGAAGTCCCATAAAAGTCCCATAAAATTAATAAAATTAAAAAATTGCCTATATTTGGCAAAATAGCTCTTATTTAAAATACTATTAGCGCAAATAGAAGTAAACACTTTTAGAGCTCATATTTCCTTTCTTTTGCTTTATTCACCACCCCATTCCCAGTGCCATGCGTTAATTGTCAATTTGGCTGCTTTTAATTAATGATATTAATTGCTAAGCTTTCACCCTCAGCTAAGCTTTCAGTGCCCATAATACGGGTTCTCCTCAAGCATCTTACACGATGACCCATCATTCCCCATACGGAACACCACCACTTGCAGTACAATTCCGACGGCAGGCATCCCCTCTTTTCCTACACTTAGGAATGAACGGTAGGGCAGCCCTGTCTGTCAAAAACAGCCAAAAATGGAGTTCATGAGAGACAGCTTACAAAAAAGAGATGTAACTGAAAACAGAATTTCAATAAATGGAAAGTAACATCAATAAACTCACTGGAGATTTGAAAGAAATGAAAACAAAATTGGAGACATTGAAGAAGGCGTGCAAACACTTGATACGACGTTTGAAAGATTTTGATTAGAAATTGAGAATGTGAAACAAATTGTAAATCCTTTGACTTGACACTATAACGTCAGTATAGACACCATCAGGCCCGTAGCCAGGGGGGGTTCGGGGGGTTCGAAAGAACCCCCTTTTGCTTNACCTCCCCTTTGAAATTGCTGGCTACGGGCCTGCACCATCCTTCCTCCAAGAAATGTCAAGAAATTGTCTAGTACAAAATAATGCTGCATTCACGTGCCTAATAGGGAGGGAGAGCATGGGTGCCATTTTCAAGTATAGTTCTCGGATATAAGGTTTCACTGTGTTATTACACCTATCACAACTGTAGCCTGTTCAAAGCCTCAGTCCATAATTTACTAGTTTTGTGCACTACTACCACACTGGAATAGAGTCCACAGCAGGACACACCAGCAGAGAGTGGGACTTCAGTTTATTACTCAACAGACCATTTCACAAAATATTTATGGGTGGGTAACATTTTATGCAAAACTAATACAGCAAGCATTCAACATACTTAGAGATGCCCCCTTCCAGTATCTCTGTTTACCTCGTCCCTAACATGAAAATATGTGACTTCACTTTTCTCATGACTCGCTTGTGATAACATGATAGACACCGTAATACTATGGATCATGATTTGCAACAAATGTCAGACATTGATTCTATTAATTCCAATGATAATGTCACTGTTCTGACTATACCTTCCAGATGATAAGATATCTACCACTATCAGAGAGTTAGGACAATAGCATGACTATCAGCCCGATAACGCCTTGGTATTTAATGGAAAATATCGTATCTACTGTTCTGACTTGTCACCGTGCCGGCCAACATGAGGACCCTTATACTTGCTGTCGTGCTGTTGGCGGGGATAGCCTACTCCCAAAAGCCTAAGCCATGCATTACACCACCTCAGTGGGCGGTAGGTTGAAATGAGAAGATTCTATGTTTTGAAATATTAATATTTGACACAAATTGTATATATAAGATACACCGAAAGAAATGTAAAAAAGATTTGTATGTCGATGAGCCAAATTTTTAACACACATAAGCTTATAATGTGTAGTATGAGGAAAAGGACAGAAAATTCACCAGTTTCATTACGTCTTCAACTTCAATTATTTGGACACTTATAAAGTGTTTATATTGTGTTTTCTTAACTCATTCTTCAGTCCCGGGCGTTTATGTTCGACCATAACTATGGGAACATGGAATATATTAGAATCGTCTATGACGCCATCTATCGACGAAAGATCGTCATCGAGGAGGACGTTGTCGTAAGACCAGGAAGAAGGTTTGACCAAATTTTCAAAATAAGTTTATAATCTCTTTAAAAGATTTTCATATCACATATTTGATAACAAATTCTTATGACAGACCTCACTTAGGTATGTCATTTAATAGATTGCTTCTTGATAGGTATTGGATTATACATTATAAAGCTATTTCGTATTTGCTTAATAATTTTTCATTGTAACAGGAAATCACATTGATTGAATTGTTTTTGCACCCTGAACGTAAAGCGAAAAATACTTGCAAGTAAGAAAAATATTTAAGTTAATTAATTGTACTACTTTTTGTGAGAGTTTGTAAGTAAAGAATATAGGCGTGTCAAATATTTGAGTATAAAAGCAATGGTAACAAAAACTACAGTGCGCTAAAAATAACAAGGCTCATTTGCGCACACTACTATTGTGCCTCAGAGCTTTAATCCTAACAATGAAAAACTATAATCGTTTTCATTCCCAGATTCTACGAATACCTCAGCCTCAACGACGTACACGAGTTGTTCAAAATCAATTTGAAAACCAAGGAATGCGTGAAGATGAGACCAAGGCACTGGCGTCCATTTGGAATTCCACCCAACTCCACTTTTGACAACGAGTTTGAAATTGGTGGACCAGGCGAGGCTTTCACCGCCCAACAGTGGACTGATAGAATCCCTGGATTCAAAAGTTTGTGAAAATTTGCTTAATAATTGAAAATATTTAAAAAAATTCTGCTGCATATAGGTACATGTTCATACATTTGGTATACCCCTAAACTTAATATTTTCATAATCACCCCAGTTTTCAACCAGTAATGCCTTGTATGCTTTAACTATAATCACTTCACAGTTTATTTACTTCGATAAATTATAATATAGAAGTAAAATGATGTATGATTGGTGAATGGAAAAAGGCGACTTTGCCCTAAAACAAATCTTTTTTCTTATTCAAGTATTAAAGAGCATCAGCTTTATATCATAAAATCGTCCTCTTCACCTTTATTGGTGATTGTTTCTCTGTATTTCAGCTGCGGAATGGATTGGAGTTTACAGCCTGAAATACTGCTATCCAGTTCACGAGACCTTCTTCAATCGCCTCAACATATCCGAATCCAACACAGTCAACTTCTACGACATCGTCGCTGGCATCCCCGACCCAGACATGTTCATACCTCCTCCGGAGTGCAAAACCGCCAAATGGGTCGATGAAACCGATGATCTGCCCGCCTACGTCTAAGAAACTTTTCACCTTCAAACATTTTGATGAATTATTAGAAATCAAGGAATCCAGTGAAATCAAACTAAAACTCTCATGCCATAGACGCTATCCTATTTTCCGAGGCACTCCTGACACTTTGTACTAAAGAATGTTATAAACTGTTTCTTTTATTTACTGATTATTGTCTTTTATTGGAATTAAAGCACCTCTTATCAAAGATATGTTTATGTTCCTCCTCAATAAAGTGTTTTGTTTAAGATAATGGCAGTGTTGTTCAACCCAACACATTAAATGACTCTAGAGAAAATCTCATCTGTCGCATAAAAAGTCACAAAATATTAATAACGTAAAACTGAGTACTTTTGGCATACAAGGATAAAGTAAACTTGATGCATATATATTTGAATAAAACGTTACGGTATAGGGGTTTTGGTTCAACTTCAGCCAAGCCGTTTTCATGCATAACGTTCCAGACATCACATACGGCGACATTTTCACGTATTTAAGTAAATGGCGTTCTTTCGTCAGCCTGAAGGTCTGTGCTCGTCTTCTCCATTACACATGCCCAAAATGTAGTCACGATATTCTTGATTATGCAATTCTGAGTATATGTCGAGTGCGCATTTCTAGTCCTAAAAATTCCAGTTAATAGAGGTTAATCCCAATATAATTGGTACTAATATGCTTTTTTTCCTTGCTGGAAACTAACTTTTAAATTCCAAAAATAGATATCAGAAAGAAGCGTGCATTCGTGTGCGTGCTCGCGCGCGCGTTTGTATGGGAGCCCGTGTGCACGCGTGTGTGAAGAATGGATACATAACAGAATGTCATTTTAGCGGGAGCAGGAGTCAGAATGTCTGCGCTCCAGACATCGTACATTCAGATAAACCTTATTGCACTTCTCATTTACGATTGACCAGTGCGAAGTGATGTATTTGAAAGCATATTCTAAATTCAACCTGTATAAGCATAACTTCTTTTACTCTGGACCTGCTGGTGACCTTATGTCCGCAATTTGAATACTAATATTCTTTTTTGCTTCAAGAACAATTTTATAAAATATAATGCATAAAACTCAGTTAAAGAAGGAAAATTATGATAATACTTGTTTCTTTAATCTAGATTTTAGCCCTTCAGAACTATTAACATTATGACCACGCAATAACCTCATTTCTTCGCTACAACATATATCATGCTTCAGCTTTTGTGACAAATGTTATAATGTTAAGATTTCGGGATTTAATTTTACAAGTTTTCTGAACAGAATTATGTTGTAACTCCCGAATATGCATTACTAAGTTTTTGCTGTTCGGTTTGTCGACGCTTAGCATTATGCCAATATAACAGAAATTGTAGTCCTAGAGTATACAAATATTATGTCCGATGGTCTTCCATGCTGTTGAAGTTTGGCATGTGTGTGTTTGTAAATTTTGTAACACCCACAGTCACACGTTCGCCTACGCTTGACCTCGACTGACACTGAATGATACATATATAAATACAGATACAATGATACGATATCGAAGGGGAGGCACGAGGCCCAGGTACAGAACTCTTATCTTCAATGACGTGACTACGCCCGAATATTTATTACAACAAGTTAACATTTCACTGCACATCATAGCACAGCTTGTAATGAAGCCATTAGTACTTGCTCTCGTTTTGTTGGTGGGAATTGCACATTCCCAGATCCCTAAACCTTGCTTTACACCGGCACGATGGGAGGTAAGTTTTTTTAAAGGTTACAGAAAGAAAACAATGCATTTCAAGTATTAAGTATGCAGGTAAACGATCAGGGAGGCATGCTTTATCTTTGCAATTTTGTTTTCACAACACAGGCTAATATAAACATCTAAAAGCACTACCACGGGCTGAGAAAATCGGTACTGCCCAAAAGTGCGTTTTTGAACGTGGAAAGCACTTGAATAGGATTTGTTTGATTATTTGCTTTATTTCACACATGAGATTTTATAATAAAATGACTGTCATATTGATATAAAAGATTGGCCATCTCGTTTGATTCACTCAAGACAAGCAAATTGCCTTTGATAATTAATGAAAACATATGTGAGAAATTGGCTTTAAAAGAAAGAATCACACTCAATAGTTTGATTTTAACTATTAAAACATTTTTCAAGTTCTCTAAATTGTTTTATTTATTTTATTTTGTTAATCTTTTTTGATCAATCGTTCTCTCACAATCTTTAATACAGGCTAAAGCATCTCGTTTCGACCATAACCATGGGAAAATGGAACATTATAGATTTGTCTATGATGCCGTAATGCAGCGTAAAGTGATCTTCGACAACATTCTTTTACACCCAGGCAGGAAGTACGTTCAACCACCACCATCTAAAAGGATGAATTGCATTTTTCTTTTTTTATTTTAGTTCTATTTTCTTTTTACAACAACAATAATGATTATTATTATTTTCAAACTGAACAATAATTCTTTTTGTATTAAATTGTTATTAATGGAATTTAGATTGACGTACGTGTATATATAAAATATATGATAGCCTATATAATAGATGTTAAATGAAAAGACAACGTTCTGACGCTTAACTGGATATTCGGATAACTTGTCAATTATTTCAGACGCTACGAATACCTCATACTCAATGATGTTAATGTAATGTACCGGATCGACCGTCAGAGCAAGAAGTGTGAGAAAATGTTTCCAGGGCCATGGCGACCCTACGGAATTCCACCAATGGCCACTTTTAAAACGGAGTATGAAATCGGTTATCCCGGCGAGGATTTCACTGCACAAGAATGGATATTCAAGGAAAAAGATAGTGATGGTAAGTGGTGTATCAATTGCACCGTCGCAGTCAATAAAGCATTCATGTGATAATTGTAGAGGGAGGACTGGTGGCATCTTGAAAAACCACCAGCGCCCAATGTTACAATGTGACTTTTCTTAATTTAACAATAAGTCTTTGCTTATTGGACATCATCTTACATGCATTATTCGTAGAAGGTGTATTGAACTGTTACATGAAATTAACGTAGAAAGAAATAGTAATGATGACCAATTTGCATTACTTTAACCATGCGTGATACATTTACCCTTTCTTTCGTTTATGATTGATTCCAGCTGTATTATGGAGGGGAGTTTATGGTCTGAAATATTGCTTCCCAGTCGTGGAAACATTTTTCAATCCCAACAACAGATCCGAATCCAACACAATTAACTTCTACGATATAGCTTCAGGCATTCCAGACCCTACTGTGTTTCTACCGCCCAGTGAGTGTAGAGATGCCGTGTTGGTGCACGAAAAACCACCTGCTTATTTCTAGAGAAAATTTATAAGAAGCTGAAGATAAATCATTTTGTTTTTTGCATTAGTGTCAACACAGAAGCTAGAAAAGGTCGTTTACTGTTACTGTCAATGAGGATATATAAAAAGCACATGTTGCAAACTTTTTGGAGGATTTCCGTTATTATTGGATAAGTCTTGACTTGCTTATATGTTTTGTCGAGTATCACATTGTATTATATTATCTCTGCTTCTTATTTTCAATATTTTCAATAATAATGTTAATAATAAATATGAATAAACACTATAAACAATCACTTCTAAATTTACTCTATGTAGTGTTCAAACTTTTTTTCTTTACGAAGCAAAAGAAACCATTATCTCTACAAGAACGGTCTTGTACTCCATCGTGTTCTAGGAATGAATTCGCATATGACACAATTTCTACACCATCGGCTTAAAACTCATATGGTGCAATGAAGTTGCAATGCAGTTATCGTTACGACCTGAATTTGCGCGATTTTCATTATTTTAGATTACTTTGCTATTTTGTTGGTGGTAACAGCAAAATCTCTTTCTTAAAATTATTTATACTCTTTAAAGCATTTTAAAATTTCTCTACGTTATCGAATAAAATCTATTTCGAGCTATTTTATTTCGTCATCTCTAACTCTCTAACATCTCTACCTCTAACTCTTTGTCCCTTTTACTCATTTGATTCCGCTTTAATTTTTATCTGTGATTAGTGAAAGTGTAAGTAATTTGCTTTACAACAAAAACAATTAAAATAACGTACGCTTTGGATATTTATGCTGTATCTCATGCTGCCAAGTAAGTCATCTCTCACCGTTTTGTTGACAGTCTGCTGCAGATGCACCTAGGATGGCCTGTACTATCTTAGCTTGGACAGATATAAGATATTTTTCACTGATTTTAGTCTAAAATGAACATACGCCAGGCCTCTAAGTGAGAGATCTGAGTATCACGGACTTCCATAGGACTGGTAGTAATAAACCCTCTGAACATTGTGGTGATCACTAAGGATAGATAACACATGCCCGTACTTTCCGTCACTTTCAGTTTTCATCTATTCAACCTTTACAATGTCTTTAACTTCCTGTAAGTGTGTACACCCAAATATCGGTAAAATCGGCATTCTTTTAATGGCATGTTATGTCATGTCATTTCCTTATTTTAAAGTAAAATTAGCAAAATTAACAAAGAACACACCAGTTTCAGAAAAAAATGATCTTTAATTTCGATTATTTTCCGATATCTAAATAACGCTATATTTGCTTCCATGAGCATTCCTAAATTTCGTTCACTTTTGCATGCTGAATATATATATATTACAAACAAGGTTTGACAGAAATGATAGTCCTAGGAATGGTAGTCCGGGGTCCCACATGATTTGTAAAAGTTAGGGTAAGTCGTAGTATTGGGGTTAGCATATAGGACGAAAAACAACTGAACAAAGTAATGGGGAGTGAACTACATCAGGCCTACCCAACTACCGGACTCGGCACCGAATGATCCTGAATTCACAGGTAGATCAGACCACTACCCGTTTTCAAGGTGTGTGTCAGATCGCATTACACAGTATGAACAAATTTTGAGTGGTGATGCAATGCTATCACATCGCGTACTAGGCAAGAGCGGTGTCGCGTCTGATACTGTGAAATGCGTACTGATACACACCTTGAAAACGGGTAGTGTGGTCCGATTTACCGGTGAATTCAGGATCATTCGGTGCCGAGTCTGGTAGTTGGGTAGGCCTGTACATGTGCGGTTCCAAGAGGACTACCATTGTTATACCGTTGTTAACTGAATATTTAAACTTCCTCGATATAGTTGCAAGCTCCCTAGTCTAATGTATTCATACCCCTAACGCAGTGTAAAATGATGCCTCCATGAATGTCAAATCATATACTTTTGTCAAGGAATAAAAAAACTGACACTCTTATTTCAGTCATCCGTGAAACAGTTTGTAGAAATGCAGAGAAGCTTTTGTGAGTTTGCTTCGGAATCTGTGAGACTTGTTTGCTTGTGTGTCTTTTAAAAACAATTCTTAAAGAATCAAAAATATATTCTCTTGTAATGCAGTCCTAACATAAAGTTAGACAAGACTCATTTCGGCAAAGAAAATGAAATAATAACCGTTTCTAATTGCGGAGTAGTCTAGGTTCTAGACTTATATCCTTCTTGCTTATTTTCAACCAATAGTTCTAGGTCTGATACATTAACAATTATTCGCAATTCCAAGTAAAATGTTACAGATACACATTTTTGATTAGCGTATCAATCGTAATAAGAGAAATAACAAAATAACAACTGTGATCTATACTTCCCTACCAAAAAGGTACGTGTCACACATACCGCATTCATGCAAATTGCTAGCAAGATACCCGTAGATTTTATTTTACTATTGCGTAGTACCTAGACGGCTGATCATTGTGTAAATTGAGGATGTGAGCATTATTAGCGTACCAAGCTTGACCATTGAAATAATCAACACCGATTATATTATACCGGACAAAATACTACAAACGGGGCTTTCACTTTTTATACTTTGGTTCGAGTATTCATTAGTTGTACAATCAGCAAAAGTTCGAGAAAAAAAAACAGTCGGGAAGTTGAATGGAAACATTAGTTTGTGGCTTGATTTTCTGTATCATTTTACATGTTGAATTAGGGGTGACACTTTTTTGGCAGGGGAGTAGAAATACTTTCCTTAGAAGGAGCTAACAGATCAAATCAACCAACAACCAAGACTTACGCATTAAACTCTTCCATGAATACCCGTTATTTCTTATTCAACCTTCGGTGCATTAAGAAGTAAATTGTTAAAGATACATAGCTGTGGTTACGGAGTATTTCACCCTAAATTATTCATTGAATTTGGGTAGAGTCTCGAATTGTCTTTATAAATCGTCCACATAAATAACAATAATTGTCGTGTACTCTGAATAATTGCCTTAGAAGGAGTTAAAAACACCTAAACCTTTCTTGCGATTACCTTTGCAATACTCTTTCGATTTTGCAATTTTACATCATATTCTTGTGGAAGGGACATCTGGCGATTCCCTCATTTGTTCCTTTGTTCAGCTTCAGTAAGGTGGTCAGAATGGTGTTGGGATCGAAGTAGACTTTCAACTCTTCAATCTGGGGTTTTTCGTTCACAGTGGCGATGGCGCAGCCTTTCATTTCAACCCTCTCGCCAGAGGGCAACACCCCCTTGTAAGGTCCGGTCCACTCGGCCCAGTGCCGCCAAGTAAACGTTACCACAGGCGGACCTAAAAATATGCAACCTTTTGCAAATGTTGTATGGTGTGTCGTGGACACAGAAGGAATCTTTACGGATAAAAAAGGATTTTTTATTCCTGCGTCTGGCAAAAATGCTGACGTGTATGTATATGCGAACATTTCCATTTAAATATCCGTGCAAATTGTTATCAAAACTACAAATGCCACTTTCTAAATCTCTGTTCAACGTATAATTTTTGTCAGCTTTATCTCAATTCTAAAACTTAATACAAAGTCTCCAAAACGTAAATTGTGCAAACTATTTAACAGTCCCAACAAAAAATTAAATTTCCCATTCCAACTTTATAGCAAAATCATTTAAAAGAAGAGGTGAAGTAGTTGCACAACCCGTAGCATTTTTTTCTGTAAATTGTGATTACCAACTATTATACAAAATATTAGTTTTTGTTCACAATCCATGTTTTTGATAAACTTACAGATATTTCAAGAATTTGTATACTTCGAATATTTCTACTGTATTTGCAACTGAGCTAATGCATCTGTTCTTGTTTTTATTGTTCTTTGTCATTCTTTGTGCAAATGTTTTTAATAAACTTGTCTGTTAAAAATTCTGTTGTTTATAAATGAAAATAATGAAAATTGTAGGTTGACTTTACTTGCACATACAAACGTTAATATAGCATGGTGGTACAGTGCAAACTACTTTAAACGCTGATTCAGCATTCTATACTGGTGCCAGGAACGACAAACAACGGCTGATCAACGTATAATTTGAGACAACGTCTGACCTGTTTCACTGTCTATCGTTGTCTGATTTGTTGTGTTTTCTAACTTGTTTCGATGTCTGACTTGTTTTGTTGTGTGACTTGTTTCGCCGTCTCACTTCACGCGGGTGCACAGTTATTTTACATAATTTTGCTTGAACATTGCTAACAACCCAACGATGTTTCTGAAACTTCAAAAGCTGGTTATGCATTCCATACTAGATTGGAGAGACGAACAGTGACTAACTCTATCGTTGTCTGACTTGTTTCGTTGTCTGACTTGTTTTGCTGTCTGACTTACTTCTTCCTACTTCAAGCCGGTGCACTGTCATTTTACACAGTTTGCTTAAACATTGCTGATTACTCAACGCTGTTTCTTAATCTTTAAAAGCTGGTTCTGCATTCCATACCAATATTTAGAAAGACAAACAATATCTGACCTGTTTCGTTTTCTGACCTGTTTGTGTTGTCTTGGCCTATTGATGCGTGCGTTGGCATCCTTGGGGGATATTTGAGGAGAAAAAAGTGTGTATTTTTGTCGATTCAGGACCTAAAGGCACCCAATTTGCCAAATTATACTATGATAACAATGATAAATAAGCTGGTTCTGCATTCCATACTGGTATTTGGAAAGTAAAATAATGGCTGACTCAACCGTTGTCTGATCTGTTTCAATGTTTAACCTTTTTCGCTGTCAGACTTGCTGTCGCTGTCTGACTTGTTTTCGTTGTCCCACTTCACGCAGGTGCCCTGTAATTTTACATAATTTTGCTTGAACATAGCCAACAACATAACCTTGTTCCCGAAACTTTAAAAGCTGGTTCTGCATTCTATACTGGTTTCAGGAAAGACAAACAATGAGTGACTCGATCGTTGTCTGACATGTTTAGCAGAATGACTTGTTTCCGATGTCTCACATTACGAGGGTGCACTGTTATTTTACATTGCAAGCTTGTTCATTGCTATTTGTTGAAATACATATTTGTTCTAGTCTGACAGTGCTATGAGACAGAATAACAGAAATTGTCCAGGTCACTGTAGGCATGCGTTGGCATTTTTTATGATTCGGGACCCTAAGGATACCAAATGATAATATGGTGAAAATAACGATAAAAAATCAATCAATATATCAAAGGTAACANTAGGGGGTATTACTGATTTATTTTTAGTCAAAAATTTTGGCAGACCAAATTTTTGACAGATTTCTGATTTGTTTGTCAATAACATAGTACAGTCGCTGTGTTTGATCTATGTAGGCACAATATTAGAAGAGCTAATGGGAAAATCAACAGGTTGGATGTTATGCAAACACCCTTAGACTAACTCTCTTCTTAGACAGATAAAAACCTTGATAAACAAATGATTAGATCTATCATTGGATTAAGAGATCATCATGAACAAATTTATAATAAATATATTATTTAATACGTTTTGATTTGGGAAGATTAGAATATTACAGTTTCATTAATTGATAAATATTTATTTTGTATTTTATACAAAAATGGGTTTTTATTTTTCCCTGATGAAATCAAAACCTTTTAGATCAGTTGCACAAATGATTTTCATTCACAGAGAAACGCAATTAGTTTTTTTCCTAACCATCACTAGGCAGATAGGCTAATACATCATATTATAGTGATCCCTTTTGTAAATGATTGTTTAGATTCTTAAAAATAATTGCAATGCAGATGCTATTAATTTATCTTTTACCTCTCTTTTTTTTTTTAAATCCTTAGTATGTGCCCTGCTTTATTTTTTTTACAAAATTTGATATACAAATATAGATTAAAACCAATTGTATTACAATCCAATTTTGAGATCTATGGAGATATGACTTAACATTATTATTTTTTAGAATTAATCAAAACGATTTCATTACCACTTCCATTTTGGTAGTCAAACATCTAAACTTCAAAACTGTAAAAGATATTTTACCTTAGGAAAAAAAACTTCCTTATTTGTGTATTTTGATCACATTAATGCAGTGATAAATGCTGTCTTAAAGCACTTGTAAGCTGTATTTTGAGATGACATCGCTCCCAACTTTTTCCTCCTCTTTTTTAGGTCGCTGTGAGACAGTTGGGACCCTGTTAGGGAGTAACGCAGGTGTCATGTCTCTCGATGTCAATACAGAGGTGAGTAAAGATTAAAACATATGTCATGATAAACACACATGATGTTAAAACTTATGTCAATTTTGTAAAATGTTGTGTGAAAGTGTTGATTATATGGGCTCTTTTTTTCTAATTCAAGGAATTATTCTAATTTTAGGAAACCTTGATTCTTGGTGCTTCTAATGACTTTGCTAGTCGAGTTTGGTCACTTCAAGATCACAGGTTAAGGGTGAGTGGACCTCAAGACTTGTACTCACACACATGCATGCAAAAACATGTACACATTCATAAACACCTGTTCATATTTCCTACGATAGGTTTTTTTTCTATAAATTACTTAAGGTAATAATAGCATGTTAAATTCACTGGACTCTATATATTTGGTATTTCTATAAAAATCCATAAATTGAAATGTTCTTAATGTCAATTTTTGATATAAAATTATTTGTCATATTATCACTCACCCTGATAAGGTGTTAGCAGTCACATTTTTGACATAGATTCCATAAAAAACATTTGCCTTCAAAGTTCAAAGTTTAAGACAGTATCTATCACAAGTTCCTTATGAGCTCCTGTTAACATTTTATGACCCATATTTCCAGCATACACTGACAGGACACAGTGGGAAGGTATTGGCTGCCAAGTTTCTGGGGGATTCCAATAAAGTTGTCTCAGGAAGTCACGACAGGACGTTAAAGATATGGGATCTAGTCAGCAGGGCATGTGAGTCACCTATATATCATGGCATATATTTACTAAAATTACAGATACATTATTCTGAAGAACAGTATGGAATGCTAATACTGGCTAGTAAAATCACATCGAGTAAGTTAAGTGTTGTTCCCTCTATTGCTGGTCAATGTTTCTACTTTTGTTAATAAATCCTTATGACCATTAGGCCTGAAGTGTCAGGAGGCTAAAAAGGTTTTGCATAGAAGTATGTGTAGAAATCTCAGGCTGAAATGCCCCCCTGTATAAGGTCAGATGGTTTCATAGCTGTGTGTTTCATAACTGCAGAGGTGCCTATACCTTGAATTATACCAATATATAAGTTTTAACAGGCTTTAGAGGAACAGGTCCACTCTGACTTGAAATATGAACTAGGTTCTATTTCATTTATCAAATTTGGTCAACCAAGGGGGTGAAAAGGGTCCATTTTTTTCAGAAATTAAAAAAAAAATCATTGGAATTTCTGTTTACGAGCAAGTCAAACATACATGTCATTTTTTTTTTTTGCTCAGGCATCAAGACAATATTTGCTGGCTCCAGTTGTAATGACCTTGTCACATCAGACGGGTTCGGCAGCAACATCATCAGTGGCCATTTTGACAAGAGGATACGTTTCTGGGACACCAGGTCTGAGTCCAGCGCCAATGAGATCTCTCTGCAGGGGAGGGTCACATCACTGGATCTGTCACCAGGTAAGGAGGGCTGGGGACACTAGTTAGGTTTATAAACTGTAGGTGGCAGCACAGTACAATGAATGACTCTCTCACTCTCACTCTCTCTCTCTCTCTCTCTCTGCAACGAGGGTCTGGAGACACTATTCAGGGGTATGTGTTTGAACTGTAAGAGCCAGCACAATACACTGAAATAATCTTGTCTTGAATAATCATTCTCTATCTTAAGTCTCTATTAGTTGCAAGTAGAATGCATATTTTAAACATCCAATATGGATAATGTTTTATTTGACTATATAAGACCCAAATTCATCTCCCTTTTGCAGATCGTAACTATCTCCTAAGTTGTTCAAGAGACGACACTTTAAAAATCATCGACCTTCGCATGAACCAAGTGACAGGGACTTTCTGCACTGGAGGATTTCACGTGGGCTGTGATTGGTCGAGAGCAGTGTTCAGTCCTGATGGAGAATACGTGACTGTAGGGGGCGGTGACGGCACAGTATTCATTTGGGACATTAAAAAGAACAAGGTTGAGAGGCAGCTGAAGGAACACAAGTGAGTGGAGTTGGATCTTTTTATTTTCCTATTTCCTTTTCCAATGTCGTATTCCAGCATGTAATATTACTATATACTGTTATAGCTGTGGTGACATTCTTTCCTTCTTTCTTTCTTTCTTTTTAAATTTTTGTAAATATTATTTTAGAAACTTTTTTGAACACCATTTCCACATAAAATAATGCTCACTTGCCAAGAAAATTTTAATATTCATCAGCCTTTTACTTAAGGTAAAATGAAAATAGTATTAACAAATATTGCTCATGCTAACATCAGTCAAGTTACCAACAGGTTTCTTTAATTTGCACCAATTTGGCTAGTTTCATTGTCAGAGCAATGGACAAAAGAACTTCAATTCCATTATTGAAAATTGAGCTGAACATTTTGGATTAATAGAACTCAAGGCTGTAGAAATTAATGTTATGTTCTTGCATTGACTATTCTCTTAATTGTGATAGGTGAGATGTTTTACATTATCACATCCAACACAATCAGTGTTCTCAACTAACACAATTTCTAATATCAGTGTAACCATTTTTCCTTTCAGTCATTCTGTGGTAGCATGTTCTTGGCATCCAGGAGGATCAATGATTTTAAGCTGTGATAAACAAAAGAAGGTGATTTTGTGGTCAGACTTCTAAGTACTGCCAGAAAGCAATGAAGCAGGAGGACAAGCACACACAGATTGTGTCCCAGAAGTGGTAGTAAGCACAACTAACACAATGAGATATGCTGGTTCGTCAGTAAACTGGGAAGTGATTGTGCAGCTAGCTCAACAACCACAATCAAATTGGATTGAAAATGATAAAATCTGCAAATAAGAGATAATTGACGATCATATCAAGAATTGCTTGGTACACTATGTGGACAGGGTTGTGCTATTTTTGATTGTGGTCATGATATGTTAAATGTGAATTGTTAAGATATTTGCCTCATAAACCTAAATTGCCGAGAAGAATTTTTATTGGGTTGTGGTAAAGTTAAAAGTGTGGCATATATGTCATGAGTGAAAACAAAGTGAAAAAAACGTGAAGAAAACATATCTCAACTTCAGATCCAAAATGGCAATTCCTGTTCAGTACCTAATTTCTGTCATATATTAACCTGTATATCTATATTTAGTAAACCTGTTAAATATGGTGATAAAATCATGACATACTTGTTGAAGCTTATAAGAGCCAGTAAGTAAGCCAAGATGTCTATTGTAAGAGCTTATTTTCATAAAAGTAAAAATGAATGTGCAGAAATTGATTTTCTATTGAACTTGTTGTAAAGGATGCTAATATATTGCTTTTTTTAATCCCAAAGATAAATCCACAAATATCTAAAAAAAGATCTTACCTACAATCTAGAAGCCTGCATTAAGCCCATTCTCGTCATTGTTTGTTTTGTACTAAATGTGTTGCCTATAGGTAATGTAATCTTTTACAT
The DNA here is from genome assembly GCF_001039355.2 of Lingula anatina. The sequence goes on from NW_019774070.1 coordinate 546,252, forward strand.
TATTTGTGTACCCCAAAAGATGCTTTTGCTTATTGCATATTTATTAAAGGAAGCGCTTTTCCCAGCTATATGTTGTGTTGTTGTATTGTGTTAGTGAGGTGCAATTGTTTTTCCCATGTATGAGCACTTGCATGAAATGTAACACGAAAAAGTGAATGATTTTATGGTGGACTCCTTTAGAAACTTGGTATTGTTTTCCAGAATTTGCTTTTTATTGTTGCCTTTTCTGTGTGCAATTATTTAGTATTGCATAGTGGTTTCATCATGCAATTGCAAAGAACTAAAGTCAAAGAAGCACCGTTGTGGTGTCCCAGTGTCAGATATAAAGGAGATATTGTACATTTTGTAAATTTTTGTGTAAATTTTGATGTGAAAATGAGAATAAAGAAAAAATTAATCCGATGACTCATGTTCAAGTGATCTGGTGTAAAAGTTTGTTGTATTATTTTTTATGTGCAGACACTGCGTGTCTCTGGATGTTTGGTGAGCACTGCGACTCCCTGCCTTCACTGCCTGACGCATCACTCCCTTTAACTGCCAAACCATATTTTTGTTTCACTTTGGGGTGTCTTTGTGGTAGTTCAAGGCCTTTTCAAATATCCAGGAATGGTTAAAGTAACATTCATATATATTTCAGAGGTGGACAGTCATCAGAAATTATAATAAGTTTGTTAAATATCAAAAATCCAGAAAAGTCCTATAGAACAAAATTTAGAATGTACTATCAAAAAGCGAGAATGCAAATTGATACGGATTAAATTTATAAATGTTGATTGTTAGAAAATATTAAAGATATATTCTGTCAGCAGGTTAAACATTTTACGGTAATATGCCAAACAATTCGACCAAGATTAATTAATTAATTTCATGGAAATGTCAGTTTGGTCGAATTGATTAAAATACAGCAAATGGAAACCTTTGATATCGTCGGATTGTTAGGGGCATCTGCCAAAACGTCCATCTTTCCGGAAGTATTGCATTTTACCGGAAGTGTTACGCAAGATAAGCCGCAATTTTCGCCTAACATGTGTTACAGGCATGTTTTATCCTCCTGAAAACTTATTTTGCTGTGTACAATATGTGCTAACATTACTTAACATTAAAAAAGACGACAATTATAATTTTTAATTATACATTTCCCTCACCTACGATCACTTTCATGATGCGCTTCACAAGTTGGACGAGTATTTCCCCGGAGACGTATATGCCCAAATCTCAAAGTACTAAAATTGTGACTTCTGTACATATTTGAAAAGCTTTGAAACCATTTCAATTTTAAATATCTGCAGTTGTCATAGAAAACCGTCAATCCCAAAGACGAGGAGACAAGTATTACATTTCAGATTGAATTTGAATAAAATATAGACATTTTTAAAAACATGTTATGGGATTTTTACAAGAAATACCATTTTAAAAGAGAATTGCGCTGTAGTTTTACTCTCCAATGCATATCCCGGGAGAGACATATCTTTTGGTCTTATCAAACCCAAAACTGAAATTACTGTCGATATGATGTTACTTCATTGTAGCTCTTATATATGTATAAAAAATATTGAAGGACGTCTTGGCATTACAATTTAAATAAAAATTTAATTTCATTTTTGTGCTCGTTAATAGTAATATAAAAAGTTATAAAACAATGAAGACACGATGGAAAAATATCAGACACAAAACTGTTGTGTTAGTAAGAGAAGCAAAAAAAAAACTCAACCAAATCATTTTGATGTAAGCCAATAACATTCCTTTCTCTATAACAAGACCTGCTCGGTTAAAATGCAAATGATAGCTTGAAAGTCTTGTATGACATATAAAATATAAAATTTTCGGGAATATACCTCTAAAGTTGAAAAGGTATTCTTTAAAAATAAAGCACAGACGATATTTTATATTTCATCTTGCGTCCTTGTGCTCAATAGTTAATATATTAATAATTCTGTTACAAAAATAAGAGACATTTTAAATTTTACCTCTAAAAATATAAAGGTAATAGGGGCAGTACCATGAAGAGGAGTGACAAACACGTGGCCCTTAAACCGTTTACACTGTTCACACTGTTTTGTGTTTTGAGTGTAGGACATGGAGCTGATGACGTCTGTGTTACGTCATCCTCGTACTGCCACGTGCCGCAGCGCGGGAAGTTCCGTGGCGGCTTGGGAAGATCTTCCGGTTCGCCAACCTTAACTATAAGTCCCATTCCAATTTCAACGTGATATTCGATGTGACAGTGCAAAAGCCAGGCACCTGCAAAAGTAAATACAGCATACTAATATACCTGTGTTTATTTAAATGTCAACATTACAATTCATTCGAATTCACTACTGGCACAGTTTGACATATCATTATACGTCGTGATTTCCGTTAGCTAAACGTGACTCTCTTTTTTAAAATTGATTGCCATGACAAACATCAGCGCTGTATTGTAATATTTGTCGGGGAAAAAATTGAACACGTTTTAAAATGATCGCTTTTGTAGCCACTTGATTTCTGAAGATGACATTTACGTTTTTAAGAGTGTCCACATTGTAGACGACACAGCTAAAACGGACAAAAAGGACCGAACAAACAGAAAAGGATGCAACACTCGGCTGACAGTGTAATAGCACATAAGAATGGAAGATATAGGCCTATATAGAACAAGACCGGGAAATAATTTAGAACCAAATCGGCCGTAGGGTTTAATGAGAATAGAACAGTATTCAACGGGCTTTACCTGGATTTGTAGCGTGGAACCGTATGATGGTAAAACCTCCATCTGGCACCGTGACAGAATCCTTCTTCACGGCACCTTTGAGCTTACGTGGAATCTCTCCATTTCGATCCATCTGCTTTATCTGTTCCACTGTGACAGACTGATTAATCTGGAGAAGAAGCATCTTCCATCTGATACATATACAAGTAAAAGGTAATACACATCAGCCGAAAACGGCATTTACTATTAAATAAATATATCTATACGATAATAAATTTTGTGTATTTTTTATAAATAAATATATTTATATCAAGCTTTTTTCAGGGATATGAATATACATTACAACCATCAGACCAATGGGTTCTTATTGAATAGAATTTTTCTAATTTATCTTGGACTCTAAGTCACGATCAACTTACATGGGTCTGTTACGAATTTTTTAGGCATAATGACTGCCGTCAACGAGCATTTTGCGAATGTTAATTGCATATGTGAATGAACAAATTTGACCTGGTCTCAAATGAGCTTTAAACTGGCTGCAAGTTTCTTGTTTGGTTTCGTACCTTCCGCAGCGCCACCACGCGGAAAGCAAAGCCGTGAAGATGCATGGGGTGATTGGCGTTAAAGGCGAACCCTTCGTCCACCATGACGATCTCGACTACCTGTCCTAGCTTCACCTCTAACATGTGAACACATTCGCAGTAGGTTTCTGTACAATTAGAGCGAGTTTCTTCGTTGCAGAACAAATCCTGAAATACCATTTATAGGAAAATAAAATCGGGGCCGCCGCGTTTCTTCAGAAACAAAAGTTCTGAAACACCCAAGCCTTGGGAAGGTATACTTTTCATAGTTTATCCAAAACATGACGAAGGTTTTTATAAGTGTTGTTAAAGAATAAGAAATCAACTGGAAATAGGTCTGGGAGATCATATCATTATATATATTTCATTTCTTTGCGCAATGATAAGTATTGCATAATGGTTTCATCATGCATTTGCAAGAAACTACATGTAGAGCGCAACATTATGTTCAAGAAGATTACATGAATTTTATGTTATTTCCCAGTTGAAAAATTGCCTACTGTACTGACTGCAATGGTCTGCAATATTAGTCAAAAGCGTAACCGATACAAATTGCTGGAAATGATGTCATGCGTTTGCCTGTAAATAAGGTTTCATTTATAATTATTATGTAAATGGGACAGGGATAGAAATAATGTGTACCTTTGGAATGTCCCCATATTGTGTCATAGGCGGGGAAGGAGGGAAAATGTTAGAGATATGGTTGATCTGTGGCGAGTACAAATGACGTCCCTTGTCTATGGCACTGACTGGGTAATACATGGGGTTATGGAAGAGTTCGTTGTCTATTTTGTTAAAATCCATAGCCAAGTAGAACTTGACGTCAGGCTCCTCTTGCGACGTGGCGTCATCTGGGTCGGTGTTGTTCAGTTGCACCACGGGAATGTAGTTGTCGTCTGCTTTGGTGTTCCACGGGTTCAGTTGCTTAAAATGCATGAAATGGTATAACATACAGTAGTTAACGGACGCAAAAGCATGTTACATTTTCAAACGGAAAAATGGAATAAAAACGAAAAATGAAATCCAACCACGTTTTAAGGTATATATTTAGCCATTCGAGGCCAAAAAATGTCACTTTTTGTTACGATCGTTGTAACTATTCCTTACCTTTCCACTGCGCATCATGTTTTCGTAATCAGTTGGGGCTTTAGGATCCTCAATCGGTGCCCCATTATAGCGTAATATTGCCACCTGTTTCGCTTTTTTATTGGCACAGTCGGCAAGACCAACCACCCGAATCCAGTAGTTGTCGACTCTGGCGTTTGCGTTAAGTACAAAGTCGTACCGTTCCCCGGCAAATATATTGAACGATTCGATCTCAATTGGATCGAAAGGTTTTCCGTCAGACGTGATTGCTGTCATGTTGTGGCCGTCGACTGATATCTGTGGAAGAAAAGAGTTTGACATTTGTGGGCATTTCGCTATACGAGGAAAGAGGGGATATCAAGACTGACATACATGAAGCTTTTAAATGTTTAGACTAATTAAAGGTGCTATAAACCCTACTGGGATCTAGCATAATCTATAGGCCCTATAGACATTATCTGACAAATTAATTTGAGACTCAAATAAGATAACCATTAAATGCAGCGGATATGCCTTAAAATTCAAACAAGCGCAGTTCAAATAAGATACTATTACAATTTTCTGTCCCTGGTTTCTCTACCTGTATGGGGCAGTTCAGAATGCCATTGCTCGCCACACGGAACCTGTATCTCTTGCCTTGGGTGACATTAAAAACCTCATATGGCGTGTAAATGGTTCGGTTGGTTTTGCCGTCGGTGTAGGGTTCAAATGCCCCCTTTCCTAAAAAATAAAACTCTTTTTATACTGATACTGGAATGGTTGATCGAGTTAAAAAGCAGCACTTTGTTTCTGCTCTTGGAAGTTGCTCTCAGCAAACAGCCTGCACACTGCGTTTTGAAATGCACATCATACAAGTATTTCATTTTCAAAATTGCACAATGAGATAAAGTCGCCACTTTCACATTCATTCTCAATCTTAAGGTGTGTTGTTTCCAAAAATGTTATGGCTATTTTTTTAACAAACATTTAAAAAAGAAACTTTTCTCACAGAAACGTTTTTTACACAATGGTTTATGGTGTTTTTTTTCACAAAAAAGTTTTTTACACATTGGTTAATGAGGTTTTCTTCGGTAAAATAACAGGTTCAGTTCTTCAGCATCAAAAAAAAATCTACTCACATACCGTTAATCAACATGGACTGTGGTTTATTGTCTCCGTCTCTATGGTGATGCGCTACAAAACGGTTCACTGTGACGTCACCCAGCCAATCCGTGACGATGATATAGTGTTCTGCGAGATCATAATCGTAAAGGTCATGGTGGGGGTCAGCTCCCGGCGGAAGTCGGACAACCAGTGGGCCGAAGACGCCGTCGGCACGCTGCATGCCGGAGTGGGCGTGCCAGAAATGTGTCCCCTTTGTAGTGGCTTTGAATCTGAAAAGGAGTCGCGTGCTTCATTATAAGGGCATTGAATGGCAATTTTGTTCACTGAGAGCTGTAATTTTACTGGTCCACCTACTTTTTTATTTCCCTTGAAAACCTCATTTAGAACTTGGGTGAATAAAACGATTTTCTCGCATTGCCAGTCCTTTTTTTTTTCGTCAAAGTTTAAAGCAACGGTATCTAATTCAGATGCAAACTACATATTTTGAAAAATCGCTGATCAAAATGGTCAAAAGTTATTTATCGAAAATTTATCAAAAATGAGATTTTATTTCGTGTTTCATCTTAACTTTTAAAAAAGAAGAGATACGTACGCGTTGCCCCCATAGTAAGTTAATTAATTATCACATTTTCGGCAACTTATAAACATAACAATTAATCTAACTCCATATTTGGAGATGGCACACCAAATCAACACTCACTCGTATCGGAATGTGCTGTGTGAGGGTATGGGACACTGTGTAATCATGGCGACACCATCCATGTGCGGTGAGTCTTCCTGCAGTATTCCGTGCCAGTGTATGGTGACTCCATCGGACGTGGACATTTTGTTCTTCACGTTGACGATAATGGTGTCGTTCTGGCAGACCTGGGAATTGACGGTGCCGGCTGTTAGTTTTTCAGCTTTAGTAGAAACCATATCCTGAATATCACTTACCCAGCAAACACGTCACGTTCGGATCACGTGGCCAGCATGTTGCTATGACGTTACAATATATGTGGTAGCAACGAGCTAGCCACGTGATCCGAACGTGACGTGTTTGCTGGGTAGCTTTAGATTTATATAATTTCCCTCCTATTTGAATGTGATGTCGTGTTGTTTTACTGAATTATCAATTCTCTGTCGTGCATCTTGGAAATATTGCTAATTTCCAGTTACACGTGCAATGAACATTAACAAATTTCCTCTTGCAGCGCCACTAAATTACAACACATTGAGCCATTTTCATTGCATAAGTATCATCTAAATTATTTTTATAGATACAAATGTATAATAAGTAAAGTTATATATAACTGTGCTTACTAACTTACATGGGGACACAAACATCTTTTGAAAAATAGGTACAATAAAAAAACGTCCCTTATTCAAGGTACCCAATTGTAGGTTACAATTATAGGCCCTATATATTGATTTATTTAATATAGGCCTATACAAAATAAAGAAAATATTTTTTATCTTAATAACTGACTTAAACATTTAACCGAAAACTTCAAAAAGCACTCCTGATTTCTGGATAGTTTAAAAATTTTCCAACAGCCAGCATTCTAGTAAAAAAAAATAATCACTTACAAATATCCCTGGTCCTGGAAGGCGCCTGTTGACCACAGTGATTGCCTTTCTGACGCCATCTGCCGCCACGCAGTGCGGCCTGTCGCAATCCGTGCCGTTAAACGGGCAGTCGTAACAGGCCTTGCTCAGGACGTAGTACCACTCCACGGCAAAGTCGTACTCGCAGGTCCTCGGGGTCTCGCCGTCCACGCAGTCTCTAAGGCAGGGGTGGCTTAGGTCGTCTACGTCGTAGTTGCTCGTTTTGCCTTCTGCGGAATAAAACCCAACTTCTTGTTATTTAACTGAGGAGGTTTACCATAGCTTGGTAAATTTGTTATACCCAGTAAGGGCTTATTCCCAATAAAACTTTCTTTCTACGTAGACTGGGAACTTTTGCAATCAAATTAAAAGATTTACACGCCTCCTTTGGTTCAAAAGTTCTTGTATAATCTCCAGCTTTTCTGTATTCTACTCAACGCCAAGAGGAGGCTTGTTTATCTGATTGCATTCAGCAAGAGTCCTTGCGGAGTTGGATGGAACTACGTAAAAAGATTGGAAATGAGCCTTTAGAGGCTCAGAAGCGGATCGGCATCGCGGCGATGGCTGAGTGAGACGGGGTGACAAAACTTTTCGTCTTCCCCATTAAGGCTTTTCCCAAGCTCACACTGAGAAAACTCACTCTAAGAATCATCAAGAATAATTTTTCATACAATACAATTAAAAACGGAGTTTGAAGTGGTGATGAATAGGTTATTGGGGGGGGGGCGATGGCAAATCGACGTTTTGCTTTTATGGAACTTTTAATCAATAATCAAACAGAACACTGTATAAAGCCCCTTCTTTGTATTCTGATTAATTTTGTCACTTGTCTAGCTACCAATTTCAAATGAGACATGGTCGTTGGATGGGACAGCATACAATTATTAGATTAGATAGCATACACGTAGCTATAAATTGTAGGCCCAGGTCTACAGCAAGGCTAAACCATAGGCAGGTACTATATATACACCTGTACTTCCTTGTTCGTATCCAACATCAATCAAACTGCTTGGTGAACATTTGTCAATGAGCACGTATAACATGCCGTATCACATAAATCACGGATATGAAGCCAAATTCCTAAAATTTTTGGCTTTGGAAAAAAATGCATTGACAATCTATTACCCCATTCTGCGTGCATATGCCACTCATAATACATGGTTCATGTAGCTGCGGAAATGTGCCCATGGAACTGACAACTATCTTGACCTATCGTGATTACCCTCGCTTCCTCATGCCTAGATGCTCTCAGACCTTTTAGACTGGGTTCCCATACTTAGATCGATCCATCTGGATTGACCTAACTCCCTGGGGGTTCACGCTAAATTGCTATCAGCTCAAGAGGCTTACATGTCTGTCACGCCTACCGAATCAGCTAGGGGTAAATATAATTACCCCCATACAGTTTTACTAGGCGTTACAGACGTTTAAGCCGATTAGTTTGACGGCAATTTAGTGAGACTCCCCAGGGAGATAGATCGATCCAAATATCTGTGAGAATGGTCCCTAAAACTTGAGATCCATATATATATATATATATATATATAGAGAGAGAGAGAGAGAGAGAGAGAGAGAGGGAGAGGGGGGGGGGAAACTCGTTTGGGGATCCACAAACTATATGTTGTATAAGAAACTTGTTAAATGAAATGAAAAAACTGTGTACTAAAACCGTTATTTCAGAGAAACTTACAGAGAAGTTTTCAAGGATGTGCGTTCCGACCCTTCTACACTGCCCCTTCTACCCTGCCCCTTCTACACAGTCTACAACCAGACAGAAAAGATAAACGTGTGTGCCCTAAATACCCCAAGTTTTAAGAACGTGCCGATTTCTACTTTCCAAATTTGCCGAACAACAATTGAACTACTTCCAGCTAAAATCTGCCAACGGTTTGTGGCAAAACAGGAAACAAACGATTTACGGCTGCTCTTAAATCTAAAGACGCTGGTTATAATCTACATGCACCGGTACGTACCTGCAGTCAAGGCTACTGAGATGAGTACAGAAATGGTGGCAATACCCAAGTTGGGATACATGGTGACCTCGTCGGTTCTCACGATATATGCTCTCTCCCCTTGGTACGGCAGTCGTTAGAACCTTCTGGAAACCAGGTACATTCATTTAACACAGCAATGACATTCAAGGATTATTGGGCACGTGTATGACCCTGAGTTTCATAACTCTACTGGAAATTTCCCCATCCCCTTGGATAATAAGGGTGCAATTTTTGTAGCCGAGTCGTCTTGGAAAACCATTAAGGACACACAGCCACGTCCACGGCTAGCGTCAATATATGTGGATGCAATGGTGGAATCAGACTTAACCAAGTTATCTCTCTGAACGCAGAAACTCAGGGTAGACACGCACGGCTTTACTCTGCCGGACACGTTTTTGGACAAAACGTGATGGGTAGCTGATAAGTGTACTCTACGGGACTGACTGGGCTGCTTCCCAGTTGATATATATATATTATATCATAGTATATATAAAATTTGCACTCGGGATACGTTGTTTATTGTTCATAAAAAGAATAATTAATTAATGAATAAGCATGTTACCCAGTAAGAAAATAACAATAAAAGCAAACAAAAACAATTATTTGACCCAGACTTATTTAGGGTCGATGCTCGCCGTTTCTCTCAGAGTAAAGCAGTTCCGTGTTAGTTCAAGGAGAGGTCGTAATTAAAAGCATGTGGCACACTGTGAAAGCCATCACGTCCAACCACAACGTCAACATCAACATCAACCCGCCGATCCAATATTTCAGCTGCGGTATTTATGTCACGGCCGTCATGTCCGTAGAAAAATAATATGGCCACATATCACACACGCGCATGTATTGCACTTATTAGCATTTGTGTCAATTTAACTTCAAAATTGAGTTGCAGTGTCTATTATTATTCAGATATGTGGTAAGTGTTCAGTAAACGTTGTAGTATTGATTGAGTGCCCGTAAATGTGATTGGACTTGAATTTATAGCGTAATAAACTTATCTTTTCTATTTAAATATAATAGTTTATGGCCACGTGTTGCATTAGTGACAGTCAGTTAGATTTATTTTCTCCTAAATCTACAACAACAGGGTTCAATTCCCTTTCCTTGTTATGTAGGGTAAAATCAAAACAAAAAATGAACTCTCACAATTGATTAAGTAGGTTCTAGACAACACATAATAAAACATCTGAATGACTGGAATATTTTACATATCTGATTAAAATTACATGCATCAACGAATCGAAGACACGTTATGTGCAGACAGAAAGACTACTACACGCTCTAAGAGAGGCCGCATTTTCAAAAAAAAAAGTGTTAAAAGAACAATCTTACAACCTAAAGGCAACAAATATGCTTCATAATGATCTGGATGCGATTAGAGTACGTACAGTATTTGAGGAAATGAAGAAGGTGAACTTCAAAGGGAAATTGAGTCCATTCCATTTCAAGCGCAGAGATTTTCACTCTAAAATTTTCACCCTGAAGCCGAAACCATTGTAGACGTCCATGTTTGAGAAAATTCGGCAATGTTGTTATAGTGTTAAGAATAATACTGACATGCTTGATGCAATGAAAAGGGCAATTTACAAACTGCGACCTGTTCGTCTCTTTGTTATTGTTCTAAACCAACCGTGTCATTATATGTTGACATATTTGATATCCGAAGCAAGAATCTGTTTCATAAAACTAGTAAGCATCTCACAGGCGGACAAAGCTATAATGTTCTGATATCAGCTACTTTAAAGAAGGAAATAAGTTCCACGTGAGACGCAGGAACCGTGGCGTTTATAGCCACCTCTTCGTTGCTCAAGATCAGGAAAAAAGTGCATCGCACACAGGGAAGAAAGGCAACATTAAAATACCACAGTCAAATCATTTAAAACATTTTGCAGAGATTTGATTTATAGTGTACTTCATGGTCCGGTAGGAAATGCTTAATTACATTGACGTATGTATTTCGGTTACGTTACATAGCGGCATACCTTAACAACATTGCAAATGGTTCAACAAACAGCTGACGGCAACTGTAAAAAAGGTCTTTCGGTGCATTTTATTCACGTTTAAGTCCTTACGAGCAAAGTATGTGTCTTCGCCCTCTGAAGGTCGGGAGGGGGCGGGGGAGGGGGGGGGAGGGCTGTATGTTCCCTCCGAAAACGTTTGAAAACATGGGGATATTTGGGCCATTTGGAAATAGTGCCGCATTTGCTGGGAACTACAGTTTTTTTCTTTCTCTATTTCAGTATTTGATTTTGAAAAGTTGAGAGGGGGGGGGGAGGTTCGTCACCAGGGGGAATAGTACGATTAAGATATAAAAACTATTTCCTTTTTTCCGTTTTTTTCTGTTACATAAATGCCTGATCATTGACGTCAGACCGCGCTAATACGGGAATGTGTTAGAGAAGACTTAGTCACAATAGGAACAGCCAGTGAAGTGAAACACTTTTGTCGCTGCTTACCCCTAGTGGTGTAGCAAACTTTGTCGGAACATGATTCCAAAACATAATGAAGCTCGCATACATGTGTGACGTTATTCTTATGCTTCAAAAAGTATGTTTCTGACTATGGGAATATTGAAAGTTACTAGAGCACTGTCAAAGTGAAAGTGAAACTATAAAGATTTGAAATTTTACCGAAAATGGCAGAAGAACAATGAAACTTCAAGGAATTGTAAAAAATAATTTGCCCTTACACTAGGATGATAAAATGCGATTGCAAATATTTAATGACGCTTCTGTGCTTCTTGTAGCAGTCTGAGACAAACGCAATTCACAGAAAATTTACAACAACTTGCATATCTTTGTAAATATCGATTGCCTGTCACTTATTTATCCGGAGTAATAAATGGTCTCTAAATGTATTAATGAGTCCCACGGGACATCAATAAAAATAGTTCAATGTGCCAATTGTACTTACTTTCACTGACATGAGCTATATCTGTTTACTCAGAAATAAACTACAAGAAACGGCAGTTCGACAAAATAAATAAATAAATAAATAAATAAAATAAATAAATAAATAAATAAATAAATAAATAAATAAAAACAGCATGTTTCGTTCCACCACACATCCGCACCGGCTTTTTTGACGGAATTCATTTCGTAACCACATTGTAGGCTTTGCAGCTGCCATGAGGTCACCCACCCGAACCAGAATCTTGCCTGTACAAAAAAGAGTGTTCCAACCTAGCGAAAGGACTGTTGAACTTTTAAGAACACGTGCGTGGAATCTTAAGAACACATCTTGTTATAAGAACTACTACCTCAAAATTAGCACTTTCAAAAAAAGTCAAATTTGTTCCAGCGGCAACACGGTAGCCGAGTGAAACCAATCCCAGGTTGACTCCCCACGCGGAAATAAATTGATTCCCGAAATTGAATCCATCAGTTGTCTAACCCCATTGCCAGGTCGAGTGTCGTTATATAAGATAATTCAAGGAAGATGTCCTGCTGATAGACTATGTGTTGTTTTAAGTGAGGTCAATCTACCTAAACTGGTCCTTTTACATACCTGTAACTTATTCGACTTGTCCACGGGCCACGCTCCGGCTTTTTCCTTCTGTACCGTGAACTACACTGAGTGTCGTTCCAGCTCAAGGTTATCTGGATTTCCTAGCTAAAGATATCTCGGTTACCGTCAAACGGGAAGTGGATAGAAAAACCACTTTACCTTTTTTCCACGAAATAATTCGCAGAGGTACTTTCACTTTCGGTTCTAGAGAAGAGCGCACAATGCCGGTGTAATGACTCATTGACTTTCACTTTTTTTTAGCGAATAGAAAATCGATTTTAGGAAGAGACACATAAATGACAAAAACGATAGAAGCAACGGCATAAACCCGTCTTAAAATGATTCACAACCAATAAAGCGATAAAAGATAAGGTGCACAAAACGTTGTTGTCAATTTTATAGTAATATTACATAATATTTAGCGGCATGATCACCACCAGTTTTCACTGTCTGTAGATATTCACAAACTGAAACTAGCGCACCTTAAAATTTTGAGAAAAATGAAAAATTTGCATAAATTATCATTACTCCAAGAAAAATAAATCAGTCATTCTGGAGCTGTATATTACTCTTGTAAGTTTGAAAATGACGAGTTACATGTCATTCTTTTTACGCTGTTTAAAATGAAAGTGACAGGTGACGGCGACGCTAACAGCGGTAAAGACAGGCGATGACAGGTGATGACCACATGTCCAGACTCCGGCACATAGTGTCTGTCCATAAAAAGGGGCAATCTTCACTGGGAGTACAAGCCAGGTCAACTGAAATATCACATGGTGGGGTTTGTCCTGCTGCCATGGCCATTCCATCCTAACTGATACCACGTCTGAGTAGTACTCTCGCCACTTGTCACCCTCTGTCTGTGGATCTTAACAAGTGACAGTAAAGGTGAATTAAGAAATGGGTTTCTAAATAAATCTCTCACCTACCTGAGTCCCCTAATAGAACGATGTCACATGTAAATGCCGAGTCCAAGGTGAATGTGAATCTGTTAGCACTAACCACTTATATCGATTGAATCTACGGGCTCATTTCCTATGAGACTAGCGTTCTATGTAGATCGATCCAACTCCGCTGAGACTCTCGCTGAACACAATCAGAATAAGTAATTAACGCGCATCCTCTTGGCATTGAGTAGAATACTAAAAAAAAAAGCCGATTATTTGGAGTTCGTTGCAGAAATAAGAGGAGGCGTGTTAACCTGTTAATCTGTTTGTATTTAGCTGAGCTGGGTTAATCTGCGTAGAACGATATTTTATTGGGAATGAGCCCTACTTTACCTTAACACGAGAGGTTCCACTCCCCAGGTGTGCGGACGTCACAGTAAATTTAACCTGGGCGTTCGTATTGTGGCCGCTTGCGACTGCAAGGTCAATGCCCCTTATGTAAAAAATCAGAGGCGTGTTTACACTCACCACTTTCCATTCGCTTTTGTAGCGCCCCTCGTGAGCGACTAAAACAAAAACCGTACGGTTTGCGTGCATGTATGATGCATAACAAAACACCAGGAGCTGTTTAAAAAAACATTGCTCGAAAAGTTTGAGTCCACCTTCACCCAAGGTAAATCCCGAGTAGTCCAAAAAAACAAAATATTGCACCTGTTCTTGTAAAAGGAGAAATAAGGATAATTATATACTAGATCGATAATTAGTTTATTCTATTGTTTTATCTTAAACCCAAAAAGAGCAAATTGTTGGCCGAAAAATTTAGACTCAAATTCGGGCCGTATCTTATTTTTTCAGACTGTCTCTGATCTACGGCATGTTAAGGGTCCTAGCGCTATGCAATCCAAATGCGTCGATGCGTTACGACCCATTTCTGGCTCGAACGACGGTCGATCCAAGACCTACGTGTAACTTTGCCTTCCGTGTCCCCTGCATGGAAGAGCGACCACATGGGAAGAGAAATGTTATGTTTTCCGTTCCATTTCCACCAAAATAAAAGCCGTCAGGCATGATTACCGATATGATAGTATTCAAAATGTGAAGACCCATTCTTTAACCTGTCAAGACTCGACCATAGCTTACATAATGATAATAGCACCCATGGTCACGAGAACCATATTTCAGCGCGTTTGACGTTACAAAACAATACTGGCCTATATCACCTGACAATGTTAGAAAAATTCAACAGAGAAAAGACTGAAGGCAATTTATTATAACCTTGACTCTCAGTCTGGATAAAACGTGACCATTGAGCACAAGGAGGTGCGTTGTTTACTTGATATGTGCGGCATCGTAACAAATATGTCAAAAAACAATAAAGACAGGCGTCACGCCAGGTGATGTGAGTTGACAGGGGAGGATGACCCACGCCGACCCGTCGTTACCTGGGAGTTGACTCATAAAAAGAGCTTTAAACCGATATTTGATGAACATTTTTAGACTAAAAAATTGGCTTGGTTCATTTCAGGATAAAACCGCAGAATCTGGATGAAATAGGCTAAATATTGGCCTAAAGAAAAAAAAACAGAAAAATATATTTCTTTTTTTGTTATGAAACAGGCGCACTATTTCTATTAATCAGTTTACTACCGATCTACCTGGAGTCAAAGTGGACTAGAATTGTAGTCTTAAAATTTAGATCGACTTTAGCCGTGTGAAATGAGCAACTTGTTTTTTATTTCATTTTTTTTCTATAGATAACGGGAACAACCAGAAGAACCGCTGTGGGTTTTCATGGGCTGAACCGAAAGATGTTACGAATATAGTCTCAGCACTTCAACTTATTGGATTGTTGTCATCTCTTTCAGCGTGTAGAAAATGCTGAAGGCATAAGCAAAACAATCGCGCAGATGCCTGAACGGTTTCTTCGCAATAAAATTTGCGAATATTCAAGTTCATCTGGAATATTAACTCTGGTATTTTTCTGCAGTTTTTTTTATGGCAAACACGCTTTCAAAAAATATAAATAAACATATAATCAATAATTAAATAAATAAACACAGACCATGGTTACACACATTTATTTACAAAACTTTCAAACAAGTTCGACTGGACGGAATGTTAATTCTGATACCCATTATGTAATAGCTTAGACAACTCCGTATGAATACAATATCTTATTGGGTCGTGAGCTTACTGGCAGTCACTCTACCTCGCTCTTCAGGTGTCCACAAGATGTTTGTGAATAACATTAACTTAAACTAAATCATTATTCACACAAGCGTCTCCTTCTACACAATCGTTTTCAATGCATTTTTCTGAGTTTTAACAGTTATTCAGTTTATAGTCAGGCGGAAGGAAGCTTGATATATCTCTTCTCACATCTTCCAATATTTTCCTTCCAGCTGGAGAGAAGGCTCCATATTGTTGATTAAAAAATATCTTCAAATCTTTGGTGTTAATAACAAATTGATCACGGATGGGTTCTGCACATTTTTCTGTGAGAATTGGTGTAAAATGTCTCGGCAGACGACTTATCGTTTCCCTCCTCCTCTCTCCTTCTCCTTGGAATATTCCATTTCTATCTTCTGCTCGATCTTTTCCCAGTCTATATCAACCTGTAAAAAATGTTCAAAAATAAAAATAAGTCTATATCAAATTATAAAAAATAAAATACAAATTAATTAATTAATAACACATTCAAATAATCTTACTACATATTCAATATCACCATTTAAGTAATTAATACAATTGTTCACTGCCTCGTTTTATGTTTCTGTATTCTGAATAGATAAAAAATTTTACAAAAATTAACCAAAGGAAAACACATTTATTGACAGTGATGATAAAATTATCTTGTTAATAAAAATCTGTCAGAACACCAAGATTTTTTGTACCTTACATACTTAAGTTAAACTGTATTTCAGTAACAAATTATCATCATCAGAGTACTACACACAGTTTTAATCTTCACAACAACAGGTCAATATTGGAATGGAAACAAACTAATATAATTCTCGCTATTGTTGTGAGGAAACTATCACATAATAGTTGTTATTATTAATATGTATCTTGCTAAATTATAATCTACCTAAATCTAAAATTCACCACACCAAATAATTGTCTATCACAAAAATGTCACTTTCATAAAATCCACTATATTATCCGCACATAATGTGCCTCAATCCTCATTTTGAAGACCCTTCTCAAAGCTACTTTTAATATCAGCTCACACTAATTAAATTCAAGTCAGTACCTTTACTGTTTAAAATACAATCAAATTAGTCAACCCCAACTATCCCATGCCTTAACTGGCTCAAAGACAATGCATTTCAATGAATAAATTTGAAGAACAAAAAGAAAAAATCTTGACTGCTGCTCAGTATAAGTGTAATCACTCTGAGAATAGTACCTGAAACTTCTACATCAAAATAACAAGCTTAAAATTTATATGTGTGCCCTGTAACTTTCACGAAAGATTTTATGCCTGGATTTGATCTGATTAAGGCCAAAATATGAGTCCACTTTAACCAAAGATAAATAAGTAGAAGTACAATTTAAGCAAATAAAAAAACACTGCACATGTTTAAAAACATGTAGGGAGTGGTCAATGTACCCATACAATACTTTCTTTATTCAAAATCACACTCAGCAAACTAATACTTTCTGAAGCAGTGCTCTCAACAAAATTCACCACCAATAGATTGTGGTTCAGAATTCCAAGTTGCAGGGATCAGTACCTTCTGTTGACCAGTAGTGAAAGTCAATAAAACTCGAGAGTGTGGACTGGAGGAGACTGTATACACAAGCTCAGTGAGATGTTGGGAGCCCCACTGTCAACATTCCCCCCTCTGCCCACCGAGCACCTTGACAAATATCAGGGGCGGATTTAGGGCGTCTTCTGGGTCTTCCGGAAGACGGTCAGATTTTCAAGTTTACACTGGCGGGTATCTAATTTTTTTCTGTTTGAAGACGGTCCAAATGAAGAGCGGATCAACAAAGATAATTTGGAAGACTGTCAGGAAATAACTCTGAATCCGCCCCTGAACATTTCGAATTAAGCAATGAAAAATCTTGACCTTGAAGCCCTCAAGATGGAGACACAGGGCGCGTTCCCAGTGAAACTTATTATTCTATGTACATCGATCCAACTCCACAAGCTGACTAGCTGAATGCAATCAGATTAACTGAATTATAAGCCTCCTTTCACAGCTGGGGCCTTGGGGGGGGGTTAACCTTCTTGTGCATTCAGTTGCACTCAAAGCATAGCAAAAAAAGCTTCTAGATGCCTGGTGTACAGGAAAGTTCTAATCGGCCTAATTTCAAAGTTTTCCAGACATGTCCTATACAGGTCACAGAGATGATTGAGCCCCATGTTACAGACATGCCAAAATGCCATGGACCATAAAAGAGGGAGAGTTATTTTGCCTTGTTACTTCATCTGTCATGTCCAGCTGTAACCCCTGAGACTGTACAATGTATTCCTTAGATACTTTCCACAAGTGTGCTCCATGAAGCTAGGTTAAGTTAATCAGTTAGCCATGTCAAGCACAAGGGTTCCATAACCATGAAGTTTTTTCCACCTACCAAAGTGCACTTATACAGCTGTTATCAATTAAGTATCCAACTCTGTGAGAGAATGTCCCCAAGTTTCTGACAATGAAGGACTAAAAACGAACTTGAGTTTTGTGAAGTCTGCTGCTTTTATTTTAACACAATATCCAAGAATTGCAAGCAAGGAAAGCTTCTCACTTTTTCTCTTTTGAAATTGGTGGTTCACTGTGTCAATATTGTTAAAAGGGAGCAAAAAAATGTACTTCAATGTTCAGCATTGAGAAAATACCTAGCTGTTTGCTCTTTGCAGAAATTAGTTATCCCAAAATAATAGCAGTGACTTGCAAAAACTTTGACAATCCTATCATTGACCTTTTTTGCTCAATTCATGTCTGTAAGATTTTATTAGAAATCTAATGCTTTGCAGAAATAAAAGTGAATGTCATATTTCTAAGTATCCCAAAATAATACAAGTGACTTGCAGAAACTTGAGAATCCTATTATCGATAATCTTTTTGTTCATTTTCAGCTGTAAGACTTTATTGGAAAAATAATGCTTTGCAGAAATAAAAAGTGGCTGTCGTATCTTTAATTATCCCAAAAAAAAAAACAGCAGTGACTTGCAGAAATTTCTCTATCCTAAAATCAACCATCTTGTCATCAATCTTATGCCTGTTATGCTTTATTGGAAATATAATACTTTGTCAACTTTGTTAACTGCAATGAGAATAACCGTTACAGTGACTTGCATATTTCTCAAAGCTACAACTTTTGTCCCAACAATAAACTTACCGAGGTCAAATGTTGATTCTGTAGCTAAAATTTGCTAATTATGTGACAAATATCTTAGCTGCTCAATTTACTTAAAAATTTTCTGGATTAATCATACACAGGTATAAGTAGCTGTAGGCAGTGGTTCCATGACTGTGTAATATTCCATACAAAGCTCCGATGCCTAACACTAGCAGACAGTTTCAATAAAGGACTGAAGTTCTTGAGCCAGGTTAAGACATTATAACTAGTATAGCCAATGTCTTTTCCATATTGGTTTTAGAAAATTGCCAAACAATTAGAACCTTAAGACATGTAGCTAACATGCTGTCAAATCTTAAACCGTGAGGAGTGGAAACTGATGCTAAGACAGTCAGAGTTTGGTTTGATTTAAGGGCTGGGCTTCAATAAAACCAACAGGAATGAATAAATAAATAAATAAATAAATAAATAATTAAAATTTAATTGATGTTCTTTTGTGAGCCAGGTGCCAAAACCATGTTTTCATTATTTTTCAAGACAGGTGTATTATGGACAAAACATGAGACTTCTCATACCTTCCCAACAAAAGATTATGCGGTGCAATAAAGACATGTAAAAACTTGGTAGTGAAAACAGCCAACACAAAAAGAGAAATTAGTATCAGTACACAGTTGTGTTGTAAATTTCAATATCATCTCCCCTAGGTGACTAAATTTCAATATCAATACAAAACCAGTTCCTACTAAATAACAAAGTGATGTAAAGTTCTACAAACAACATGTACCTTGTCCTCTGACTGTTAGTTTGTTTTGAAAATGAAAATGTGTAATGATATATTATGAAACATTATCACATCATAAAAAAAAAATTACATTGTTTTTTATTTTTGGTTTAGATTTTTTCTTCAGAGACAAAAACATTTCTTTATGAAATAAACTGTTTCAGATACTCTGATGAAAGATAAAATCCCTTGGACTTCAGAGTTCTTCACTATCATATTCATATACTAGCTAAATCTTTTTTTATCAAAACTGCTTAAACTGAATATTCTTGTGACTGGAACAAGGATTCCCAAAGTGGCAGAATAATGCAGATTTATACTGTACATGGGCAAATGATATAACTTTAAACTTAAAATTTCTCCATTCCCAAAGTAATAAAGTTGTGTGAAGTCTACTGTACAAGGGTAAATAATATGAAAACTTACCCCTTTTGCATACTGCTCAAATCTCTTGTCTGTCTCTGTCCTGTCAAACACCTGTAGATATTTCTGTCTGTATGCCAGAACTGTGTCTACATGAGTCTTGTGTTTCACTGCCAGCTCCAGGGCTCTGAAATATACCATCATTTTATACCATAATGTGAAAAATAGTGATCCTGTAAGCAGTTATCAAGCAAAATACGTATACCATGTTGTGAATCTGTTTGTTAGTAGTGCTAAGTTTTCAACTGAAACACTGACTCATATTTCCCTAAGTTACAACAGATGAGGAAGCTGTTCATTGTTACTAACAAACAAACTTATTGTGTTAAATTTTGTAACTTAAAGTCAACCATAACACCAATTTCCTTTTTCTATCTGCCAACATACTTAATCTGCACCCTCCCACTGAAGATGGGTGTCCTCCCCCCCGTCTCTCTCTCTCTCTCTCTCTCTCTCTCTCTCTCTCTCTCTCTCTCTCTCTCTCTCTCTCTCTCTCACACACACACACACATACACACACACACAGACACACTCANCTCACACACACACACACACACATCTTACCTGGACCAGTTATACAGCTGTATATTCTGCATGATGGCCCTGAACACCAGCCCAGCCTGCAGCAGGATGCCCTCCGCGTCTTGAGGGTTGCCAGAGAACAGAGCCATCTCTGCATTCCTGGCCTCCTTCAGTGGGATCTCCTTGATCTGGAGGATGTACTGCACCTTGTCAGCCTGGGGAGGGAAGATGGGAAGATGGGGGATAAAAATGTAAAGGTAGGTGTGGGAAAAAATGTGAAATATGAAAGAATAAGCTGTGAAAATGAAGGTGATGTCTTCCCTTTATCATTCTACAGAAGGGCATGTAATGCGGTTAATATACCGATGTAACTGGTGAAGTAAACTTCAGTCAAACGCTGCTCAAGTTCAATATGTATGGAAATTTGAAAATGAAAAGGCTAACTCATGACACTTCTGACTAATTGAACAAAGTAACACATATGCTCACCTCATTGATGGCAGCATATGCCACTTCAGCTGTATTCAGCTCCTTGGCATAGGCGGCCATAGCAGCAAGGCAGGACCACATTGTGTCATCCTGAAACCAACAATAAGATTTATGAGATCATGGAAATGCTCTGGTGATAAAATTTATGAGCATGTACTAAGACAGGCAGACCCATCTGCTATGGTAACAGGCCTGAGTATGTAATAATTTAGATTGCCCTATATGCCGTGGAAAGAGGCCTGCCTATGTACTAAGATAGGCTGACCTATCTACTATAGAAACAGGCCTGAGTATGTACTAAGATGGGCAGACCCATCTCCCATGGAAAAAGACCAGAGTATGTACTAAGATAGGCTAACCTATCTCCAGTGGAAACAACACTCCTGAGTGTATACTAAGATAGGCTGATCCATCCCTAATGTAAACGGGACTTACCTTGACAAACCTGCACAGTCTGACAGCATCTTCCCACCGCGACCCCATCACAAAGTTGTGCAGCATGGCCGGGTAGGGGGAGATGCCTGTGCTGACCAGAGAGCCATCTGCGCGGCGCAGACTCACGTGACTGCCCAGGAAACTTAGCAGTTGTGGGTTCTTGCCAAACTCACTGGAGGAGAGAAGATACCATATTACTGATCTGGACAGAGAGATAATCTTCTTTTTTCTTTCTTTTTTGTTATGCAAATTTTTATACATATTCAATTATAAATTTGTAAACAACACTAATCTATGCTGAAAGCCATATCCTTCTGCTACTAGTTTGACTATTTTCCACACTTCTACATAAAATTGCTTTTTCAGCAAATTTACAACTCAAAGACAAATTATAATAGTCAAAGGAGATGTCAAGAGATTTACCTGGCATCTTTTTCACAGACTGTCTTTGGCAGCAAATCTCTGTCTACGTACGCCACGTTAGGATAATACCAGACTGTGAACTTCCCATCAGCCATTGCAGCTAGCATATTACTGTTGTCATTCCAGACTTGAGACAGAATCATTGTGCCTGATGGATTAATACATAAATTAACAGCTAGCATGTTACTGTTGTCATTCCAGACTTGAGACAGAATCATTGTGCCTGATGGATTAATACATAAATTAACAGCTAGCATATTACTGTTATCATTCCAGACTTGAGACAGAATCATTGTGCCTGATGGATTAATACATAAATTTACAGCTAGCATATTACTGTTATCATTCCAGACTGGAGACAGAATCATTTTACCTGATGGATTAATACATTAATAAACTAATAAACAAAGAAACACTAAGCCAAATATTATTATTAACCACTGCTTTGGTGCAAGCATTTTAACATTTTAATTAAAAATTTGAGATGATCCACCATCTTATGGTAATAAAATTAATAAGCTTAAAATAAGTTGATCTGTTTAATAAATTGTTAAAAGATATTAAAAGATATTTCTTTTGTGTTCACAGGCACTTGACTGTAGGTGTCCAATAGACACAAATATGACACAAGTTTATGCTTGTGAAAAAAGAAAAGATAGAAAAAGAAATATATATGATCTTATAATAAACTTGCCTTCAAATGAGACATTTAGATATCTTGCAAAAAGAAAAATCACACTACAGTAAACCAAGAAATGCTAACCCAGTTTGACAGTCTTTCTCTCTGTACCAAATGTTCTAACAGAGGTGAGGTACAGGTCTCTGTTCTTGTCTATGATGGCCAGCCGTCTCTCATTGGAAGGACCACACTGGTCCAGAGCTATCTCCATTACTTCCAGCTGGAAACAGACACACATGTGTATACAAATTTACATCATTTCTGAAATGTTTATATTTTCACTTTTCATCTTTAATTCATCTTGCAACATTCTATTTATTTCTATTTATTTATTTGTTTGTTTGTTTTTTTTTTTTGAGAGGGTATCATACTGAATGAAAATATAGCTATCCACGCTGCCCTTGAGCTATTCTATATGATAAGTGAATTTCATCCTACAAAAATTTCTTGAACAAGTGTTAAAAGATTTCTACACCCCGCTCTCCCACTAAAAAAATACACATTAAATCCTAGCCAGAATACCTTGTGTGTGATGGGTTTGCCATCTCCCAGAGGTTTGCCTGTAGTCGCCTCAAACAAGTGGATCACTGAAATATAATGATATACTGTTATAGCTCTTCTGACTTTCTATAACCTTACTTCTGGAATTTGACTTTAACTTGCTGACAATTCTAGTTAGCCAGAAAAAAAATTAATAAATAAAAAGTAAAAGTTAATTTAAATCACTGGGAAGAATTATACTTTTAACTTTCATCTATTACATTCAATGGTCTCTGACTGACACTGTCCGCCTGAAGTGGCACAGAACCTTGATAAAATTTTGATTCACTGACAAATACGTAGGACCTTTCCCAGCCAAAAAGAACTGTTCTTTTGAATTCCTCACTCCTCCCCTACCTATATATATCTCCATATCTTACCTTTTTCATCTGTCTTGTCCCTGATGGCCACTGTGTCATTGCTGATGGTGACGGTCTGTGCATTGAGGACATCTGTTCTCATGCCTTGGAACTTAGGTGAACACACCAGTCTTCCCTCATAAGAATACACATGGACACCAACATTGTCTGCCAGCAGGAAATGTCTGGAGGAATAATAATAATAATAATAATAATAATAATAATAATAACATTTAGACAGAGGACATCTTTTTATCATTATTAGCGACATAAAATTTGATGCTACAGTCGTAATATTAAAAATTGCTATCATTCTTAGAAAAGTAAGTAAGCCATTGTACAGGGAAAGGAGTACAGAAAAACATCAGCAAACTTTTAGCATTTCATGTGTGGCCTTCGCTTTTTTTACTGGCTCTTTGTGAATACTTTTTATGGCATTGAAACAAATAAATGTGCATGTGCCATGAAATATGGGTGAAGATGTCGGTACTTACTTCTCAGCCTGCAGTATAAGGTTAACAGCGCCCTCTTTCAAATCAGATATCATGGGAGTGTTCCAGTTACGCGTGCTGATATTAAAGCAAAAAGTAAAAATATTTATTCAGTCTATTTCCTCAACATTTGCACTATCTTCCAACTACCTGAAATTGAGTATCCTTTATTTTCAAATGTTTTATTTCTATTTCAACTGACCTATAAAACATATTAGAGTCAAACTATGTACCAACAAAATCAAATCTATTCTATTACTCCAAACTGCTTGGATTCTTCTTGGTTAATATCTAAAACAGAGGGCACCACTGAACTGTAAAGCCCCAGCCTTATGTGGCTCTCTAAAATTTTAAAACGGGCAGTTTAAATCTTCAAGATCCATATCTAAACATATTCTATACTACCTGTACACATAACACTGCGAGGATGTAGTGACTACTAGATGGTTGAACCCCAGCGAGGTTTTGATAATCCTGTCTCTAAAGTCTAGCTTGTCTTTGGTATCGTCCACTACATTCCTGACATCTATAGTCTTGGCTCCTGTCACTGTCACCTCAAAATTCTTCCATTCTAGACGTCTGAAACACAGAAAATGACATTAATTTAATTATCAAAGGAGCAGAGATGAGTATAAACTTTATGAGTAAACTTGTAAAGCGAGTTTGTTTGACTTAACACCACATTCTATTTACTCCATAATCCTTTTAACCTCAATACAACTAAAGGGACATTGATAGTGAGATGATGCATACAACAATGTACTTCAAAACAATTAAAAAAAATGTTCAAAAATATTGCCAATGTCAAAACTTTGAGCTGATACACAACCCAAGCAACAATTAATAAATCTGTCACATTCATTTTATTCAGTTTGACAAAAAGCTGGGGCCCAAACACTTACTTTTCCACCAGGTGTGCAAAGATCACATGACCATTCCCACAAGCCCCTGCAACCTGCGTGCCGTCACTGGACCACGATAATGAAAAGATGCTGCCTGTGTTGGGCTTCTCCAGGGCATAGGACCACTAGAATAGTTAAAGATATATTCACTTTATTTATCAAAAAAAAAAGAAAAAAAAAAATTGCCACGTCAGACTATGACAAGTTCATCCCGCTGTGTACTCACTACTGAGCTGTGTTTTTTTATTTAACATGCAGTATGCAATAAAAGTAGCTCTGAGATGGACACCACCCGGAAAAAGAAAGAGAGGAAGGCCCAAGACCACCTGGCGCCGAACAATGATGGCAGAGCTGAGGGAGGGGGACCTTACATGGGGACAGGCCCAGCACGTAGCCAGAGACAGGGCCAAATGGAAAGAAGTGACTGTGGCCTTATGTCCCACGCTGGACGAAGAGCAATGATGATGATGATGATGCAATAAAAACCCGAACAATAAGGATTACAATTATTCTACAAAGACTTTTTTTTATCTCTCTTTAATCACAAATCAACAAACCACATCCACCTACCCCAGCCTTATCACACAGTCTGAGAGTGTTAAAGGAACACCTACCCCAGCCTTATCACACAGTCTAAGAGTGTTAAAGGAACACCTACCCCAGCCTTATCACACAGTCTGAGAGTGTTAAAAGATCCAACAGCAAACAATTCCCCATCAGGTGTCCAAGCCACGGAGGTGATGGGGTAGTCATGGGTGACACTGCTGTACAGAAGACGGCCATAGTGGTCCCACACCTGGAATATAAACACAGATTTCTTCTACAAAACACCTGTCTAAATGAGCCCACGCCAAACACTTGGGTCCTTTATTACAAAAGGTCTTAAGTACGTGGACTTAGATTCGACTGCTAAAATCGGGCAGTCGACTATGCAAAGTGCTTGGATTTTGCAATATTAGTCTATGTAGGAATAACTTACAGATGCAATCAGTTAAGTCGACTGTACTTTTATATACTTTTTTCCAAGGGATTCCCTCCTAACTGGACATTATTAACACATGCTCTTTTGAGATGACGATGCGTTGTCTTCTGCCGCTGCAGTACTAGATGTAAGAGCATCCTACGCACCTGCAATAAGTCTTTCTAAGCTGAGCATTTGGTATACAACATGGGATAAAAACAATTTACCTTGTACTTGCAGTCCTCTCCCCCAGACAGTATCAAGTTGTTGGAGGCATTCCAGTCAGCTTTCAGTATCACACCGTCATGGGCCTTCCACTAGAAGACACAAACAGTTGTATCACAAAGCAATTAAATTTATTCATATCTTATACTAGAATTTGAATACATTAAGTTTGAGCCAAATTTTAAACCCATGTACAATTCTTCTTTCAAAAAAAGAGGCCAATTAAAATAATATATAAATTATTATTTCATGAGACAAAAACTCCTCCATAAACTTTCATAAGAATAATAAACTGAACTGACCATGACAGGTTTGGCGTTGGCCTGCATTGGCTTGATCACCAGCTGTTTACCATTGGTCAGCAGTATCTGGTCATTATCTGGACTCCAGCACACAGAATACACTGGGCTACCTGAAGGTATAGCAGGTATAGAAGGTATACATAAAAACTATTAGCTTAGTCTATGAAGCATGTCTTCTATTAGTTGACTGGTGAATAATTATACTTTCTTCTGAGGTAACATTTACAACTGTTATAAATAAGAAGTTGAAAGTCATGCAATAATATAATGGTTCTATTTTGTAATTCCAGAAATATGTATTCCACTGGATAATATAATATCTGAATATGTATGTTTTATCACATTACATTTTTAAGCACAGTTATATGCTTGAATTGCATATTAATCTACAATTTAAATCTCCATAGAACACAAGGTGACTTACTGTTCTGGACTAGAGTTGATCTCAACATTCCACTTCTTGACCAGATTTTTACAAGGCCATCTTCTCCAGCTATGGGAACAGTAAAGAAATGTTGTGAACAGATCTTGTAATCATCATAGTGGTAGTAACACTACTGCCACTACTAGTTGCTATATCAACAGCTACTACTACTATTAATAAAAACAAAACAAGGCAGCAAAGCTGTCAAATGTACAGACAAAAAACAGGGAAAAAAAGATGCAAAATAGGTCAATTTGTCAATTTTGATGCAATAATAAATAATGCTTATAATAGCACAGTCTGTCAACAGTGATTTTTAATCATGCACAACAGGTAACATGGACAATAACAGGAGCAGATCCAGAGATATTTTCTGACAGTATTCCAAAGTATCTATGTTGATCCATCCTCCATTTTGATGGTCTTCCAACAGAAAAAAAATAGATACCAGTCAATATAAACTTAATAACCTGACTGTCTTCCGGAAGACCCAGAAGATGGTCTCAATCCACCCCTTCAATAAGATTACAGTTTCAGGACCATGAGAGACCAAAGTCACATGATGAAAGTCTCAATATTTGAAAAATGAC
>NW_019774070.1:575731-586356 GCF_001039355.2 Lingula anatina
TTTTTATATGACCAACTAAGAAAATTGATGAGATGGGAAAAGTATCAATAGAACAGTGTTAAATGTCCAATTTCCTCCATTCTGAGATTCTGAACATAGTGGATGATTGAATCTGACAAACTGCAATGATATGAGTTTATTTCCATTTTTGACACTTTATTACACAATACATGATAACAAGTTTACCATGTTTTTTACATAATCAACTAACAATGTTGTAAAGATGCAGGAAATATCAAACAAACACTTTTACGCATCTTATTAGTTCAATAATGAGACTGTTAACATGCCTAAGAAATGAACCTGAGGAAATGTGAAAAAACAGTATAACTTCTAAAATAATGGCCCGATAATGCTGATTTTCGAACTCGACCTGTGTTTTAGTAAGATTGACCACTCCTGTGAGTAAAATGACAATTGGCCATTCCATTTTTCTTATAATGTGTTATCAGTGTTGCATTTATATTGAAAAAAGTGAAAAAACAGCATAAATTCCCTAAAAATGGCCCAATCATGCTGATTTTCGAACTTAACCTGCGTATTATGAATATTCATCAGTTCTGTAAGTTTCAAGCCAAAAGGTAAAATGGTTTTTCACTTATTGTGTTATCGGTGCTGCATATATACTGAAAAAAGTGAAAAAACAGCACAAATTCCCTAAAAATGGCCCAATCATGCTGATTTTCGAACTTGACCTGCGTATTATGAATATTCATCAGTTCTGTAAGTTTCAAGTCAAAAGGTAAAATGGTTTTCCACTTATCGTGTTATCGGTGCTGCACATATGCTGAAAAAAGTGAAAAAACAGCATAAATTCCCTAAAAGTGACCCGATCATGCTGATTTTCGAACTTGACCTGCGTATTATGAATATTCATCAGTTCTGCAAGTTTCAAGTCAAAAGGTAAAATGGTTTTCCACTTATCGTGTTATGGGTAAAGTGCACGGCGACGACGGCAACGACGGCGACGGCGACGACAGACGCAGATGATGGCTATATGTACAGACACATCTGTGTCTGTACATAAAAATCCTAATACAAATATTTTAAATATGGAAAACTGTAATTATTTCATTAATGAAACTTCTTCTAATAGTATTTTTATTTTCACACTAACTCATTGCGTTATACCCTTTTAAGCAATATATGTAGCCTTAAAAAAAATTACTCTTTCTTTCTTCCACATATATATTATTATATATTATATATTATATATTATATAATAATCCCTGAAGTATGCCTAGCCTACCTGTCACCATAGCAGTGCCATCATAGCTCCACCTACAGGCTAACACTGCCCCCCTGTGGGCCTCCACTGACTTCTCCACACGCCCCGTCTTAGACACCAAATGATATTTGCCTGGAAAGGAGAAATTTGGTCTCAAAAATAGCTGCTCTAGTTCTAATTAAAAGTCATGACTAATGAAAAAAAAAAACACCACAATGATTAAAAAAACACCAAAGGTTACTAAAACTCAGGATACAACTGAACTTTGTTGATTTTTCGTAAACATTAGGGTGAGCAGAATTTTTTCAATCAACACAAGCAGAAAAGAACAACTGACACAATTAAATCAGGCAGCTATAGAGGGATAAAACAGATATGAAAATTTAGGAGTAAAAAGTCCCCAAAACATGCTGTAAAACTAACAAGTATAACATCAAATTGATCAATGATGATTAAACACTGATCAGATATATCCCATGGTATCCTTACCATCTGACGACCCCAGGACAAAGACGTCAGCCCCTCCAGAGCCCCCCTTCTTGCCCCCTGCCCCACTCTTAGGAAACCAGTGCAGATCTGTGGGGTAGACATCATTACCCAGCTTAACTAGACAGGTGCACTCATTGTTCAGCAAATTCCACCTGAAAAATCCATGTAACAAGGAAGCTCAAAGCAGACAATAAATACAATAAACTACTAACAAAGTTATCAAGTGTTATTTGCCCTCCCCCTCCCACCCTTCTGTTATTTACCTTTTCCACTCGGAATGGTAAGTGACATCATTCACATTCATCTATGTTGTAGAGTAATAATAATATCACACTTTGTTTTTATCTCCTCACATCCATAGTTCATCACTAAAATATAATTTACATCTTTACCTCTAACTGCTTTAAAAATATCTCTTTGTGTCATATACACCATAAGCATTGACCTACATTAATACTTCTCAAAACTTTACCTGAGTATCTGGTGGTCATCACTGCCAGAGTAGACCTCATCAGGAGTCGTCCAGCCAGTACAGGTCACTATCTCTGTATGTGGGAAGGAGTTAAGGAGGAGAAAACACAGTAAAAATGTGGGAAGGCAATTTTAAACACAGTCCCCACTATATCCATTGTATAGGAATTTCCATAAGAAGACTAGTAATACAAAATTATTAATTTAGAAAATGATAATAATACATAGACAAACATAAACAATTTAATCCAAGATATATACAAACATTTGTGGTGGTCAGACCATTTGTTCCTATTCCATTAGGCAGCCCTTGAAAGAGCACCTGCCAATATTTATATATATTATATTATAAACACATCCAAAATAAATTCATGCCCCAGCTCTTATGATAGAGTTGTTTGCAATGTTTGATAGCTTCCCCGAAACAGATACAACCCTTTTAAATGAGTAAAATGCTGGACCCACTTACACATGTAAAACAGAGTTTGACAATGCTTCAAATTCAGCATTGCCATCAACAAAATCATCAAATCGCATTATTACATTTAGCTAACCTACAGGATTTTCAAAGATTCTAAATGAATTTTCAAAAACAGCTCACAACAATGAATCGTAATTAAAAGGATATGTTTAGGTTCCTTCTGCAATGAGGTTTTAAACCTCATTTTAACCTTTTCTGACACTTGTCTGTCAACTCTCTGATGTCAATGTTTGTCGTTGAAGTTCTTAGTCGCAGTGCTTCAGATACAGTTTGCAAGTCCCCTCGACTTGCGTTTAGAAGCTAGCTGTATTTTCTTTTAAACTTAACTCTTCAACCTACTTCACGATATCAACAGCATCACACCGATTGCGACTTTATGAGCATGAATAAATGTAAAATCAAAATGAATCGCCTGAAAATGAAATATCTGTCACTGTTTGTGCTATGAAATCTTCAACCCGGTGGAATGTTGCGTCTGCGCATAACCGGAAGTGTGGTTCACAGAAAGCTAAGCTTTAAATGTGTAGAAGTGAAAATTGTTTAAAACCAAAATTACCATAATTTTACAAAAATAATAGAGAATTTATAATTAAAATAAATAAAATCTTTATTTAAAATATCGGTGAAATAATATAACATTTATTAATGTATATTTAAAAAATATATTGATCAAAATAAAATCCTAATGAGTCTCAATTCTAGTAAAGTCCAAGAAACAAAACAGTCGCCATGATTGTTTTCAGTGGAAACGAGATTGGTTAGATTAACGAGGTAAGATATGTCTTCTTATTTTTGGGTCTCGTTTGTGAGGAAATTCACATCCAGAGACAATTCTTTTGTTAAATATGTATATGGCAAGGTTTGAAAATTATGATTAGTTGAATAAATGATCCAGTTTCTGCTGAATCCCAGGAGAAAACATCTTCAGATTTTGAAAAACTCTCAGTTTGAACTCAACTTGCGGTCCTTTAAAATGTAGAAATGGATATAAATGGATAGAAATGGAGCGAAAAGCTGCGATGGAGGACAAACGATTTTCTTGTGATTTAGATATATATAAAGCCTTGAGGTTTGAAGCATAGACTACAGGCAAGCACGAAAGTGCAAGGCGATGTCCATTTAGTCTGAGTGCTATGCTTATAAAAATTGCAATATTTAAAATAGTAAATAATGCATGAAATAATTTTACAGTAGTTTATTTAGATAAATAAAACATTGGGTACCTATTCCAGTGCCAGTAGTAATCACAGCAGAATGGCAGAGACCCAGCCTTCTGTGCGAGAAAACAGGGGGTCTCCAGTGAAGAGCGCCGCCAGTGGTGGCAGCCGTACCTCTATCAACATAACACTGCCAAAGACAAACCGTCCAGAGTCCCAGAGCCCAGGACAGACCCCTGTTGCCACCCCACGGCAGCCCGTCATCCACAGAGACACCAGTCAAGTCAATAATAACAACAACAGGAATATCAGTGAAAGAAGGCCGAAATCCAAGTCTTCTGGTCATCACAGTGGTGTGTCTAACTCTGAGTAAGTTGATAGTTAATAATATAGATAGACAGTAAGGCTGTGTAAGTAAGTAAGTTACATAAGTAAAGAATAAAGCAGTGTTTTTTCTTCAGTTAATCTATAGCTAAAGGATGCAGTCAGTTTTAAATTAACAGATTAACACACCTCCTTCTGGCATTGAGTAGAACACATAAAAACTGGTGATTATACAAGAACTTTGGAAATGAGAGAAGTTGCGTTTATCTGTTATACAAATTGTATTGTATGAGAGTGTCCTGCCACAGTACTGTAGCTTCAGTGGAAATGAGCCCTTAAACTCATTCTTATTATTCTGTTAATCTTACATTTTATAGGGTGCATAATAATGTCAAATATTTTGTTTCAGATTGAAGCGTATGACAGCAGCTAGAATTATAGAAAGGACATGGTTATCGTACAGAGACAGACAAATGTTCAGGTTACTCAAACATGCTATCTGTGCAGCAGTGAGTATTTTAGTATCATTTAATATACTAAATACATCTTCCATATGTAGAATTTTTGGCTAACCAAGAGAAACAAACAGCACTTCTAATGAAATGAATTTTTTTGTAATTGCTGAAATACAAATGTTTGGGAAAAACATGTTAATTGACATAAGATTAAAAAGAAAATGGATGGTTCAGTATTGGATTTGTGGCATTGAATCAAAATATTACATTTATTTCTATTGCCATTTCAGGAAAATTCTTTGACATATGAAATATTAAGGAAAATAAGTCCACAAGAGGCAGAACTAATAAGGGACCCAAGTTTAGGAGTGAAAGTCAGATTTAGGTAAATTGATGCATGTGTTACATTATCAATTTTGCTAGACTAAGTTCAGTTAATGTTGAAGTATTCTATCTTTTGCAGCTCTTGCTCAATGCTGAATGTGATGCTACATCAGTATCTGTACTATTGTGTTTTAGAAAATATTTTTATATATTTTATTTATTAACAGTTATAACTGTAATTATAATTATTATTTGTAGCAGTAGCAGTGATTCTTTTTTTCTATCACTGGCAGAGAAACAGATAACTTTTTGTGAGAAATATAGTGTATTCTCCTGTGCTCACTCCTGGTTATATATTAAAACAGTGTTTTCTTCAGAAAAGGTACACTCGTCATTTTCTTTTCAGGTTTGGTGGAGAAGAATTTCCCCCAATGATATATTTCAAGAATTATACAACTTCCAAAGGAGTGCAATACCTTAGTGGCAAGAGAGTGATAAAGGCAGGGACTGAGGTCAGTGAGACAGTAGAACTTGATAATGGTTATGATTTATTGTCACGGAGAAAATGATAATTTAGATTACTTATATGAAAGAAATGTTCTAATTGTTTTACGTTTTATTGTTACTGGAAAAACAAGTAATACGTCAGATGTATTGCATAGGTCTTGTATAATTCTACACAAATAATGTCTTATATTTGAGACTGAAATTTATGTTTGTTTCAGTAAAGTTTTTAGATTTATTACTGGAATTGTAGTTTAGCCTAGTTGATGACGTTGCTTCTCCCTCACAAACACTTCAGCCTGTCTACTAAGAATACAGGCGAAATATTCTCAGTTTTGTTATGCAATATGTGCAGAAACTGTTTGATCACCATGTTCCAGTGCCTGGACAAATGCGACCCCCCTCCCCCTCCCCACCACCACCACCACCATCTCCATCCCCATGCCTGGTTGTTTTGGTTCAGGTACTCTGCCTTCCTTTTAGTGTCTGTATGCTATTACATAACTGTACAATACAAAGTGTTTTAATGCAGGCTGCCCAGGATGCCTGTGATCTGATGGGGAACAGAAAATTCCTGGACCAGATCATAGTAGATGCAGTCCACCATGAACAGTTTAAAATAACTGATGAGATTGATGTCACAACATTAAAGGACTACATGCAGGTAAGAGCTTACCTTTAGGAGGCTTTAGGAGGCTTTAGGTCTTGGAAGTGGGTTTCACTCTCAGTATGTGGTAGGAAATAGTAAAGTATTTTAGACTTCAGAAGCCAGAGATTGTAAGAAATAAAAAAGAAAAAGAGTTGAGGCTACCTATAAATGGTTATAATGTATCTTTTTTTTTTCAACCTCTGCTTCTATGTTATGTAAGATATCTATTTTTAGTGTTGAGTTTTATATAATTTTTCGATTTATTTTGCCTAAATGTCATAAAAAACATTCTGTTCTCTTGGTAGGCAAGTACTTGCACAATGTCATTGTATTTAATATTGTTATTATTATTGTTATTATTATAATTATAAAACATTGCTTATTTATCTATTTCAGTATCTGAGTAAATTAGATGAAACCCCACATTATTTAGGAGGAAGAGAAAACCTATGGAGGAAACTCACGTTGAATTGTAAGTTTGATACACAGCATGGTACAGCTTGTAACGTGTGTGTGTTTGTGTGTGTATGTGTGTGATATGTTTATAGTGAATAATTTAGTTTAATTTCTTAAACATGGCACAGGTGTAAGAAAATCACACACTTCTGTTTTTGTTCCATAGCTTTGATGTGCTTCTTATTAAATAACCATTCAACAAGAGTGTTATAACCATGTTTACATGTGGAAGTATTCACAAAGACTCCATTATAAGTCTGCAATCTGTTCTTCCAGCTTTGCCCAGAACCACCATATTCTTTGATGTGGTGGACTATCTGTATCATCACAGGATGTCCCCCAGGCTGAAGAAAGAGCTCCCTCAACTCCTCTCCAGGCCTATAACCCAGGAAACACAGCTCCAGCACATTAAGATCATATCTAGACTAAGGTATTGGGAGCTGATATATATTATTTCATATGAATCAATGATGTGTATTTGATTCAGTGTTAAAAATGGTTGCCTTGAGAAAAGATCAAGGATAGCATTTCAGTACACTTACTGAGGTGTGTTACCTGTTAAATCAGGCAAGGCATACATGATTGTAAAGTCAGATGTTATATTAAAGTTGTCACATGGTCTTGTCACTTGGTTACAGATCTGAAAAATTATATAAATTTTATATAAATGTGTTTCTAAGTTTGCATTAGTTTTGTTCAAAGTAATTTTAAACTCTCCTCACCCCACAGTCAACAGGCTTATGACAACGTTTTTTCATTGTAGAACAACAGAAAGTGGGATTAATAATTAAAACAGTATTATATGTTAAATATAATGAGATGTCAGCTACATAGAAAATGTTGTAATCTCCCCAGGACCCCCGCTGTGACAGAAGCCCCAGGTCCCACTCCTAGGTCTACTAGGTACAGCCGCGAGTCGTCCAAGTTGACAGGGAGGAGGTCCAAACAGGCACAGATGAAGGCGGCTAAGATGAGGAGGATGTATGGGATGGAGAGCAGATCTGAGATGGTAGGTGGACTCTGTGTGTGCGTGACTGTGTGTATGTGCATGTGTGTGTGAGTGTGTTTGTATGAGTTACTGAGAGAGTGAGAAAAAAATGAGAAAGAAGGAGAGTGAAAGGATGAGATTAAAAACTGATAACTGACACGTTAAATTTTCTGTAAGTAAAAATACTAGTTTCTTTATTATGTCAATTGAATTTCAGTCTTCTGTATGTGCATAAATAAGTTGTTTATAGTATGCATTGTTATTTTGTTCAGACGTCCAGTGTTGGTCACTCTCCGTCCAGGCTGGGTCAGGCCCAGGGGTTAGGGGACAGTTACTACAGTGGAGACGAAGAGGAGGAAGAGGAATGGGAGAGAGAAGCCAATAAACTTTATGAATGGACACAGGAACTGAAATTTGAAGAAGTGGATTCACCAGTCAAGGTGTTATAGCAGAGGAGCTGTGCTGTGAGATTGGAGATTTAGATGGATTTCATGGCATGTGACATTTGCATGTCATAAAAATTGGCAATCTTTGGAATCATTGCAATACTGCCATTGAGCAGAGTGATATTAAATACATTGACCAGCATTGCACTCTCTGAAACACCATGGAAATAAGATGGAGTTTTTGGTTTTTTCTCTCATTATTAATATCAGTAGAGGAGGACACAAATTGAAACTGTGCATTCTGTAGGGGAATACTTGCACTGAGACAATTGAAAAAAAGTCTGTTTGATGTTACTTCTTCTTCACTGTGAACAGTACTCATGCTGCCATAAAGCTTTTTCTTGTCGTAGCACATTACATCAGCAGCTCAAAAATCAAGGTCTTTGAGAAATGACGAGTTTTGAAAGTGGAAATTATGAAAGATAGTGGCTGGGTGGTATTTAGATGAACATCTTCTTTGTACCAGCTAGCATACAGTTTTGCAAGGTGCTTCGCGTAGTTTTAGTTTCAATGCATTTTTTCATGCAGGACTACATGTGAAGAAGGAAGAGGATAGGGTTAATAGACATATTATTATGATAGTTAACATGTCACTGGCTGGCCCAGTGGAATTTGTATCAAATCTGAATCATATAGTTGCATATAATACCATGTGATTGATGATGTTTTGATGTGCCCAGTGGATGAATTTTCATGGTGATGTTGGTTACTTGAATTTATGGTGTTTTATTCACCTGAAATGGGAATATTAAAAAAAAAAAAAAAATGAAAGTGATGTAACACCTACTTGAGCTCAAAATAATAATAATAATAAACAAATTATTTTTGTATTAAAAGTTATTATTTTGGTTCATTTATTTGTTTTTGAATAAATAATAGAGATAATTTCTATCTTTGTAAATGATGCAACACACTGCACAGTAATTCAGTTGTTACCTCTTCAGTTCGTTCTTAACTGTTTTCCTGATCCTGTTGCCAGATCTGTTTTCCTCCAACTGTAACAAACCATGCCTGTCAAAGACCTCTGCTTCATCAGCATTTACCATTTACTGACAAAAGCTTCATAAAACATGCATGGTTTGTTACATCTGGAATGTAGGCATTCAATGGTGCTACTGTTCCTTGCTATAAGCAGGGAATTCTACGATATATGATATAATTCCCTCCTATAAGTGTCACATTCCATCAGTTAAATGTTCATATCAAGATTATATTATAACATTCATACAATTTGAACAGCCAACATCTAGCAGTTTTTCATTTGTTCACTTTTAAGCCTAATTTACATATTGGCAGAATTCTTTGCCACAATATCGAACATCTGTAGAAAAGCGGGAGGATCTTGTGCTCCTGAAAACGTTCTCTGTCCATTCATGTAACAGTCAATTGTTCTATCAGAGATGAAAGTGGACCTTTTAAAAATCTTGAAAATGAAATTACTGAAGACAAAGCTCTACATGGTAGTTCTGGAAGTTGTACCCACCCCACCCCACCCCTCCACTGAAAAACTTTTTTCTCTGATCAATCAACCTGTTCAATAAATACATTCATAAAAATTCTTAATAAAATAACATAATTAGAGTTACCTTTTATATAACTGCTCACTTTTATTACTGTTTTACTAAAATTTTGAAGGATAACGGGACAATCATTTAATGCTCACTGGAGTCAACTGGACACGTATTCATTTAAAAACTGATACACTGGACTTTTAGAGGGAAAACCAGACGTACATACCTGTAACCCCTTTTCTTGACCAGCTTAAGGCCTTCTCTCTGGTGGTATCTATATTGTGCTGGTCTGTCACATAATTCCTCACCTCAGTCTCATCAAAACCCACCTCCCTGGCTATCTTCAGGATTGTGTCCAAATTTGGCTGGATGCCATCTGTGAAGTAACTCTGGAAAGATAAATATTTAAAGAAAAAGACTTAAATTGAGCCACACTTGTTTTAAAAAAATTCACTCGGTTTCTGAAAGGGTTAAATTGTAACCAGCAAGGCTCTCCTGCCTCAAGGTTTATTGCTTCAGGTGCACTTCAGCTTGGGCAGAAACTTGGGCAGACAATGCAGCCATGCATGATAATATTTTTAAAACTTACAAATTTATATTGAGTTTTGACAAATTTTTCAAAGTAAAAGAGGTATGTCCCTGGAAAATTGTCTTCTGACAAGATTTTTAAAGTCAACAATTCAACAGAGTTTTTGCTGTATAAATCATTTACGTAAACAGCTCAGTACTCAGTAAAATAGGAAGATACTATGCCATAAAATGGGTTAAAAATTTTAAATAACGTAACGAAACTCAAATTACATCTTTAAAACAAAATCAAAAGATGAACTTATACATAAGTCTAAAAAAGTGTAGACTGTGTGTTCATTAGCAAAAAATATTAAACACCAAAATTATTCTCACCTTGAACAGGCGTTCAGCCACATCATTCTGTTTATTCCCTCCGTCCACATTTTTGGCATACTCCTGAAGCACATGGGCAGGCAGTGTGTAGGGAAACCTGTCACTCTTGTAAGTGAAGTCAATGCCTACTGCTGCCCCTGCCTGGGTAAGATGACCACTAGAAAATGTAAAACATTAAGATGAAGTGATACATGTACATGAAATACTACAGTACTGGGATATATACCAAAAAGGGGGGG
>NW_019774070.1:587243-617295 GCF_001039355.2 Lingula anatina
AAAAAATGCTTTGTCATCCGCCAAGGGAATGTTGTTGTTTTGATCTAGGTCAAGGTCTCAAGATAAGCCCCGTTCGTGAGTTTTAACGTCACCTGGGTGAGCTGCCTGGATGATTTTCAAGCTTTTAAGATTGACAATGTATTATAATATACACAACGAAAAATATATGGAACTTAAACTAAGTCTTGTTTCAACTTGTTGATAAGCTTTAGAGAGCTATCATACAAGAAATAAGTAGATAGGGCCTACTAGATTTGCTTCAGAGAAAAGCGGCGGACACGAAACGAAACCATTAGATTTTTATAAAGGGCCTGCAGCTGTTTCCACTTTCCCCGACAGTGCATATACTGATCAATGTCGATGTCAGCTAAAACCACTGCCAAACGATAGATTTGTTTTATTTTAAATTCGCTTTTTACGCAAATAAGACTTACAGTTTCATTTCAAAATTCATCGCGATGGGCTATTTTGTTTTTCTTTGTTTATAGGCCTACTTGTTTGCTAAATTAAAAAAAAAGCGTATTATAATATTGATAACCATTCATAATCATGTCAGTTAACTTAAGAAAAAAGGGAAAACTTGATTAAAATATAACAAACTGATTAAAAAACGTAGACTTTTAAGTTTTAGTTTAAGTCTATCAAAAAGTCTGTAAATCTAGTGTATAGCCTTTTATTAAAAAGGTGTGATTTGATTCCCCTTTAAAAGTGTCCGGACAGGTTATCTTCCGCAGTAATGTGGAGGCAAATTCCATTCCCCATGGTACAGCATCTTTAAAAGAATCGTCACTGTAATGAGGTGCAGCAGAATTATAAAAAGCAGCGTGAGGCTTTAAAAAAAGGTTTTTAAAAAAGAAAGTCGTGCTCTTGTAAGTTATTTTTAAAAGTTTTTTTAGAAGGTATTGTTCAGTTCACAAAAATAACCCTCAGATAATGTTAATAGAGGCGCTTTCTTGTACATTCGACTCGTTTAATATTAATTTACATTTCTGGGTGTTATTTTTGTGAACTGAACAGAGGGCGAAACGCGTTAAAATCGGCTTGCGGGAGGCCGCCAATACAATGTCACCTGGGATATTGTCCGTGTCTAAAATATCTATTCAGAGTCCATGGTTATCTTAGCAACTTCTCATAATTCATATAATTTAATATGGCCTCCACTTTCCCCGACGACCAGTTTTCCAAGATGGTTAATAGCGACGTCTTTCGGCTTGAGCAGTCCATTATCTTTGTTTAAGAGAAAACACTTGAATTTCCCATCCGGTGACACCAGGTGTAAACGATGGTTGTTGAGGTCTGCTAGAATTATGTCTCCATTATCCAAGCGGCATGTGCCGCGTGGACCGTTAACCTGTCCGTCCCCATCACCCTGGGTACCATATTTGTATTTAAGCTTGAGAGTGGAATTGTACACACGAATGTGACCATCTCCGGGATTTGAGACTATGACGTCGTCATTCACGTTACAGTGAACGTATTTGAAATATTTACCACGTGGGTCTGGTGTCGTCTGCAGGACCTTGCCATCCTTGTGGTGCACAGTCAGATTAAAACAGCCTGCCACTACATAGTGACCCTTGCTGTTGACCGCTACTGCCTCTGGTGATTTACTGTAGAATGTTCTCACCTGGTCCCCTGTCTTGGTATAGACAATGATTTCATTTGACCCCTGACATCTAGTGACAATGTTACCAGCATTATCAATGGCAATCCCACCAAACGCGTCATTTTCTGCTGCCCGTGGATTTGGAATTGTGCCCTGTAGGACAAAGGTGTTATCGTAGATATGGATTCTATTCCGTAAATTGTCCTTATCACACCAAATACCAATAAGGGTGTCACCATTTGCATCGATGGTCACGTGACTGATCACCTCCTCATGAAATTTGTCCAGTTCTATTTTGAATGATCTCACTAGTCTTCCACTCGCAGCGGGAACCACGTCTCCAAGGCAACTGTGGACACTGGTAACGCACTCCTCCATGTCGTTGGTGTTAAGTTGT
This sequence comes from Lingula anatina, assembly GCF_001039355.2. The sequence continues at coordinate 589,247 of NW_019774070.1, forward strand.
AGCTGGGTCAAAGCTGCGGGCAGTTTCGGGATGTCGAGAGTTTGGAGGCTGTTGCTGCTTTGCTCACAGGCGGAGGCCATTTGCAGGATATCCATATCGTTCCCATGGTTAATAAGCTTTCTCGAGAAGTCTAGAACGTCGTTCACTTGCTTTTGGTCGGCGGTAGCAGTTGCAATTAAAGCATTAAAAACTTTTAGTTTCGCGTCCGACTTGGCATCTATTTCTTCCAGAAGATCCTCGGCACGTTGACGGACCATCTTAATTACTAGCTCCAATTGCTTGTTAACTTGGCTCTTTGCCTTTTTTCTTTCCTGTTCTACTGATGTTTTTTGGTCTTCGGCAGCGGTTTTGATCTGATCATAGAGTGCACGTTTCTTCTCGATGGGGCTAACGAGGAGTTCTAGTTTTTCCTTGCGTTTGGCGACAGCAGTTTTGATTCTTAGGCAATCATGATCTTTGTGTTCTAAAACCATACAACCAACGCAGATGAACTTTTTACACACTGGGCAGAATATTTCTACGGGGTCCTTGTTGTTGTGGTCACAAAGGATGTTTTGTTGGGCTCGAAGCTCTTTTGCGTATTCGTCGCTGTCAAACTGGTCGACAGAAAACAGTTTGTGGTCACGATTTAACTTATGAAGTACATGGTCCGAAGAACAATCACCACACATACTTTCCTCACAGTCCAAACAACGTTTTGTTGCCGTTGGTGGATTGCCGACCTTTCTCAGGCTACATACCTCGCATTTTTTGGCATTCTTTGCCTTTTCTACTTGATCAAGTGTGTGTGATATGCTGACCAGAAGATGGTTGGTTTGTAAACTGCAAACACCGCCCCCAGGGAGGCCCCACTGACGTCTACAGATAGGACAAGGGAAGCGAGGCTGACCTCGGAAATTTCTGTCCAAATGGTCTTGGAGGCAATGCTGGCAAAAGGTATGTGTACAGCCGAGGACCTTGGGGTCTTTGAACTTTTCAAGGCATATGCTGCACGTTAGGAAATCTTCCGTTAGGATTTTAGACAGAGACATGGCTCCTTAGACCAGTATCTTGAAATGTAAGAATGGAAGATATGGATTAAATGATAAAGATTTGGTAATTGAGGTAAATACACAGCATTAATGTTTTTATTTAGAAATGCATTTAGTGTAATGTATGAGATTTAATGTTTAGATGAAATAAGGCAATTCCAGACATACGACAGACGTGTGGAGGTCGCCGTTAGCCCCTCATTATGGGGTGTATATTACAATACTTTTTTAAGCCACTAAGATAAGAGGAATACGGCACGAACACCACACCGATGTATGTTTTTACCGCCCTACTTATAGACACAGACTGTTTTCACCGCCAACCCAGTATGGTTTCAAATTTCGAATTACCTCTGAGCTTCCTTACTCCAAAAATATTTATCTTGGTGGCAGGTACTCGCCCCTAGTCGCCGTTTAGATGTGTTGTCTCTCTTGACATGTACACCTGGTCAGGTGAGACGTTCAGTGTTAAGGAGACTTCAAAGTTATCTTAATCAGCAATATGGCGCTATCTCTATGCACAACAGAGACGTGGTGACATATATTTCATCGCTGTTATCTGACCGAATTCACTTGTGTACACTGATAAAACTGACCTAGTGCAAGTGTTGTATAAAATATATTTAGTACAGCGGTTGGATACAGGTACATGTACAGTATAACAGTGACAAGCATGGGCCCTTTAGCTAAATGCTGTATTGCGGATTAAGAAATTATATTTTGATATTTAAGATGACTATGAGATTTAACATCAGTACATTTTCGGTGATAGTATTGAGGTAGACAGAGGAGTCTTCAAATGAATATATTGTCGGCTACACGTTTATGTTTTATGTTGAACATTTTGGTTTAGATTGGGAACTCGGAATGTCTCAACAACCGCAATCTACCCAGCATACACCCTAACGCATTATATCTTAGCCTACAGTGCCTGGTTGCCCCAACGGTTCGTAACTCGGGCGTAGCAGTTGCGCCCGAGTAACTTCAGCGCAAAACCCTTTACTCTAATGTTTCCACTGCAGTGGAAAGTAATGGACATCTAACAGAATTCTTTAATGTCACTCGGGGTGTTAGACAGGGTGATCCTCTGTCCCCTTACATATTTATTATCTGCATAGAATTGCTCAGCGCGGCGGTCAAATTTGATCCAAACATAAAAGGGATCTTACTGAATAACTCAGAATACGTCATTACACAATACGCAGATGAATGCAGCTCATTGAATGCAGTCATTTAATGCAGCTCTGGATATGCTAGAATTGTTCTCTCAAATTATTGAAAATAAATTTTGAAAAAAGCCAGGCTGTTTGGATTGGAGCAAAGCGCTGCTGTGGTGAGGAGTATCAAACCTCTAAAAGTATATTTTGGAATCATAGTGGGAAATTTAAACTACTGGGTATTTCGTATAACCTAGCAAAGGAGGACATTTATGAAGAAAATTTTAGAGAAAAATTACATTCCATCAAATCGTTGTTAAATGATTGGTCATTCCGTCATATTTCACTCCTAGGTAAAGTAACTATTTTAAAATCCTTGGCACTCCCTATCATCATCCAAATATTAACTGTCCTTCCTATGCCTGCTGATCATTTCTTTAAATAATTGGAGCGAGTCTTTTATCGCTTTATCTGGAACAGTAAAATAGATAAAGTTAAGAGAAATGTTATGATTAATTCTTATGAAAACGGTGGATTAAAGGTCCCCGAGGTGAAATCCTTCTGTAAAGCTCTTAAATTGATATGGCTAAAGAAATTGGTAAATCCACATAATTGTTCTTCGTGGAAAATTCTTTTGATGGATGAGATTGCGGAAATCGGGGGAGTTGACGTAGTGCTACTTCCATTGAAGCCTAGTCGTAAATTTACGCCTGCCATGTCGGTCGTAGCTCGTAGGGAGAGTAAAACTATCGCAGGACGCCAGGCGTTGCGGTTTACGACAGTCGTATCCCAGCAAATTTATGCCCCGTTGGTGCAACAGGGCCCAGATGATGGTGTTATACACGGTTGCCCGTTCCTGATTGAGATAAAAAGGCTTTTATTAAAACATGGAACTTTACGGGTTTGGTAACTCCAAATATTTAAGACTTTCAACATACTCAGTAATCTTGAAATATTCTGACTGGCTTTCAGACGTCGCCAGATAAAGGCGTGTAGAAAAGTATAGCTGCGGAGGAATAACTTAGATGCTTTCTCAGTGAAGCTATGTTTCTGAAGTGAGACATGCATGACTTAGAATTTTGGTGCCAATCCGTATTATTAGCGCCGTACATTTGCTTTAATTCAAATTTGTTGGTGGGTTAAGGTCCTATTTGTTAATAAGGTGCAGTTCTTTTTTTTTTTTTTTTTCGAATATTTGAAAGGTTGATTTTTTTTTTTTTTTTTTTTTTTGTAAATATTTTTGGATTTTTTTCTTTTTGCTGTCTGGTGACTGTACATTTGCCAACTTTGCTGTCTAGTTTAATGACTCACTAAAATTGAATAAATTTTTCAATTCAAAGCTAGATTGATTCAGCAATTACTCAATGGTAATCAATTTTTTTGAATAGTTATTTAAAAATGATAGTTTATCAAATTTAACTTGAATTGTCTTTATTCAGTCAAAAGTGTTTTTCAATATTTAATTGCTATAAAGCAAAGGAATAAAATTGAACGAAAATAAATAAAATCAAAATAAAGTCAGCATGGCACGGTATGTATCGCGTTGTCACTCTCTCTCTCTCTCTCTCACACACACACACACGCACACGCACACACACACACACACACGTATGAAAGATATGCGTTGTGTGTTTCATTCCAATTAAGCAAGTAAATTTTTCTTCTCAGACAAATAATATATTGTTGCGTAACTGAGATCATTTTGTAGATTTCATATAATAAAGCAAATGTGATTAAGTGATAATCACAGTAAATGATATTAAAAAAAACGAAATTTTATCGGAGCACTAAAGTTTTTTTAAATCCATTTATTCTTCGTCGGAAGGACATCTTTCGTACGCTTCATCAGCAGATTTTACTTCCTAGAATACAGAACAGAACAATATAAGGTTTCTTTAGTCAATCTAAAATTATTCCTGCAAGACAAAAATAAACATCTAAACAAAAAAGGATTAATATAAAGGTGACAAACGGCATGCTACACTGTACAAACGGTAGACTATTCCAACTGCAGAAGAATTTGTTGTTTACGGGTAAGTGATATCGAAAAATCAACTTTTCCACACTTACCGTACAATTTACTGGTACTGGATGAAAAACCATAATCAGACACAAACATGCGAATATGATACACACGAAGGCAACCATGTAACACCCCCTACAATGTGTACAGATAAGCCTTAGGATAAGCCAAAGTGAATAGAAACGTGTAAATGAATAAACATATAAATATATACGCCGTATATGAAAAAAGGGGCGGACTTCACTAAAAATCCAACCTTTTCAGAAGCAAGGGGCATTTAGGGTTGTAATTTTCCCTCCTCATGTGTAATGAGCCCATAGAGTAAAATATTTGAGTATGTAGGCCCATGTTCAAAGTTAAGTGTTTTATACCGTCACAAAGCCAACAAAGAAAATCGAAACTGACAAGGGATCAGAATAACAGAATAACAGATTTAACGTCAGAATAACAAATTAGTAGGCCCATCTCTGAACAATCTTACCATTCAAACGTCGTAGCGGCCATTAGTGCACCAGTACCTGACGTACCTTAAAGATAACATTATGGATTAACACTTTGTTCTACTCAAACAGTGAAAGAGAGAGAGATTCTTTTTCAACTAATTGGATAAGGTACATGTAGGCCCTACTGTTATTCTAACGATTTAAATGTAATCTTCTGTTTTAAGAGAAAAGTTGACTTCTGTAGAGGTACCTTGAGTAAAATACGAAAGGAAACCTTAGTTTAAGAAACAATCCAACTCATAAATTGACAAAACTATTGACACCTGTTGTACAAGTTAAGCTATACCCACCCACAGCGAACCCCAAAGACAACATGGCGCTGGAAAGTCCGAGCACCTGCGCTATCTCGGAGTTGTGACGTAGTTCCACGAGGTTGGTAACTATGGGCGACACGACTGTCATCACAAAGGCAAATCCAGCACACAAGATACAGTTTGGTGCCAGAGCTTCCCAAACACTCCTCGTCCATGGGTACTATTAAAGCGAAAATACTCTCAATAAGCAGGTGCCGTTTCGGTTTCTTGTTTTTTTCATGAAGGTGTGTGTGTGTGTGAGAGTTAAACTTTTAAATTCAACGTGAGCCAATCTTGTCTTCTGGACACATTAAATGAAGCAGCGAAACACTTTTAATAAATAAATAAATAAATAAATAAATAAATAAATAAATAAATAAATAAATAAATTTTACAGAAGAACTTGAGAACAAAGTTGCATCTGATTTTTAAAGGGCCACGTCCAAAAAAAATTAGTCTATTGGCTAACACCTGATTTTGGACTAAAGTTCTTTTCAGATATAAGCCCCTAAGCTTTTCCGGGAGGTAAACTTACCGAAATATACGCAGTTACAGATAAGAGCAGTCCTGATGCAGCTAAAATCCAACTGAAAGACATATAACGAAAGATGGTTTAAGGCCTCATAAAGAGGCAATTGTGAAACTATACTACAGCATACGATGTAATACGTATATTAACTGTATACGTCAACAGTTTAAGTTGAGAGAATTAAAGCTGTCATTTCTGGAAGTCATATATAACACTATTAATGCTGCTAATCTGAACGGTGAATGGGGTCATTCAAGCGAGCTTTCAAAGACCGCATTCGCAACCAAAATCGGTCAGAAACAGATCCGCGGATCAAATATGGCCGACCCCCTTGAAAGTTAACTGCGTAATCCCCGCGGGGAATCTATTCAGTGTCTATGCGAGGATTGTGCAGCAGGCTTTCAAGCGGGTCGGCCATATTTGATCCGCGGATCTGTTAGTCCACTGATCAGCTTGTTCTGAATGATCCCAAAGACTTCTGCGTGTACAAAAATCAAAGATCTGTTTCAATCACCCGCAAAGAAAAAAAAAGAAAGTAACTTCGTGTACATATCAGTTATGTTAAAAAGAGAAAACCGCCTACTTATCCACTATGCTTGATAGTCGCTTTACAACTTCTTGCATTATAAGCTGGGCCACTCCTGAGACCAAAAATAATACACCTGAAAATACAGAAATGGGTCCATTTGACTGGTCATGGTACATGGTAAAAAGAAAGCTCGCTCTTAAATTAAAAAAAAAAAACTTTTAAGGCTCTAAGTTTTGAAGAATGTCATGTACGGGTAATATATCCCCTGTATTTTGATATTTCATCGTATCATATAAGTAAGTATTCCCTACTTGTTAATGTCTGTAGTTTGATCAAATAATAAATATTCTCAATTTTCTTTTTAGAAAATTACGTTCTTTAACAAAATCGTGGGGAAAAAATAAAAGTTCAAATCCAAGGTTGCATTAAGATTGTGAATATAAGACTTCCCATCCAAGTCCAATAAACACTGTGAAGGCTTGGAAATTTGTGAAGTGTGTAGAAATATAAATACGAGCCACATGCAATGAAATGGCATCTCTCAATACCGCCTCTGTGACGACTCAATGCGTTGGAAATAATTGAATGTTCTAGTATCCTTACAACTATCGTGTCTAAATTTCGTTTAGATTTTAAATAAACTCCACTTTCAAAATGACATCTCTTAATTCCGGGTCTTTGGCCACTTTCCATATGAACCCAGTAATTACATCAGTAATAGACCAGGGCAAGTCAAGTTGTAATTTAAATGCGGTGCACCTACCTATTTGCCACTCCTGTGCTCCTCTCTGTAAGAGCCACGGTGGCGCCATTGCTAATATTGGGGAATAGGCAAATTCAGTGACGAAGGCCAAACCTACAAAGAAGGATTTTGTCAAGGTCCTTTCTGCCCGTATATCAAGAGTATGCAATATATAATCTGCAAATGCACAGTTACAAAAGGATTAAATGTACATCATAAAATGTTCCAAGGGAGTGGCGCGAAAACACTAACTGACAGAAACATTAATAGCAGTGTCTGAATAATTAAAAGGATCGGTAAGAAATTATTAATATTGATAAATTGGCTAAGGAGCAGCGACACGGTTGGTAGACGAAATTGTTGTTTTTCGTTGCTTAAAACAAAAGGAGTTCGGTTGATATGTTGGTGGGCATAACGGCTATAATAAAATGTACTGGATCCGCACATAGCCCTTAAGACGCCGTGTTGTGTTGTGTTGTGTTGTGTTGTGTTGGTTAACAGTTCGTTGAAAACTAAACGGAACATATAACCCAGAAAACCCGACTTTGATGTAACCTCGACCTCGTCACTGTTGCATGTGCATGCTTGTATATGTTTTAAGTTCCAAAACGAGGCAATTTGTGGAGAACTTACCTAAGGCATGGATAATATACGGGTCTCGTATTATATTGAGATACCTCGAGAGTGTAAATGATTTATTGTCGTCATCAGTACCCTATAAAAGATAAGACATTTGTAAAGGGACTATATAGACATTCTTATATTGTTTACGTTTTGGCGGAAAGGGTGATGATTATTCAAAAGTCAATATCTGTGTCTATTACAAGATCATTAAATATTTCCTAAATTCATTCTTACCTACGCCAAGGAGGTTATGTTTTCACCCCCGTTTGTTTGTTTGTTTGTCTGTCTGTCTTTCTGTCTGTCTGTCATCAACATAACTCAAAAAGTTATGGACCAGTTTTGATGAAATTTTCAGGAACTGTCAGAAGTGGGTCAAGGAACAGATTATTAGTTTTTGGTGGTGATCCGGATCAATTATCAATCAATAATCAATTAATAATCAATAATCAAAATAAAAAAAAATCATTACTAGTATAGAATGAAAATTTAGGGGTGAAACGGCATTGGATGGAGACTTTGCTGCCTTGGCGGAGGTCTGCTTTTCTAGTTTCAACATGTTTTGACAGTTTTAAGCATTCAATTTTGTTAAAGCTCTATAGCTTTACACCCAAACCCAATACAGAGGTGCAAATAAGGTTCATAAAATTCAGTCAGCAACAGAAAACCTTGTTTCCTATTGCACCAAGTACTTGAGCAAGATGAAACTTTCTTACAACTTTTCTGGGGAACATACGTTACATAGTATTGGCCATGACGCAAAGCCCCTTGAGTTACAGTTTAAAAATTCATAAAAACATCCTTACGTCATATATTATTTACCATGCCTGAATCACTACAAAATATGTCGGAACACGATATAAAAATTAAAATTTTATGACCTGGAACATGCGTTATCGGAACATACGCTACAATTTAGACACCTTACGTAATGTATAGACATGGTAAAAATTTAGAGGTAAATGTAGAGGTAAAATTGAGACAGCTTTGGATATTTGTTCTATACCCATTTATGTTTAAAAAACTGAATACTATTTCGAATACATTCAATTTCATTTGTTGATACTTCGCGAATGTGAAATGCACCTCTTTATTGATTTTGGAAGTTAAGGGAATAACTGAATGAACTAATGCCCTTGAAAAGGGCCTTTTTTCCTAGATAACAGTGATTCATACGACAACAAGTCTTACCTCCGCTGTGGGGCAAACAACCAGCAAACGTAGCCCTAAGTTAGACGAGAGAAAACAAAAGAATTCTTAAAGTTCCAAGAACGCATTTTGCAGTCCGATTAAGATGTTACGACTGCAAAATTAAAGAAATGAATAACAATGTTATTGTGAGATGATATTTTATTTTTTGAGATATTTATTGCATTATATTATATTATATTATTTTATATTATATTATATTATATTATATTATATTATATTATTTTATATTATATTATATTATCCCAACCTGCGTCAAAACATTTGAGACCTCCCTGTAGAAGAAAAGGCGCCAGTCTGCCCAATAGCTGATATAACACACTGCCCATGGAGTAACCTCCTAAAATACGCCATTTTATGGAAAACTGAATAATTATCTAATAAATTTAAATAAGTAACGATAAATAATACTTAAATTGTTTTATTCTTAATTTTCCTAAAAAAAAAAACCCTCAACATAGCTTGTGTTTTATTGTCTTTTTTAATATATCGACTGGAAATGAAATTCTTTATTTGCTTTATCCTTGTGATCGACTTCTCCCCCCTAACAACCCACAAAAAAACAAGAGTTCATCTACATTCATTTTTTTACTATATGCAATCACAGATATGTCTCTGGCTAATTCTATGGAAATTTTCTCTACTTTATCTAGCGAGAATTTATGTATGGAATTATCTTCACTCCTTATCATGGCTCTAATAAAGAGTAGGATTTACCAGTGAAGTTAGCCATGCGATACAAACTACGTACCTAGCATCCCAACTGCATACCCTCCAAATGCCACTGCAAACGCTTTTGTCCTTTCCTTTTTATCTTTGAATCTTTCAGCAAGTAACGTTACGGCTACAATGGAATGTTGCAGAAAAACAGTTGCGTTACAAAGTGAACGTCATTTTTTGTTTGGAATGTTAATTGCGTGAGCTCCCATTAAATATGAACGCGTACATCAGCTGGCGTGCGTGCGTAGTGTGTGTGTGTGTGTGTGCGTAGTGTGTGTGTGTGTGTGTGTGTGTGTGTGCGTGCGTGTGTGTGTGTGTGTGTGTGTGTGTGTGTGTGTGTGTGTGTGTGTGTGTGTGTGTGTGTGTAAAAGATGAGAGAGAGAGAGAGAGAGAGAGAGAGAGAGAGTCTAGGGAGAGAGGAAGAGATAGATTTGGTCATTAAAGTAGACAAAATGAATCGTTGAACAACTTAAGACTACTAGCGTGTCGTAGGGCTCAGATTGAAATAAATATTAAAGAAGTAAACACGATAAGGGGATGTCTGTTAACGTACCAGCAACATATGTGACACTTGACCCCAGGCCCTGTACCATGCGTATCAGAATCAGCAGAGGGAATGGTTTTACAAATGCAAAAGCTGAAAATGAAACCACCATTAAATTATTCCGAAATTACCATTCACTTTGAATACAAAAATAGGTTTCTAGCTATAATGCTATTCACACAGTGGGCAAAAACCAACGAAAGCAGAGGGAATTCTATAAATATTAAGGAAAACCTCACAATCAAACCGATAAAATGTGTAAACATATATAAACAGCACTCGCAACTGCTTCAAGCATACAAAAAAAAAAGTTTAAATTTGAATAAAAAATTACCTATCGTTGCTGCGGCATCTAGAACACACCCAACCAGCAGAGGAGACTTGTGGCCAAACCTTAAAGATGATTTAAATATCTGAATGAGAAACAGTATTGGAGTATATGCACGATTTCATCATGTCGTAACTCCACTCTTCCTTCCACCGTTTCATCCATCCATCTATTTATTCTGTAGGTTAGTGTTTCAATTAGTCACTAGACAGATGTAAGTCAGTCACTTAGTGGGTCGCCATTTCTGATCCGCGGACTGGTTAGTCCACTGTCCTAAATTTGGAAAAATAGATTCATAAACTTGCCTGCCAACCACGATCCCGACCAGCGGCCTCACCACTATCTCCACTGCAAACTTGACTGCCAGCAACACTCCGCCTTTGCCAGAGAGGCTTTCTATCTTAGGCTCCTCCCTTCCAACCCCAGGGTCCGTCCTACCACCCCCAGGGACCGCCACGACACTGGAGGTACTGGGAGTGGTTTGACAGCTGGCCGTTGGGTCTTGGTCGTCTTCCAGTAGAAGGCAGGGGAGGATGGCTTCTGAAATACATAAATAAATTGATAATTTTAAATTGAATAAAGGATGATAATGAAAACTTGCAAATATACACCTTGACCTTGACACATTGGAATAACTTATTTTAGCATTAATGCAATAGAATTTTATGCAAATATTAAAAAATATCGTAATGATATGATTAGTACTAGATCTAGACATATTTAAAGGGATAATAACTGTTCATTTTGGCCAAAAAATGAATTTTCCTGGGTTAAACAGCAATTTTCTCATACTTTCCAATGGTAAATGAGTCCATTTCTACATTCAAAGTTAGTCCCCGTTTTTTCTATAAAAGTTAGTTTTTTTATAATAATCTCTTAAGAGATTATTACAGAGCATAGCCATCTATGGAGGTCACGAGGTCGGATGGCAAGCACAGATTTCAGATTTATTGCTATTACTGCCGTTTTTGTGGTAAAATAGAATATATCATATTTCTATGAGTTGTTTACGATGTATTTATTGTGAAATATAGATTTCATACGAAGAGTTGTTATCCCTTTAAGCTAAGCATTTTATTTACTTGTCTACAGAGTAAAATTTGACGCTTGACAAATTTGGGCAGACATAATTAATAAATCATCTGTTACCCCGCGCTCGCGACCCGTTGGGGAACGCATATTTGCCCACTCGCAATATGTGACAAAAAGCATCTGTGATATAAAATTAATGAACAAGGCTGTATGAATTTTGTGTTCATTATCAAATATTACTATAGCCCCAAATTCAAAAGGGTTAAGAATGGGCCAAAATTTATTCACAAGCGGTCACAGTTAAAGGTAAACATTTAAAAACCATTTCGTGCCTTAACGAAATGCCAATTAACTATTAATACTTTTTATTAATTAAAACTTCATCTAATTTTGATATTTTTGGCTAAATATAACTTTTACAGAGATCAATTCTCATGCCAAAATTGAGACTTTCAACTTTCTCATATTTTCTAATGTCCTTTCGAAGCCGCAAATGTACATAACTTACAGTTGATTTATGACAACGGCATTTGTATTCAGTTCGCAATATATAAAATCCATGGTATGATGATTCCGTATGCAAAGCCACAGTAACTTAATGATCAAAATGTCGCACCTTGAAGTAATTAACGGTGTGGCAACTATAAACCCTCGGGTTCTCCTTTGTCCAGTTAAAAGATTAATAGTGTTTCAACAACAGCAGCAACAAAACGTTTTATTTGTACATGTTAATTTAATTAACATTTTTGCCACAAAAATGCAGAAATGTTGTGTGATCGTGGCGCTATACGCTTTGTTCGGTCTTAAGAATGGCTTTCGGTGAAATGCAAGCACTTAGACTCCGTTCACATGAAAAATCTATTTTCTATTCGCGGTATCTTGTGATCACTCCGAGCGCAGCCGAGAATTAATTACAGCTTTGGAAGTAACTGGCTCGCGCTGCCAGTAATTACGCTGCGGGGTATTCAGGGCACAGACCGTGATCACAAGATACCGCGAATAGAAAATAGATTTTTAGAAAATAGACTTTCCATGTGAACAGAGCCTTAATCTCGGTACAGGTGCTCATACATAAAATGTAACACAACCACCCTCTCGCGATAAATGTTCCGAGCACCTCTCACGGATGCTCGAGGTTATCTGGCACATAGCACGCTGGTGACAACTAGGATAGAAGATATTTTGGGTCCTTGGTAATACGCTACTCAACGGAGTGTAATACATTGTATTAACAAGTACCGCCATCCCCACCATCCATACATTTGTTCATCACACACGGCGATTATTCAGGTTCTTTTAGCTGTCGTTTTTCACTTATTCTAATCGCTTCTTAGCCTTCTAATCACTTAGCCTTCTATTATCACTTAACTTCATGATCTATTATCACTTAACTTCATGCCTTATGGTCATTTAGCCTTATGATCACTTAACTTCATGGTCACTTAGCCTTATCTAATATGATCACTTACCCAAGGTTGCCGACAGGCTGGTTTGGAGCGCCAGGGACACGAACACCACGGCTATGACCAACCCCTGGGAACGCCGGAAAGCGTGCCATTTGTCTTTTGCTGACACCGGTCTGGTCTCGTCCTCTGGCGGCCACTCCAGTAACCAAATATCATTCACAGGACCCGCGCCGTGCCCCCCTTGGATATTTTGTCCTGGTATTTCACTGTATCTATCAGTCCCATTGTCCGACATAACGGTCCATACCGAGCTACTGTCTGTACCAGCTGTGCTCTTTCTGCATATATTATGATAAAATATGGTTTTATATTTTAACTGCAACTTAACTGTAAACAAGCTCCGAGGTAAACCCGAACACAAACCGGCACAGTTGTCAAACATAGGTACTAGCAGTACACCGGAAAATGAGGTCTTTCTTAACCCCAGCAACACGAGTGATCCTTCACAGTGATTAAGCAGATGAGAATCAGACTAATTGCTTGCTAGATTAGCGATCTGCGTTTATCATCATTTAACAAGATATCTTCACGCTCGTTTCATTTATATGTATATCGTCCAACCTTAATGGTAAAAACAATGGGTTATCATCTTTGATAGTCTGTCAAAGAATTCCTATGTGTTGGTATACAACGGGGTTGCTTTCACGTGAAAAGGGATAGGCTTGTCTTCTAATAACAAACAACTGTGTGTTCCAAACATGCCTGTGTATTTTTAACTTTTTAATTCCTAGCTGAAAACAATACTAAAACAGAGCTTAAATCTGGGACACGGACATGCCAGGCTGTTTTACAGCTGTGCATTGTGGAAAAGAATAGTATTGTCATGTTTTTTGGTCATCTCATTAATCATTTACGGCACACACACACACACTAGAGAAAAACAAAAAATGCTCTTCGTCGCAAATTTTGATGCGTGAAGAAAACGATTTGTTGTGCATAACTATCGTTTCCGGTTTCAACCTCAGTGCAAAGTATGATCTCCCATACACGTTGTAAAGGCCCGGTCACACTGACGAGAGGATGAATTAAGGATACAAATTTTCTTGGGATTCGGACCTTCGTTGTCATCCGCAACATAATTGACCAAAAATGACAAATTTTCCGCAATAGTGTGCCGATAAGAGCAATATGAATTACGAATATATTAATAATGTATTGTATTTGTATCACATATAAACGCAAATCAGACGTAACAGAAACGCTTAAATCTTGACAAATCCGTAATATTTTAGTTCCTGACATGGACTTGATATGAGCGCTCTACATACGGTTAACATATGTGTAGTGAACCATTAATAATACTGATAAGTTTAAATTTGCATGTATGTGATTTGCACATTTGTTTAATTTGTTTAATTTATACAGATGTATTTAAACATGACATCTTGCATGTAGTGAACCAGTAATAGTACTGATAGTTAGATTTCCATGTATATAATTTGCATATTTGTGTAATTTAAATGTATCTAAAATTAAGTTTTAATTAATTCAGATGTATTTAAGCATGACAGGTTGATACCGCCAGTTATAGAAGATAGTTTGGAATGCAAATTAGGATCAGGTATAAAAGAGTCTGGTTTTCTAGATTACCGAAAATGCTGCATAACATAAGGGTTGGCGCTCGTCATAACTGGGAACCGAAGCGCCAACTTGCGGTAATTACGAAAAACCAAAGCATAATGGCAGCGTCAAAATCTGTTCCCACGAGGTGAGCACTTTTAATTTTTTTTGTTGTTGTTATTTTAGAACTTCAGAAAAGTTGTGACCACGAATCAATAGTTCGGAAGACTAAATGGCTGCATAGTTTTTTTAAATTCAAAATGAGTAGTTGTTTGCAGCAAATTGATTCACAGTTTATTTAATTAATTAATGTAATGTATCAATGAATTTTCGTAATAAGTATTCAAATGATAATTTATCAATTTTTAATTTAATAGTTTTTATTCAGTCAGATGGGTTTTTCGGTGATAATTTGATATAAAGCAACGACATAAAATGTCTCTCTCTCCCCTCCCCCTCTCTCTCTCTCTCTCTCTCTCTCTCACTCTCTCTCTCATACTCACAAATGCATGAAAGATAGGCGCTGTGCAATTCATTCCAATGAACTCTGTGCAGCCGGTAAAGTGATGATCACATTAAAAGATTGAACAAAACTATAGATCTTGTCGGAAAACCTTAAGTTTTTTTTAAATCCGGCCCGTTTATGCTATCATCATGCTCACGCTGTACTTATCACCGCCCTCATTGTGTCACCGTTCAAACTTGTTATTTCTTTGAACAAGTATATCTGCCACTGACACTTCAAAGGTTGCCGAAGTCAGCCCGTCTCTTGGGCGCACCCAACAGATACAGAACTTCATTACGACGCTACCACAACGTTGATATAACCAAAAACGTTATGGTAACGTTATAATAACGTTTTATGTTTGCTGGGCAGCCATGACGTATGGAGTAGCCATCATCCCCACCGTGCCACCGTCCCTACTTGTTATCGTACCTTGAACAAGCACTTCTCATCTGAGAATTCCAAGCTTATAACCAGCATATTGGTCTGATTTCACATGAGGATTATCAGCTCTTTCAACAGTGCAATGAAATATTACTATTTGTCAGAACACGACATTGCTTTAATTTATTAACTACACATAATCGACTAAACATATTGATCGTAATAACTTTTATATTAGTAACAAAACACAATTTATCAATTGTGAAATAATGTGTAATTGATATCATAATCGCAAATATATGCGTGTCGCACATAAAATTTAGATATTAGGCCTTTTCAAAAATTTTCACAAATATTCAGTATGTCATGTAACATACATGTATATCTCGACGACTTAATGTGTGAAACAACCATATTTTATACTCTTTTTTTAAAAATTGTATCAAAATGCTCCAAATTTGCAATTTGAAGATTTTTGAAATTCAGCAATCCGTGTTTATCAAAATGACATTCATATGACTTCAAAAATACTTTTCATTAGCTTTCAAATTTAATCCTTTTATTGAAAGTAATATAGTTACAGTAGTTCATTCGCCGATATTCACGGTTTAAATCTCGATGGAATTCATGTAATTGCTGTTTAAAAATAGACAGCTGATCTTAAATCTTAAATTTTTCGCACCTTTAGCCGACTTTAGCCTCCTCTTTCTTTGTCATGGCCAATTGGTGTTATAGGACGAAAACAATGTAATAAACGGTCATACATTTGTCTATCATCATACAATATCAATCCGCGTATGGATTGCCGAAGAAAAAGTCACTTTTTTAGCCTCTTTTCAGGGTCAGCTTTTTGTCTATTACAATATGCATTGAATTCCATTGTTAGCTTATAATTCAAATAATTTAATCCTTCCTCCCCTTTCCCCAACAACCAGTTTTCCGAGATGGTTTAGAGTAACATTTCCTGGATTAAATAGTCCATTGTCTTTGCTTAGAAGAAAACGCTTAAATTTCCCATCCGGCGACACCAGGTGCAGACGATGGTTGTTGAGGTCTGCTAGAATTATGTCTCCATTATCCAAGCAGCATGTGCCGCACGGAGCGTCCACCTGTCCGTCCCCATCACCGTGGGTACCATATCTGTATTTAAGCTGGAGAGTGGAATTGTATACACGGATGTGATCATCTCCTGGATCTGAGACTATGACGTCGCCATTCACGTTGCAGTGGATGTATTTAGTATATTGACCCCCTGGGTCTGGTGTCGTCTGCAGGACCTTGCCGTCCTTTTGATGCACAGTCAGAGTATGACGACCGGCAACTACATAGTGACCCTTGCTGTTGACCGCTACTGCCTCTGGTGACTCACTGTGGAATGTTTTCACCTGGCCCCCAGCCTTGGTGTAGACGATGATTTCATTTGAAATTTGACATCCAGTGATGATGTTTCCGTCATCATCAATGGCAATCCCAACAAACATGTCCTTTTCTTCTGCTCTTGGGTTTGGAATTGTACCCAGTAGGATAAAGGTGTTATCGTAGATATGGATTCTATTCCGTGGACAGTCCTCATTACAAAAAATGCCAATAAAGGTGCCACCATATCCATCAATGGTCATGTGACTGATCAACTCCTTGGCTAGTTCTACTTTGAATGTTGTCACCAGTCTTCCACTCGCAGCGGGAACCACGTCTCCAAGGCAACTGTTAATATTGGTTACACATTCCTCCATTTTGTTGGTGATAAGTTGTAGCTGGGTCAAAGCTGCGGGCAGTTTCGGGATGTGGAGAGTCTGGACGCTGGCGCTGCTTTGCTCACAGGTGTCGGCCATTTGCAGAACATCCATATCGTTCCCATGGTTTATAAGCTTTCTTGAGAAGTCTAGAACGTCGTTCAGTTGGTTTTGGTCGGAGGTAGCAGTTGCAATTAAAGCATTTAAAACCTCTAGTTTAGCGTTTGACGTGGCATCTGTTTCTTCCAGAAGATCCTCGGCACGTTGACGGACCATCTTAATTACTAGCTCCAACTGCTTGTTCACTTGGCTCTTTGCCTTCTTTCTTCCCTGTTCTACTGACGCTTTCTGGTCTTCAGCAGCGGTTTTGAACTGATCGTAGAGTAGACTTTTCTTCTCGATTGGCTTCACGTGGAGTTCCAATTTTTCCTTGCGTTTGTCGGCAGCAATGTTGATTCTTAGGCAATCGTGCCCCTGGTGTTCTAAAACCATACAACCAACACAGACAAACTTTTTACACGCTGGGCAGAATATATCTATGGGGTCCTTGTTGTTGTGGTCACAAAGGATGTTTTGTCGGGCACGCAGCTCTGTCACGTATTCGTCGCTGTCATACTGGTCGACAGGAAACAGTTTGTGGTCACGATTTAACTTATGAAGCACATGTTCCGAAGAACAATCACCACACATACTTTCTTCGCATTCCAAACAACGTTTTGTTGCCGATGGTGGATTCTGGACTTTTTTCAGACAACATACCTCGCATTTCTTGGCGTTTTTTGCTCTTTCTACTTGCCCAAGTGTGTGTGATATGCTGACCAGAAGATGGTTGGTTTGTAAACTGCTTACACCGCCCCCAGGGAGGTCCCATTGACGTCTACAGATAGGACAAGGGAAGCGAGAACAACCTCTGAAATTTCTGTCCAAATGGTCTTGGAGGCAATGCTGGCAAAAGGTATGTGTACAGCCGAGGACCTTGGGGTCTTTGAACTTTTCAAGGCATATGCTGCACGTTAGGTAATCTTCCGTTAGGATTTTGGACAGAGACATGGCTCCTTAGACCGATATCTTTAAATCGAAGAATGGAAAGCGTGGATTAAATGATAAAGATTAAGGTTAACACACACCTTGAAGCTATGTTTAAACAAGAAACCATCATCCAAACGTCAAGAAACAAAAACTTTTACATTCGAACAGGGTAACAACTAGGAATGTCTTACACCCTACGTATAGACAAAGACTGTTTTAATCATCAACCCAGTATAGTTTCAGAATTATTATTACCTCTCCTTAGTCCAATAATCTTTCTCTTGGTGGCAGGTACACGGTCTCAGTCGCCATTAAGATGAACTGTCTCTCTTGACATGTACACCTAGTCAGGTGAGGCAATCAGTATTCAAGGAGACTTCAGTGTCATATTAATCGGTAATATGGCGTTATCTCTCTGTACACAATAGACATGGTGACATATTTCATTGTTGTTATCTGACTTAATTCACTGATAAAACTGAACTAGTAGCAGGGTGGTATAAAATATATTTTTATACATAGGTTGGGATACAAATACATGTACAGTATAACAGTGACAAGCCCTTCAGTTAAATGTTGTATTGTGGACTAAGAATTTTTTTTTATATTTAGACGACTTTCAGATTTAACATTAGTACATTGGATTTCCTGTGATAGTATTGCAGTATACGGAACAAACTTTCAAATGAAGATATTGCTGGGTACATGTATTTGTTATTTCTGGAACATTTTGGTCTACAATGGGTACAGTACATGAACTCGGGATGCTTCAACAGTCGCAATCACGTCTCAACAACCACAATCTGCCCCACATTCGTGCAGTGTCTCCTCTACCACATTATACCAAGGCATACTATACAGGTGATTGTGCTATGCACCTCGACGCGTTTCTGATTTAAGTAAATGGCATTAAATTAGGCAAAATGGAATGTTTGATAACTCAACATAAGACTGTCAACATACCCCAGTTCTCTTGAAATATTTTGACTGGCTTCCAGAAATAGGTCGAAGATAATGGGCGTTTAGAATAGTCACTACAGAGTCACTGAGATACTTTCTTAATGAGGCTACGTTAGAATTTTGGTGCCCGTCCTTATTTTTGCTTTACTTATTGTTATAATTATTATTTTCTGTTTGGTGATTGTATATTTGCCACTTTTGCTCTGTAGTTCAATTGCTCATTACCTTTTAAGTTTGTTCAAAGTAAGGTTATTTATTGATTCAGCGATTAGTCAATGGTAATTTATCAATTAATTTTTTGACCAGTTATTCAAAAATAATAGTATATCCATTTTAACTGTACTTGTCTTTATTCAGTCAAGTAAGTTTTTCAATAATTAATTGATATAAAGCAAATGAATGAAATTGAATGAAAATAAATATAACTAAAATAAAGTCAGCATGGCACAGTAGGTATAGCGTTCTCTCTCTCTCTCTCTCTCTCTCTCTCTCTCTCTCACACACACACACACACACACACACACACACAAACACACACCCCCCCCACACACACACGAAGGAAATGTGTTTCATTCCAATTAACTCTATGCAGACAACTTGACTCCTATATTATTGTGTACCTGAGATAATGTTGTAGATTTCAAATATAAATGGTGGTAAAGATAAATGATGTTTAAGAAACGCTATTATATCGGAGCACCTAAAGTTTTTTTTTAAATCCATTTATTCTTCATCGGAAGGACATCTTTCGTACGCTTTTCCATCAGATTTTTCTTCCTAGAATACAGAACAGAGTATAATACAGGGTTTCTTAAACCAATCTAAAATTATTCCTGCAAGACAAAAATAAACATGTAAACAAAAAAGGGAATAATAAAAAGGTGACGAACGGCATGCTACACTGTAAAAACGGTAGACTATTCCAACTGTAAAAAAAAAAAATTGCCGTTTTCTGGTGAATAGTGAATATGTGAATATGAAAAAAAAAACAATAAATTTTCTACACTTACCGTACATTCTTCTGGCACTGGATGACAGATCATTATCAGACATAAACATGCGTATAAGATACACACGAAGGCAACCAGGTAACATGCCCTGCAATGTGTACAGATGGGCCAGTGTGAATAGATATAAGAATTAATAAGACGATGAAACATGCAAATGAATAAACACACACACATATATAATTGTTCCTTCTTATGTGTAATGAGCTTATAGAGTAAAATATGTGATTATGTATACCCATGTTTAATGTTTAATTTTGTGATTCTGTCTTTATGTCGTCACAAAGCCAACAAAGAGAATGGCGATTGACAAGGGGTGTTATAAATAAAAAAAAAAGGAAGAAAGAAAAATATCAAGTTTAACATCAGAATAACAAATTATAAGGCCTTTCTCTGAATAATCTTACCATTCGAACGTTGTAGCGGCCATAAGTGCCCCAGTACCTGACGTTCCTTAAAAAAGCAAAATGGATTATGGATTAGGACTTTGTTCTACTCAAAGCGAGAAAGAGAGAAAGAGAGATTCCCTTTCAACTGACTGGGTGACAAACTGTTAACTCTAATGGTTTCAAATTAATCTTATTTGTATTTGTTTTAAGAGAAATGTTGACTTGAATGAGACACGAAAAGAAACCTTATAGTTTAAGAAAAAAACCCACCCATAAATTGACTTGACTATTGACACCTGTTATGCAAGGTAAGCTATACCCACCCACAGCGAACCCCAAAGACAACATGGCGCTGGAAAGTCCGAGCACCTGCGCTATCTCGGAGTTGTGACGTAGCTCCACGAGGTTGGTTACTATTGGCGACACGACTGTCATCACAAAGGCAAATCCAGCACACAAGATACAGTTCGGTGCCAGAGCTTCCCAAACACTCCTCGTCCATGGGTACTATTAAAGCGAAAATACTCTCAATAAGCAGGTGCAGTTTTGGTTTCTTGGTTTATCATAAAGGTGTGTGTGCGTTAAACGCTTAAATTCAACGTGAACCAATCTTGTCTTCAGCGAAACACTTTAAACAAATAAATAAATAAATAAGGAAAGCCTTTTTTACAGAGGAATTTGAGAACAAAGCTGCATCTGATTTGTAAAGGGTCAAATCTGCTAAAACTTTTAGTTTGTAGGCTTACACCAGATTTTGGCCTAAAGTTCTTTTGAAAAATAGGCCCTCAGCTTTTCAGGGAGATAAACTTACCGAAATATACGCAGTTACAAATAAGAGCAGTCCTGATGCAGCTAAAATCCAACTGAAACATGTATATAGTTTGGGTTAAGTTTACCTAATGAACTTAACTGAGTTTACTTAACTAATATATATGACTAGACTACAGCATACATGTACGATTTGATACGTATATTAACTGTATATGCCAATAGTTTGGTTTCAGTAAAGTTTTGAGAGTTAAACCTGTTGTTGCTGTATGTCATAGTTAAACAGTACAGTCTTCCATGGCAGGAGATATTATAGGCACAGGGTAGTTCATGGTGCCAATCTTTACGGAGAATGTGGTAATTCATGAGCGACATCAAAGTCTTCTGTGCGTTCAAAAATCAATGGACTACTTTTATCACAGCAAAGAAAAAAAAGCAAAGTAGTGTTGTATACGTATCAGTTGTGTTTAGAAGAGAAAAGCGCGTACTTATTGACTATTTTTGATGTATAGAAGAGTAAGGCACCTACTTATCAAGTATTTTGGATAGTCGCTTTACAACTTCTTGCATCATAAGCTGGACAACTCCTGAGACCACAAATAATACACCTGAAAATAAACATGTACAAATAGGTCAAATTGACTGGCAACAGCACATGGTAAAAAGAAGCTCGCGCTTAAATTAAAAACTTTTAATGCTCTTAGTATTGAAGATTTTTATAAGCCGGGCAATAAATCCCTCGTTTTTTGTTATTTCATCGTATCATATAGATAAGTATTCCCTTACTGTACATGTTAATGTCTGTTGTATGATCAAATAATAAAATAAAACGGAAAGGCATTTAAACAGCAATAAGAATAATAATTTGCCTAGCAATTTCCCCTCAACAGTAAGGTACATCTAAAACCGTTCACAAAATTACGATCTGTACACCCCTGTTATAGTTTTTATTTTCTGAATACAAATGCTTATTTTGATGCTTATATCCTTAAAGGGTTAATCATCTAATTATTCATGTGTGAAATTCATTTTGGTGCAACTTCATCGCCCGCTAAATGGTCTGAATACGGAAGTAATTCGAGTCAAATGATACCTATTCTCGGGAATCGAAACGTTAACAAATATACACGATCATTGATTATTTCCTAGTTTTGCTCATTCCATATGTTTTACCAGTTTCACTAATGGGGTCTTATTAGCTAATGGAAATATTCCAATGATCTAATGCCCTTAAAATGACCATGTCTAAATTCCGTTTTAGAATTATAAACACAGGCCACATGCAATATAAATGACATCTCTCAATACTGCCTCTGTGACGACTCAATTGGAAATAATTGAATGTTCTAATATCCTTAAAACTATCGTGTCCAAATTTCGTTATAGATGATAAATACGCAAGGTGCATGACATCTCTCAATTCCGTGTCTTTGGCGACTTTCCATATGAACCCAGTAATGACGTCATTAATGTCCCGGGCATTAATTATAATGGACCAGGGCGGGTCATGTTGTAATTTAAATGCGGCGCACCTACCTATTTGCCACTCCTGTGCTCCTCGCTGTAGGAGCCACGGTGGCGCCATTGCTAATATTGGGGAGTAGGAAAAGTTTACGACGAAGGCAAAACCTACAAAGAAGAAGTTTTTCAACGTTCATTGTTACAAAGGTGAAAAACAACGAATTTTTAAATGTGAAACTCGGGGTACTTATCAAGGGAGTGGCGTGCAAACACTGGTTAACATACAAGCATCATCAAAAGAATCTGAATAATTAAAAGTATCGGTCAGAAATGAAAATATCGTTTGGCCACACATAATTGATAAATTTGTTACGAGCAGAGACACGGTCGGTTGTTGTTCGTTGTTTAAAACCTACGGTGTTCAATGGGCATAGCAGCTATAATAAAATGTACTGGATCCGTGTTGTGCTGTACCGAATAACAGTTCGATGAAAACCAAACGGAACATTCAACCTTGATCTCGTCCCTGTTGGATGTGCATGCCTTTATATGTTTTAAGTTCCAAAACAAGGCAGTTTGTGGAGAACTTACCTAAGGCATGGATAATATACGGGTCTTTTAATATATTGAGAAACCTTGAGATCCTAAACGATTTATTGTCGTCATCAGTACCCTATAATAAAATAAGAAGTTAATAAATTGACTATATAGACAAATCATTCTCATACTGGTACTGATGAAAAAGTTAATGTTACGAGATTATCAAATATTTTCCAGGGTCTTTTTTTTTCGTTCGTTCTTATGTTTTAACAGTTTTAAGCGTTCAATTTCACTATACCCAGTAGCTGTATGGCTTAATGGAATAACTAAATGATCTAATTCCCTTAAAATGGACGTATCTGCGCCCTTTTATCCTAGAAAACTGAATTTATTCGATAACAAATCTTACCTCCGCTGTGGGGCAAACAACCANAATTCGAGTCAAATGATACCTATTCTCGGGAATCGAAACGTTAACAAATATACACGATCATTGATTATTTCCTAGTTTTGCTCATTCCATATGTTTTACCAGTTTCACTAATGGGGTCTTATTAGCTAATGGAAATATTCCAATGATCTAATGCCCTTAAAATGACCATGTCTAAATTCCGTTTTAGAATTATAAACACAGGCCACATGCAATATAAATGACATCTCTCAATACTGCCTCTGTGACGACTCAATTGGAAATAATTGAATGTTCTAATATCCTTAAAACTATCGTGTCCAAATTTCGTTATAGATGATAAATACGCAAGGTGCATGACATCTCTCAATTCCGTGTCTTTGGCGACTTTCCATATGAACCCAGTAATGACGTCATTAATGTCCCGGGCATTAATTATAATGGACCAGGGCGGGTCATGTTGTAATTTAAATGCGGCGCACCTACCTATTTGCCACTCCTGTGCTCCTCGCTGTAGGAGCCACGGTGGCGCCATTGCTAATATTGGGGAGTAGGAAAAGTTTACGACGAAGGCAAAACCTACAAAGAAGAAGTTTTTCAACGTTCATTGTTACAAAGGTGAAAAATAACGAATTTTTAAATGTGAAACTCGGGGTACTTATCAAGGGAGTGGCGTGCAAACACTGGTTAACATACAAGCATCATCAAAAGAATCTGAATAATTAAAAGTATCGGTCAGAAATGAAAATATCGTTTGGCCACACATAATTGATAAATTTGTTACGAGCAGAGACACGGTCGGTTGTTGTTCGTTGTTTAAAACCTACGGTGTTCAATGGGCATAGCAGCTATAATAAAATGTACTGGATCCGTGTTGTGCTGTACCGAATAACAGTTCGATGAAAACCAAACGGAACATTCAACCTTGATCTCGTCCCTGTTGGATGTGCATGCCTTTATATGTTTTAAGTTCCAAAACAAGGCAGTTTGTGGAGAACTTACCTAAGGCATGGATAATATACGGGTCTTTTAATATATTGAGAAACCTTGAGATCCTAAACGATTTATTGTCGTCATCAGTACCCTATAATAAAATAAGAAGTTAATAAATTGACTATATAGACAAATCATTCTCATACTGGTACTGATGAAAAAGTTAATGTTACGAGATTATCAAATATTTTCCAGGGTCTTTTTTTTTCGTTCGTTCTTATGTTTTAACAGTTTTAAGCGTTCAATTTCACTATACCCAGTAGCTGTATGGCTTAATGGAATAACTAAATGATCTAATTCCCTTAAAATGGACGTATCTGCGCCCTTTTATCCTAGAAAACTGAATTTATTCGATAACAAATCTTACCTCCGCTGTGGGGCAAACAACCAGCAAACGTAGCCCTAAGATGAACGAGAGAAAACAAAAAAAATTATTTAATTTCCAAAATGGTACGACTACAACATTAAAGCAATAAATCACAATGTCATTTGAGATGATGATAATTGGATACATTTATTGCATTATATTATATTATATTATATTATATTATATTATATTATATTATATTATATTATATTATATTATCCCAACCTGCGTCAAAACATTTGAGACCTCCCTGTAGAAGAAAAGGCGCCAGTCTGCCCAATAGCTGGTATAACACACTGCCCATAGAGTAACCTCCTAAAATAGGTCATTTTTTTATTTTATTTTATTTACTAAAAACCACCTTTAAAAGATGAGTAACAGAATAAATACAAGTCAATTTTATGGAACACTGAATAATTATCTAATAAATTGAAATAATAAGCAATATATAATATTTTGACTGTTATCATCTGAATTGGTCCAAAAACCTGAATATATCTTGCGTTTTGTCTTTTTTTTAATATACCGACTGGAAATAAAATTGACTTGAATGGACATATCCTTGTGACCCCCAAGAAAACCCATAGGTTTGCCTACTCTCTTCAAGAACCACAGATGGATTTTCCACTAGATATTCGCAGATATGTCTCTGTCTAATTCTACTGTGTCTAGAGGGAATTTATGTATGGAATTATCTTCACGCCTTATCCTGACTCTATTATAGAGAAGTTAAGTTAGCCATGCAACACAAACTACCTACCTACCTAGCATTCCAACTGCATACCCTCCAAATGCCACTGCAAACGCTTTTGTCCTTTCCTTTTTATCTTTGAATCTTTCAGCAAGTAATGTCACAGCTACAACAGAACAGTGCAGAAAAACAGTTGCTTTACAAAATGAACGTCAGATTTTTAAAAATTAATTAAATATGAACGCGTGCATCAGCTGGCGTGCGTGCGTAGTGTGTGTGTGTGTGTGTGTGTGTGTGTGTGTGTGAGAGAGAGAGAGAGAGAGAGAGAGAGAGAGAGAGATTCGGTCCTTAAAAGTAGACAAAATGTATCGTTGAACAACTAAATGACTGCTATGGTGTTGTAGGGCTCAGATAAAATAATAAAAGAAATAAACACTATTATGTTCAGAAGAAGACTTCTCAGGTGATCATTTTAAGGGGAAGTCTGTAAACTTACCAGCAACATATGTGACACTTGACCCCAGGCCCTGAACCATGCGTATCAGAATCAGCAGAGGGAATTGTTTTACAAATGCAAAAGCTGAAATTATACCATCATTAAATTATTCTGAAATTATCATTCACTTAAAATATAAAGATATGTTTTCAGCTGTCGTGTTATACATACGCAGGCAAATAATGTGTGTTTGTAAAATCAAAGTACTTCACGAAGTATCCAAAACCATCGAAAGCAGAGGGAAATCTACAAATATGACGGGAAAACTCACAATCAAACCAATTAAATGTATATATTATATAAACAGTATTTGCGTTTGATTCAAGCATAAGAATAAAACATTTAGTTAAATTGGAATTTAAAAATTACCTATCGTTGCCGCGGCATCTAGAACACACCCAACCAGCAGAGGCGACTTGTGGCCAAACCTTAAAGATGGTTTAAATAGTTATATAAAACACAATATTGGAGTATATGCACAATGTTATCATATCATTTTTCCACCCTTTCTTCCATCATTCCGTCCATCCATCCATCTATTCTGTAGGTTAGTGTTTCAATCGGTCACTTTGTTAGTCAGTCAGATAGACGTCAGTCAGTTCGTCAGTCAGTGAGTCACTTAGTCAATTAGTCAGTCAGATAGACAGATAGTCTGTAGAGTAAGTCACTTAGCTAGTCAATCAGTCAGATGTCAGTCGGTTAGTAAGTCAGTGAGCCACTTAGTGAATCAGTCAGTCAGTTAGACAGGTATCAGTCTGTAGAGTCAGTCACTTAGTCAATCAGACAGATGTCAGTTGGTAAGTCAGTCAGTGAGTCACGTAGCCAATCAGTCAGTCTCTCCCCTCTTGAATTAGTCAGTTGCTATGGAATCATTAGCGTACCTGCCAACCACGATCCCGACCAGCGGCCTCACCACTATCTCCACTGCAAACTTAACTGCCAGCAGCACTCCGCCTTTGCCAGAGAGGCCTTCTATCTTAGGGGCCTCCCTACTACCCCCAGGGACGGACGCACCACCCCCAGGGACCGCCACGACACTGGAGTTACTGGGAGAGGTTTGACAGCTGGTCGTTGGGTCTTCGTCGTCTTCCATTAGAAGGCAGGGGAGGATGGCTTCTGCAATAAATAAATAAACAAATAAATAAATAAATAAATAAATGATAACAATGAAAATTAAACCTTGCAAATATACAGACCATGGCACATTGAAATAACTTAATCTGACATTAATGTCAACAGAATTTTGTGCAAATATTTAAAAAATTGTAATAACAAGTTAAGTACCATATCTAGTTGATTTATGAGACATACTTAAAGTAAACATATTTTATTTGTGTGTTGAGTAAAATTTGACGCTTGACAAACTTGGAAATATATATGTAATAAATCTTCTGTTACCCAGCGGAAAAAGCATTTTGCCCACACTCACAAATACGTGACAAGAAAAAAAAAATCGGCCGCAATATAAAATTCATGTACACCGATGTAGAATTTGGTGTCCATTATCAAATATATATAACAGTCCCAAATTTGAAAGGGTTGACAGTTGGCTAAAATCCATTCCCCAAGCGGTAACAAGGCCGATAATACAGGACTTACATGAAAAGTGCTTCAAAATATTGACTGCATAATTTATTTAAATCACAATAATCAATTTCTCTAATTTTGTCTTAATATAACTTTTGAAGCGTTCTCATGTCAACGTTGCAACTTTCAATTTTTTTTCTATTTTCGTTTAAAGTGCCTAACGTCCTTTCGAAGTCACAAAAATTATGTAACTTTTATAGTTGATTTATTACAACTGCATTCGCTTTCAGTTTGCAATATACTATAGCCTACAATCTATCGCGTGATGGTTCCGCATTCAATGCCACAGAATTTTAATGATAAAAACATCTCACCTTGAAGTATTTCACTGTATGGCCACTATAAAAATACAGGTTCTCCTTTGTCCAGTTAACAGATTTTAATCTATGAAAATGGCCTTTCAACGCCACCACCAACAAAAAAAAAAAAAAAAAAAAAAAAAA
>NW_019774071.1:0-12005 GCF_001039355.2 Lingula anatina
TTTTCCCGTTTATGTAGGCCTTAAATAATTTGTACATGAGTAAATTCCTATTATTTAAAACCTGCGTTTGTCTTCTTATCGGTTTGTGGTCATCCGCAAAAGAAGCATTTATTGATGCCATAAACAGGGTGACAGGGGGAAAACACATGCACCGGATTATTATCTTAGAAAGCAACACAAAAGTGACTTACAGGTACAAACAATAAAATTACTTTTAACACTTAAACTACTTAATTACTGTTGTACAAAAGACAAAAACGATACAGAATTGAATAGAAAATAACGTAAAAATTCCCGTGGGTGAGCATTTTCCAAATCCCCCCACATTTAACGCGTGGATATCTCTGATGGTTTCCATTATCAATGCATGTGAAAGCATAAAAGTTGATCTGTATTATTTTTATTCATTTTGAAATGCAAATATACGGCGTTATTATGAACCCATAAAAAGATAAAAAATAAATCTGATCCTTCATACTTTTTTTCAGATGCACAAACAAGTCACGAATCTCTCAATTATCAAATTAATTGTGTTACTTCATCGGTTCGAACATTGACATTGCTGCAAACCAGTTCTTTACAAAATTTGAAATAAATGAGATGATTATATGTATTTTTGTTCATATGAAATTTAACTATAAAAAAGGAAAGTATAAAGTTGAATAACAGTAACAGGGTAAAAGACAGAGCCAAATTGATGGCAAATTGCATTTTGCCCAGTGTCACGTTGTCACTATCTTTGTACATGTATTTAACTTTATACACGTAGAATCATTTTGCTTTTATCCACATA
The DNA here is from genome assembly GCF_001039355.2 of Lingula anatina. The sequence continues at coordinate 794 of NW_019774071.1, forward strand.
TCTATACGATCGTTTTTAAGTCATTCAGCGAAGACCCTGTTCCTGGTATATGTTGCTGTGAAATTTCATAGAGCAATCCCCCACTCCACGTGACGCGTATGAACACGTGTTTACATGATCTACTTCAATATTCCTGCACCTCTTTATCAACAATCCATTGAAATAAAAATGCTGGATTTTTCCTTGGAACAAAGAAGTTCTAATATAGGGTATCTTAAAATCGCTGGATTTTTCCTTGAAACAAGTAGGTTCTTGTATAAGGTGTCTTGAAATCTATGTACATTTAATTATTCTTTCAAATTAAATTTTAACAGAAGTCCTCTTTGCAATGATTGTATTTTCCATAAATATAAGAAGTCAATTTTTTTAGCTTAGAGATCTCCCCGGGGTTGTTTGTTTTCACCAGACATGACATTTATCTAGGGGGTTCATGTTAGATCCTGGGGGGCACCTGAACGTCTCTGCAAACACCTGTAGCTGGGACATGGCGCCATTAATTCTGCAATTAAAAAAAAACATTTAAAAGGCTGCATAAGAGTAGAATGACCGTTTTTGACCGTTGTAATAACCTGCCTGTTGGTTATTCAAGCACTTAAGATTTGTTCTTATAGATATGATTTTCACCAATACCTGTAAGTCAACTGAGACAGGCAGGTATGTTTTTTTTTTGCTACACAGTTTATATTACTGCAAAACTGGGGTCTCTACAACTCTCTTTACGTGACGGTCCACCTAGCAAACAGACTCTCTCCTTCTCTTGCTTACCTCTTTTATCGTCTTTTATGATAATATTACACTAACAAAATGGGTATAAATAATTAGGGTGCATTATGAAAGATAACTTGGAATGGGGAAGAGCATGTTACAGAGCAAGTAGAGAGAGCATATGTCTAACATGTTCCCAATCAAGTGTATTTATCTTATGTCATAGAAAAATTTATAAGATTTAAATGACTCTTGGAGCTAGAACCTTAAAAAAAAAACTGACACACTTTGTTATGAGGTCTTTATAAATACAATTTGTATTTTAATAAACAAAGTTACTTTGAATTACTTTTTGAAAGGGGGATCAATGCATATGTATTTGTGTAGTGGGCCTTTATCTTGTCGGACTGATTATAAAGAAAACCTGTCACATCTGGTGAAGCTTTGCGCTACATTCTTATGGCGTGACTACGCCTTTTCTGTGTTACGTGCACGTTCTTAAATTACGTCGGTAAATTTATTATTTACTTGTTTCAGGATCATTTTCAAACAGTCATATTTCAATTTGATCAAGTCTATTCTGTATTTTCGGACGGCTTGGTATCACTTATTGAAATCACGCAGAGTCTGTCAGCAAAAACATGTCAAATCTAATTAATTTTTCTTCATCTGGTAGACTTGGGTGACAAGTATGAACAATAAAAATGATATCAAATTCTGTATTCGTGTGAGATCTACGTCAATAACAAGTCTCACGACAATTGTGAGCAAACTAATTATTGCCGCTGTCGTGACTGACCTACAGTATACAGTTATGAACGTGTCATGGGGCTTTTAAGACACCTGTTGCAAAAATCTTAACAATAAATTTTGCTAATTGCCTCATTTTTTTCTATTAAATCTTCTATAGACACTTTCATTTATATCATTTATTTGGATACTCAATTTTTAAAATAAAATTTATAGCTTTCCTCTATATAACAGCAGTGCACCGAAGTAAGAAATTACTCTCATCTTCTAATTCCTTTTTGCATAGTTGCCATATTCTTTCATTAATAGGCGTTTGTACATAACGTCTAGTTTGTACACGTAAAGGGAAATTGCCCATCCAAAATCATGGTAAAATGATTTTTCTTTACTGTTCAAGTCTATGTTTAAATGATTTTCAGTTTTAAAATATTTTATAAATGGCATTTATTTTCAGAGTTTAGGGAATTTCAAAATGTGTTTTTTCCATTCAATTTGGAAATTTTCATAGAAGATTTTATTTAATGTATTCTTTATCAACAATGCTTTGTTCAAAAATGAATTTCTATATTACAGAATCTGATGACCTCTCTTATACTTATCAACCCATTTTATGTCATTTATGTTTGGGTCTGTAATGTAAACATTTTGTTTTCTTGTAATTAATTAGCATTCTCCATTGTTACGCCACCAGTCCGCACCTGCCAGGCTGCTGTTTAGTTTTTCTGTGCTATCAGATATTATTACCAGATCATCAGCATAAAGTAGGCCAGTAAGGTTCAATCTCTCATTTATACTGATACCTTCTTTATACTTATTTAGCTCAATGATCAGATAACTTACATAGATTGCATAGATATGTAGGTAACGAGAATTTAACGCTGATATCATGATACATTTTTCTATTTATGTAGGTCTTAAATAATTTGTACATGAGTATATCCCTATTAATTAAAACCAAAAGCTTTTTGTAGATCCATGTAACAACAGTACGTATCAAGTCCTTTATTCTTTCTGTTTCTGATTATACTTGTTAGACTGCACAACGACTCTGAAACTTCACACTTTCAAGCCTGCAATTAGCAGTTTTGCACTCCAATAAACTCGAACAGGATGCAAAGATTCGAACGACGAGTATTGGTCTTGCACCTGGAAGTGCATCGCCTCCTTAATTAACACATTCTTTCTATTTATATTATGCGATGTCTTTTAACATAACATTTCAGTACAGATACTGTTCATTTGTAATTTTATAATTTACCAAGGTTATACATAGGCCTATGTCATCATATGTAGTCTACCATGGCCCATTGGAGCCTACACGTGCGTCTCTCAGACTTTCCTTAACATTCGAAAACGTCATGCACCGTGTCTATTTCGTATGTTATTAAGCCCTATAGTAGCGGAATTGACAAGTCACATGCCGCATACGTCTTTTACTACAGAGTCCCGAAAATGACATGGCTGTGTCTGTTTCGCCACTTACTAAACTTTACAGATGCGAAATTGACACGACTGCGAAAATCTCAAGAGTCATGTCTATTTCGTGTCTTATAACATTGTCATTTAAGAGCATAAAATTCACAGCAAAAGACAAATGCAACTTTGCACAAGGCAATCTTACATTTATGGGAGCCAGAAAGTTACTAAATAAGCATGGCTATGTCTATTTCGTGTTTTATAAGATGCACAGTATAAGACAAATTCAGCGCGGGCCTGGTCAATATCGCATCTATGGGCCTCAGTGAATGACGAACAAGACACGACCATGTGAATTTCGGGTTTAATAACATAGCCATTTGAAGCTTTAAAATCCACAGTAAGAGACGAATGCAATATGGGCCGTGTCAATCTCACATGACCATGTGGATTTCAAGTTTAATAACATAGACATTTGAAGCTCCAAAATCCACAGTAAGAGACGAACGCGACATGGATCGTGTCAATTTCGCATCTCGTATCTCGTTCAGAAAGTGGCAAAACAGACACAGACATGTCATGTCGGGGCTCAATTCTCTGTAGTAAAAGACCAATGCGGCATGGGACTTGTCAAATTCCGCTGTTATAGGGCTTAATAACATACCAAAGTCGCACACTATTGAGGGTGGAATGCACGTGGACATCACACAAGAGTCGCCCACTGTTGAGGGTGGAATGCACGCAGGAACCACACAAGAGTCCCCCATTACCGATGGTGAATGCACAAGATTCACCCGCTACTGTGGGTCGAATGCATGCAAGAAATAGACAGGAGTCGCACAAGATTCACCCGCTACTGTGGGTCGAATGCATGCAAGAAATAGACAGGAGCCGCACACTACTGAAGGTGGGATGCACGTGAACGTCACACAGGATTCGCCAAGTACTGAGGGTCAAATGCACGTGGACGTCACACAAGAGTCCCCCATTACTGAGGGTGTAATGCGCATGAACGTCACACAAGAGTTGCCATTTACTGACACACGCGTAGGCTTCTATGGGCCATGGTAGTAGTCGTCTACGGCTGTAGCGTGATCATACTATGTATGTTACGGTATAAATCAATGGAAGCCTTCGTCCATTGGTTAGCATTATGCGAAATGAACTCTGCCAAGAAAGGTTTAAAAGATCAGCGGACACTGGTGTGTGCCACTTCTAAGTGCAATTGCTGCACGGAAAGTAACTGTTTTAGAAATATGTTGATTATTCACCTCACTTTATGCGCGCTGTTGATTAATAAGCCGACAGATGTCATGTTCTCACCTTCCCAAGAACAGGGCCAGTCTGGGAGATCTAACCAAGAGGCACCGGATTTAATGAACGTGACGCCGGTCAGAATCAAGAGAGAATTATCTTCTCGTGAAGAAGAAATGACAGGGAGAACCACACAAGAGTCACCCACTACTGAGGGTGGAATGCACGTGGACCTCACACGAACGTCGCCCACTGTTGAGGGTGAAATGCAAGTTGACGTCACACAACAGTCTCCCACTACTGATGGTGGGATGCAGGTAGACGTCACATATCAGTCGCCCACTACTGAGGGTGTAATGCACCAGGACGTCACACTAGAGTCCCCCGTTACTAAGGGTGAAATGCACGTGGACGTCACACAAGATTCGCCACTTACTGAGGTTGGGAAGCACGTCGAAGTCACACAAGAGGCACCCACTACTGAGGGTGGAATACACGTGGATGTCACACAAGAGTCACCCACTACTGAGGGTGGAATACACGTGGATGTCACACAAGAGTCACCCACTACTGAGGGTGGAATACACGTCGAAGTCACACAAGAGTCACCCACTACTGAGGGTGGAATACACGTCGAAGTCACACAAGAGTCACCCACTACTGAGGGTGGAATACACGTCGAAGTCACACAAGAGTCTCCTACTATTGAGGTTAAAATGCACGTGGACCCCACACAAGAGTCATTCAGTACTGAGGGTGGAATACGCGCGGAAATTATGCAGGAGGCACCCAATCAGACGCAGGAGGCACGGGAAATATCTACCGACAGCAGTGGAACCTCTTTTTTGTCAGATGTATCTCTCACGCCCAATAGATGGCTCTGTGCAGATATTGGTTCTCGTGAACTCAGCATTAAGGTCCATTGCAACTGCGACCCTCTGTGCATCCTGTATGGTGACTGCTGTTATGGGGTGATAGAAAACGCGACGGTGTGCGCTGCATCCGTCAGATTAACAAGTGTGCAAAATACTTTGGATAAGTTTGCTGGAACCAGCTTAAGAGAAAATCATAGTAACAGCACTGCTTCGACTGCATCCCAAAACAAAACATCCTCTTGGATAAGAGAAATAAACCAACTCGACCCTGTGTCTATTTCCCTGGCACATAAAAGCTCTTGTAGGAAAATTCCAACTTTACATCAACAGAACTCACGAAGCAGGTTAGGCGAAAAAGACACTTTAGGACTGAGATATTGGATGGTGGACCAATGCCCTCCATCTTTGCTGGAAGAGGAAAGCAGTATCAAATGCACCAATACCTCAAATACTGGCATCACAGAAAATGCACTCTTGTACCAGCCAGTCACCGACCCAGATACAATGATCACCTTCAGAAACAAGTACTGTGCAGCTTGTAATGGTATCGAGAACGGTTGGGAACCGTGGGAACTTGTCGTGTATGGCAGGAGAGCAGTGGTCGATCGGTTTGTTAACTGCAGTTCATCGGACTGCGTTTTAAGAAAACTGAAAGCTTTCAAAAGTTCCGGCATTTTCGAGCCTAAACCGGACTGGAATTTAAGAACCTGCTTCCGGGAAGCTGAGAACGAAGCCTTTCGACCTTGCACGTTCAGATTTGTTAATGGAAGCATGCGCCGTGTGCCTCGTCCACTCCCCCTGCACTCAGCCTTGCGAGATGCCTGTATGGCCTACAACAATCCTGTTGTATTAAGCAGTTCTGATGAAATTTACAAGAACTTCCACTGCATGCTCTGTTATGTAGGTGATTTTACCATCTGTGGAGGTGAGTGATGCGTTTTGTTGTTTAGAATTCATATATATATAAATGTCAGATCCGTGCATTCATGGTTTTAATCATTAGCATAGTCTCCTCTCCACCCTCGTTATCTCAACGTTCAAGATTTTGGAACCTTTGAGATAAAATGCAAGTTTTCTCAGGATAACGTTATTGATATCTTGAGTCTTTGATTTGATATGTTGCCTAAACGTGCGTTTATCCAGTTCGACTTCGACTAATGTATCACAACGAAACTGGATAAACTTAAATTTAAAATTTATCGGATATGTTTACTCTCTACCAGGGCGACAGATTGATTTTCCACAGATTGATATTCACAAATATGTCTGTAGATAAATAGACAGTCATTTGGCTTTCAGTCGCGTCAGCCAAAAATGTCCACAATAATAACTGCGGCCTTGCTAGAGGGTAGGATATGTTTATATATTGCCAAGGTTTATTTAAACTTGTGCAGCATCATTTGATTCAATATATGTGTATGGAAATAACATTACTAGATAAAGGCGAATATTTCATTCAAATAATGTTTCATTTTTTTACATCCGGAAAATTTAAGAATTGACAGAAATACTGTTATGTATTTAAATAGTAGTAATTAATACTGGTTTTTGCATCATTTGGTTGAGCGTCATTGTACTGTTCTTGGTTCATAATGTACAGTATAAATCAGTTGTTGTTAAACTGAGAAATTCTAAATTGAAATCATATCTTAAGATAAGCGCAAACGACAGATTCTTTTGGCTATTGTAGCCGCACGTCTGTTATCTATAAAACTTTTAGTTTTATGTACGATAAAAACAGGTTTTATTAGTCCGGGTGCGCCCTTCTTGTGCTATTACGCGGTAGCTGAGCTAGAATCTAAATTGGATCCTAGAGTTGTGAACCCTTGCTCACGAGATCCGAGATGAAAGACGTGTTTATTTGGACTCCCGCCCCCAAATGCGAATAGTCTAAACTACAGGAACTAGATCAGTTGAACAGCGTGTTGCTGAGTTCTTGACAAGCTTACATGTTCTCTAATTGTATTAAAATGTTTTTTTTTCAGTTGAGAATACCACTTCACCATCAGAGCGATTCTTTGGTCTTTCTTTCCGTGCCCTATTGTACTTGGGAGACCAAGATAGGGAACAGGGTGATGACGAGATGGTAAGTGTGAGAAAACGAACTACAATAATCATAATGATGATGTTATTGAAAATTGCAAATAGATGAATTTGATAACTTCACTTTTTAAAAATTCTTTCTTCGATTGCTATATCACCGGTAATCTATGTAATAAGTAATTATTCCTTGATGGAAACTGCAGTCCTAAACTGTACATCTGCACACGTGCCTTTTTTCAGCCTTTAGATCAGCAGATAATGTGCCCCCCTGGTTTTGTTCCTGATGACCAGGGCTGCCGCGCCCTTATGTACAATTTCACGGTAGTGCAGTCCATCGTTCTTTTACATTTTGAACCATGTGGCTGGGCTCCAAAACCAAGAGCTGGGTGTATGGGTATCGAGCGTAATGGCCAATTAAGAGCCGTACTGAGAGCTGTGCAGGCACCTATTCGTCTCTGTAGACAGGAACGCAGTGCGGATAACAGGTCCATCACCTTTGTCATTGAAACAATGGTCACTCTTCGCGTGCCACTAGCCCACTACGAGGAAGGTCGTAACCTGTTTAACCAGGTGCAATCATGGATGGAAAATGGTCTGCAAAAAGTGCAGTTGGAGACGACTCTAGGGCCACTGGGTTTACGCAAGGGATCGGTCTCCGCCTGCATGAAGAACACCACGATCCGCAGCTCCGTACCGCCATTTTCTGGTGCGACACCGATCACAACCCCGAGCCAGAACCAAGGAAACAGTCATGTCGGTAACGTTGCACTATTGATGTTAATGGCTATGGTGGCAACGGTGTGTGATTTCTACACCTCATGTAGCTATGGGTAAGTACACATAAAGAAAGATATACCAGTAGGATCGGGCACTATTTTGGCTAAATTAATTCATGCATGAATACTTTATGTTTTCTTGTAAAGTTAAATAATTAGGGTTTTCTTATCAAAATCCAACTCAAATAGTTGTCTTGGTGCCATAACCTCAGACAACGAGATTTTGTTTTTGCCTTTGTTAGTTTGTTGGTTTAAACCCTAACCCCAAAAAAAAGTTTTGGGCACATTTTGATTAACTTTTCACAATAAGTCCGAGATGAGCCAACTAAGAATCAATAAGATTTTTTGGTGATTTTTTTATTTGATTAATTGATAATGAGAACTGAGTTTTCGTGTTGGATCGCAAGGCTTGCTCTCCTTGAGTGCTTTTTAATTTGGGTAATCAAATGAAATAGTTAAAAATACAATTGATCTACTAAAAGGTATCAGAATACGACAATTGGCCTAACTAAAACAAACACGCATATGAAATATTGTCTTCTATACCGTATTGGTTTTAAGATCCCCCGCAATAATACAAAAACAGAATTTATCTCGTGCCACATTGTCATGAACGTTTCTTGTTTCAGTTATACAGATTTTAATAACCCTAATAACACAGATTTTAATAACCCTTATAGCTCTAGTCATAATTATGTTTCCGTTGTATACCTGTTTAAAAACATATGAAATGTTTTAATCCCTATCATGTGAATAGAAGGGGATGGGCAAATAATAGGCAGCCGTATAAATCCCTTCAAAATTCAAACGGAATAACACAATACCCTAGGTGGAATAACACAATAGGCCTACCATAGACGAGTGAACCCCATGACGCCGGTATCTGTTTAACTAGGTGTAATTAACAGCAGGATACATCAGCCAGAAGGTCCCCAATGTTTGTTGCGGCGATAGGATTATAGCTTAAAGAGGCTAGAACCCATGCTACTGCGTGCCACTAAACCGTCTCCCGTAGCGAACTGTCCTTTAGCTCACTAGCTTGGCACGCGCAGCTGGTCATGTTTTAAGTGTTGCTAGCAAGCTTCAATATGAAGTGTTCCGTAGTCAAAAATTGTTTGTCTTATTGACATGCATAAGCATCACCATCGTGCATCAGCATGATCAACAATTCATCCTGTCTCAAAATTCTTATTGCAAATAGTATTTATATATTATGCATGATAATAAATGAGGAATAAGGAAAAGGCATCGAATAACATTTTCATAAAGGCACAGTTTATGGCAAAAAGTTTTGAAGTTTAAAGATACTCCGTACATAAATTTCCATCATCGCGACCTGTGTGAAAAATAAAGATTAAAAGTAACAAAGAAAGCAACATTATTTCAAATACATATATATATATATATATATATATATATATATATATATATATATAACAAGCTGACGTGTAGCCTCAATTACTAAAATGATTTATTTGATATGGACAATTGGCTTGAACCAGTCATTTTATTAGCATTATGAATGACACATTCTCCATCGTCACCGTTGAATTACCATTATTATTTTACATCACTAACCTTAATTAACAATCTTACTGTTTAGGCCTGCTTTAAGTTTGTTGAAGAAATAGCGTTTAATAATAGGTTGCCAGCTATTGTAAGATCCCCCTTCCTCTTTAACCGATGTCTTAGAGTGTTAATTAACCATACTTTCATATAGTGTGATCACACTGTCAGGCTTCCCCTGTTGCACACTGGAGTTGGATTGTCCTTGCGCCACTGCTAGATATTTTCTCCAATTCTGTTGTTTATATAAATATTTTCATTTATTTTTAAATATTTTCATCGCATTATCCTTTGAGAAACGGGGGATTTTCCCATTTTGTCTCATAACTATGACAGGGCATTTTTTTCGTTGTTGTTTAAAAATGAATGTTAGTTTGTCGAGGCTTAATGCTTAATTCTTATCGCGTTATATGCATGTGCATATAAACAATAAAATATCAATTTTATACTAGACTGTTATTGCCCGGGTATTGCACGTGTGCTTTCTTACTAGAGTGATCTAAGTCAAGTCGCTCGTGTATGTAACTGTAGCAAAAACTGTTCGACATGACATTTCTGCACGGCAGCCGAACACAGTAATTGTATAGGCATGATTTAAGCCTGTACGAGAGATAATAACAGTCGCGTTTAACAAAAGATAGCGAGCTATAGTAGGCCCTCCGTCCTCTTTAACTGATGTCTTACAGTGTTAATTGATCGTACTTTCATATAGTGTGATCACACTTCAGACTTACCCCTATTGCATGTTGGAGTTGGATTGTCCTTGCGCCACTGCAAGTGCACCTCATTTAATTTAATTTTTTTACCGTACAAACCTTTGGACGATCTGAAAAATGGGGTTAAAATGTTTTTTTTATGGAATTTGTCTTACGGTCAAAAGATGGGTGGGGTTTTCGTTGTTCTTAAAAAATGGACGTAACATTAGTATGTCGAGGATATATGCTAAGCTCTTTTTGTGCAACAGGGATCTATATAACTCATGGTAAAACATATAGCAGTGTTTGAGGTTGAACATCTAAATTTACTTGGATCCTGGCATATTTTGGGCCACCTAACTTATCCAATTCCTCGTCAAAATTTTCTTTACATAATCAGTGTGAATGACAGGGCGTATGTTTATCATCACCAATCTTACTAGTGCAAAGGCATGGTTTTAGCTACATGTAGTTTGAGAAATGATAATCGCGTTTAACAATAGATTACGAGCTATAGTAAGACCCCTCCTCTTTAAGAGATGTCACAATTAACAGTACTATAATGTAAAGGCGACAAGTTATCAGATTGTCAGGCTTTTCCCTGTCGCACGCACGTTAGATTTTAGTGCGATGTTTACAAAAACTTATTTATTTTCAATGTTTTTTACCACAATGATCTTAGTGTGTTATGAGAAACGGGTTTTTTAACACAGCAAAAGAAATGGGGAAGGGGGGGGGAGTACAACATGAAAAGGATTTTTAAAGGAGTTGCCTAATAGGTTGCTATGCTATTTGAACCAAAACGATTTCCTGAAAGATCAAATTAAAAATTGATGTCTCTTCCACAAAAAAGTGTATATTATACAACAATGAGTTTGCGTTTAATGTAATCCCTCCTTAAAGGCCATGTACTGATTATAATGGCATACCTTGATGCGGAACAGTCTATTGGTTCTTCCACCTTGGGTCCCTTCAATTTAAGCACCATATTGTATTACTCGTATTACCCATTTCATTTGACACCCTCTCTGTTTCTCTCCCTTCCACTCTCTCTTGTTAGAAGGAGGGAAAATATAAGTACCCAAAATAATCTGCATCACCAATCTTCGGAAAAGAAATGAGTCCATGAACC
>NW_019774072.1:0-22191 GCF_001039355.2 Lingula anatina
CTTTAAAGTAGTGGTGATTAGCTAGAAACAATTATCACAAAATGATTTTCTTTTATGTTTTGCAGAATTATTTAGGGAAACAATTATGCTTTATTGTAACTGCTCGATCAATGTCAAAAAGGAGGAAAATTGCCTCTTTTTTTCATTTGAGATCTCTTTTTTATTTAGCAGAAAGATTATCCTAACACTTGTATACATCTTGAATGATATATGGGAAATTACAGGCATAATTTTTTGCCTTAGCAGTCATTTTAGGCTACTATATATTAAAGTAATCCATCTATCAGTTTTATGCAGATGGTAAAATGCCCATCCAAATAGTACAGGGGGTATCTTAAGGTTGCAGCGGTTGTATGTCTCCAAGCACTCTCAACTTGGGATTACATATGTTGTATCCTGATTAAGTTTGTCCTCTTTGATGTCTCCTCCGCTTATCTGACTGGGAGTCAGTATAAGCACTTGTGTCTCCTACCCATACCTCAGTGACAGGAGACTGGAGCAAGCCTCAGGTATGTTGACTTTAATCTTAACCTCTATCATCCCTATGAGATTGGTTAAATCAAAAATGAGAGAAACGTAATTTTTGTAGTTAAGTCAGGTTGTATTAGAAATAGATTTACAGTAGTAAATTGTATTGAAAAGTTAATTGTGCCATAAAGTTTTCAAACTCCGACAATAAAGATTTAAAATGTTCTGTTAACTTGTGGAAAATAAGACTTGTTAGAATTCCACTTCATAGTTTTTTTATAGACCAAGAGGGGAAATTGTCAAGAGGCTAATGAAACATCTTGATTTTGTATTTGTTGAGTGTTTATTTTATGTCAAGATAAGCTGAATTTATTTCCTTACTTTTTTTGGCATATTGTACAGGTCCCATTCATGATTTTATAATTGCTTAAAGCTTTTGGGCTAGATAAAATAAAATGCAGGTAGGAGATAAAGAAGGGACAAATTTACGAGTGTTCGGGACACTGGCAACAATTTATATTTGGTTATATGTCAATACGTGGACATATCCGGAAGACCCCCACTGGTAAATTATATTAGGAAGAAATAGTTTGATCTTGTGAAAAGATATGGTCCTTCACTTCATGTTTTTGAATTATGCAAAAGATTAATAGTTTGAAAACTAGCTCATTAATTGCCCATGCACATTATAAAGTGTTCTTTTCCCCCTTTTTCCCTCACTCTTATTTTTTCCACAAAAATGTTGCAAAGATTACATACAACCATTATGTGTATTAATTTGTGACATAACTTAATATATCTGTTACTTAGCATTGGAGCCCTATGCAGGTGTACTACCAAATACATTGTCCCTTTAAAGCGCTCGGTACATTATGATTTATTCATTATCCACTTAGATAATGCAGAAATAAAAACATGATGATGTCATAACAGTGTTTTTGGGGTAAAACCAGTATATCGCTTAAAAACAGTTCTCCCTCACCTGAACAGCTATCAATACCGTTTTGATGCCTATTTAATCACAACAGTGAGAACTACAGTCTGGTGCTTGAAATTTCCTTTAAGACCCAATTCTGATTAAAGTGGCCAAATAATGCCTTTGTTTAATGAAACATTGAAATAAGGGGCTGATTTTCTTAAACAAGGGGATTTAAATATAAGTCGACACCAGATTGTACTTCACACCCAAGGCGTTGATCATGCCAATTTTCATGATTATATCTTACTTATTACTTACAGAGTTACATTGGAAACCAATCACTATGGCTGTATTCCCAGAGCCTTTAGATCGATCTATCCCCGCGGGGAGTCTCACTAGATTACTGTCAGATAATCTGGCTTAAATGTCCGTCCCGCCTACTACAAGCTGTAAGGGGGTAATTAACTTTCGTGTCCGCCCGGCTGACAGCTACTTAGCGTGAACCCCCAGGGAGTTAGGTCGATCTAAAGTAGATTGATCTAATCTCTGGAAATGGGGTCTATCTCACACCACTTTATAGAGCAGCATAATTGACACTGAAAGGTTGGCCACCCCATATCAAAAGCACATGGGGTGATGAATTAAGCAACAGAAAAAGAAAGTTGTGTTCTAAAAGTGTTAGGCTTCGTTCACATGGAAAGTCTATTTTCTAAAAATCTATTTTCTATTCGCGGTATCTTATGATCACGGTCTGTGCCCTGAAAATCCCGCAGCGTAATTACTGGCAGCGCGAGCCAGTTACTTATAGTAACTTATAGTAACTGGCTCGCGCTGCCAGTAATTACGCCGCGGGACATTCAGGTCACAGACCATGATCACAAGATATACCGCGAATAGAAAATAGATTTTTAGAAAATAGACATTGCATGTGAACGAAGCCTTAATCATTATTCTGCTAATATAAAGATAATTATTTCACNGTTGAATCGAGCTTGGAAACATTGTGAACTTGACTTAAGGTGTGGATGGGGTGGGTCCTAATAGAAATAGATCCCAACAGGTGCTTGGATTGAGCAGGGACAGAGTACTGATAGGAAAGTTAATAAATCACTGCATCTTTTCCATCAGGCTGAATGACGTGAAGCACCTACTAGTGGTTCTGCTGAACAGAGATTGCGTTTGTTGGATGGTATTGTGCTGGTCTCCAAGTATGATAGATGTGGTGGGCCAGGGTAGTTAAGTGTTAGCACGGCAGTCATAGTGCTAAGTGGTGCAGGTGTAGAAGTCTTCTCTCCATGATAAATGAATGAATCTACAGGAAGGCAGCATGTCTCCCATTGAGTGCTGATGAAGTAGCACTGCTCATTGTCTCAGCATAGATAGAGGAACTTAATCTCAAATGTACATATTTACTTGCATTAATCCCAAGTGTTAATCTGCAATGTAATCAGGGTTTTTTATGTAGGAAAGATGATGTGGTGCCAGTTTGAGGTGTTTGGTTATCAATATTTGATATAGACAAGCCATGAGATTACTTGACACACTGATCAGAGCTGCCAATCAACTAAGTTGTATTTTGAGAAACTCTGGAAATAGATTCACAATTCATTTAGTGATTATATGTAGAATGCACTAGTAAAAAGTAAATTGGCATCATTATATAATGACCACTTATATAGGCCTGTAACTGGTGTTTTGTCACTTTTAAATTTATGTACAAAATTCGATATTATTTTACCTAGAAAGCATTGTTACATTATCTTAGTGTAACCTAAAAGGTGGTTAAAAATGTTCTATGTAATTTTTGCTATGTAATTTCAATTTGAACTGGTATGAATATAATGCTTTTCTTTAAGTATATACTGTTGCTGTTTGTTGTTATTTTTTCACATACTGATATCCATTTTTTATGAAATTGATATCACTGTCTCACCAATATCGTAAGTTTTAAGTTATTGATTTAGCTATTTTAAGTTTGTAGACAATAGTCTTTATGACGACAACCATTGCTGTAGTTTGTCTCCCTTTTAAAGTATGACACTTTCATTGTAGCATTGCCATTAATTTCCTATGTATTAGCTATGCGTAACTACTCTCCTATTAACATCTGTTATCACCTTAATGATAGTCTGTCATGAAAAGACATGATTATGATCAATTAAACAAACTTATCCATCAAAGCTTTAACTGTTATTCATTATTACATGGAAATCACTAACTTGCGTGATTTGTCCAGAAACACGCAGTCTTTGCAGTGGTTTAATGCACAATGACTTTGTGTTGTAGCTCATTGTGGATTTCAATGTTTCTTTTTAAATCCTTCAGGGAGACGATCAATTATTGTTGAATTATTAACACTTATGTGGGTTTTCTTTTATTTACATTTTAAAACAGTCGTGGAAGATAGAACTCTGTGCAAATGAAAAGCTCATTAACATCCCTTTAATGTAAAAAATCAAAGGAAAAGGTTTATTCAGACTATGTTTGCATGATTACCCAAAATATTTATGCTGAGATCTTAAACACTGTCATATTTATGGGTCTGTTTTTTAACTACACGTGTTTGTCAGAAATGTCATGCAGATGTCATGCACTGAAGTGTAATTTCGATATCTTTTGTGGTTTTTTTCTATATTATGAAATGAAGTACATGTATGTTTGTGTTAGCTACATCTGCTGTGAAACACAGCATCTTTGTGTATTTTTTTCTTTTTAGGCAACCTTTTAAAAAATTTTTGTGGAATTGTTCTAAAGATGAACAAATAAACTATTCCACTGATATTTTTTGAAGAATGCATTGATAATACATCATTTTAAAAAATGTTTTATTTTGGAGGGGGGGGGGGGGGAANATGGCATGATAACAAAATTTCCTTAAAATTCATTTTTTCATTCTACAAAATTGCATTTTATAAGAAACTTTTTGTAACTTACATCTTTTCTTATTTAAAATTATAATCCAGTATTTTTTGTTTTGTTGCTTGTGAGTGTTATGTAAATGCTTTGATCTTTATAGCAGCTACCTGAATAAGCTACACTTGCTATCATCAATTGTTAGTGTTTCAACAAACACATAATGACCATTTTTTAACAGAATCAATATTGCAAATATTACCTGGTGTATCTGTATTCTACAAATAACTATCAAATGAGAAAAAACACCATTAGTGTTATTTTATACCATTTCTGTTGTTTATACAGTTACATAGAAATGGGTTGATGTTTTATTTGTGCGTAGAATAACAATAAATATTTCAATATTTCATTGATTTGATAGGAACAGGAACCTGCGAATGCCATTAATTCACCATTAACGTCAGGTGTCAATCACTCTTTTATGAACAATACCTGTCAATCTAACCCAGTGTATTGTTCGGTAATTTGGCCCACAATGCCTTTTGCTACTTATTTGGTAATTCTATCTGTTTGCTTGAAAATACACCAGCTGAGATGGAAATTTGTTGGTGTTTAGCAGCATTCATCTCGGAAGGTTCCATAGGTGTGCACTTTTTGTGTGGTTCTCATTCATCAAAGGGTAGGATCTACAAACCAGTGGACCAGATTCAGCAATGCTTTTGTTCCAGCAGTTCTGCCATTTCAAGGTTCTGTTTGCTTGAGTTCCTCCAAGTTGAAGGAGTTTGGGAAGCCTGGGGTGTGATTGGCAAACCCAGGCCTCTTTCATGCCTGCTTGCCTGTCCAATAGCCACTGTGTCCATGGCCAATTAGCCATAGCTACCGGTCAGAGAACTGGTGACCAGAGGTAGTGCCCCACTGGACCTGTCATCTTTCCTTACATCACTGTCAGACCTCATTGGCAGCTGAGGGAGTTTGAGATGCTTTTTCTGATGTATTTTTCTTCTGATAAAAAAGAAACCCCTGGAGATGCTTTAGACTTGATTTGGCAGTTGATACCAGCTTTAGAGAGGTTCCCATTTCACTGATATGTTCTCATGCAAGGGTGCTGCAGAGTTTTGAAGTGGATGCTGCTGGCAGGATGGAAGTGCTCCTTAACAGAATACCCATGTGCAGTGGCAAGGAACTGTAGTAGTTTTGAAAGCTTTCACGGATGCAAAAAATGGTGAGAACAAGCCTTTTAAGTATGTTTGCTGCAGTTCTAGTTGAATGCTTCAGTTTTTCTTTGCCTTCTGATAGGCCATCAGATGTATTTCTGACATAAAAAATTAATTCAACTTTGTTTCAGTCTCCCTCTCAACTGATTATATTTTATTGATTCATCATCTTGTGTTGCTCTTCAATTTTTGGTTGCTGTATTAGTGTAGAACACCCAGTAGAGTCATAGATACTTATCAGTCCTCAGAAGTGAGTTGAAGTTGTGGTTATCGGAGAAACTCGAACTGAGGAGAGGATTATTTGACAAAGGAGAAAAACTGCTAATCAGGATTGGATTTCATGGTTGAGCTCCAGAACTTTGCTTCAGTGGTGGCTTTCTCGTCAGCCAGGTGTGACAGTGTGCCTCAGGTGGTGCATGTTCACTAAGTGGCAGAAAAGGTCCCTGTTGTAACCATAAAAGAAGAAAACTAGTCAGTTGGGTTATTAGCTAGTCTAAGGTAGGTAATGTTAGATCTAAAAGGGTTATTGTAAGTGCTTTTTTCCCATACAAGTCAAGTTTGCTAATAAAGAATTGAGTTGCTTTCAATTTGTATTGCAAATTCATAAAGAATATACCAAATTTACATGTAATTTTTAACAAAGCTGTCATAATGCATTGTTTACACAAAGTTAAGGCAGTTTAGCTTTGGAAATTATGTACTGTCTGGCTCTACAAAGAGAAACCTATACAGTTTTACTGAGTTGTGAAATTAAGTAAAAAAAGTAAGTAAAGGGAATTTCAGGATAAGCAGACATTGTCAGACATCCCTCTTCCTCCCAGAACAAATTTAGAAGAGTTATCACTTATGTGTAGATATATCAGACAGGAGAAATACTACCCCACCCAGAGGTGGTTGATCTTTGTATTGATAAAGTTAACTCCTACCTGTAAAATCTAGGGTAGTGTCTTCAAGATTATATTTTAGGATTAGGTGGCACATGTATCAGCATATTTAGCAAATGCTTTGTGGAAAAAAAAATATGTAGGAACATTTTCAGATTGATTGAAATAATAATAATCTCATTTCTAGACCCAGCTCAGTCAGGTAAGGAAGTTTACCTCAGAAGACTTTTGAGCTTAATATTTCCTTTCCCTAGGGGGAATAGTTTGAAGACCATGTTATTAACAAACACAAAAATTGCATTGTCCTTCTTAACTGAAATGTTGAAATAGGAGATTAAAACTGAGTTCTTCTGGTAATTCTTCTCTGGTCACCTCACCTGAACCTGGGGCCATCATTGTTCATGGGTTTGTGTCAGGCTGCCTTATGTTGTTCAGCTCAGTAGGACATAGGGGGAAAGCATGCAGTGGCCACTTCCTGAAGAAGGATCAGAGCCATTTTCCTGACATGAACGCTGTGCGCTATCTGCATGCAGCGATGGTATGCTGGTGCTTTGCTTGCAATCATGATATATGATTACAAGTTGGTCCTGAAGATTTCCTTGAGATAATTTTTTTGTTTCCTCCCTCATTTTTTGTTGTTTTTGATATATTAATAATGTAAAATGTATATAAATATGTTAGAAAAAGACCATTTGAAACCTTTTTGTGCAAAATAAGATGCAATATCTGTTTCATTTTTTGCAAAAAAAAAAAAAAAAAATAGAAAAGAAAGGAAAACAAAATCATTTTCTCTCTCGTTACAATATACAAATTTATAATCAGGATGCCCTATTTGAAAAGCACATTTTTGCCCTCTAAGATTTCTGCCTTTTAGTGTGAATCATTATCAGCTAGGGGGAAAATACAAAACTTATGTATAGACTACCTTTATCAGCAAAGTTATTGAACTGTATGGCTAAATTTAGAGATATGTCAAGCAGTTTCTTTTTTTCTATACTGCATATACCACAAATTTGTCTTGAAAGTTCTTTCCCCTTAATGTCTATTCAATGGACTTGAAGGGCCCCTTCTCCCCATGTCTTCATACCTATAGCCCAGCAGGTGGGGAATTTAGGCAGGTGAGAAATATCTGACAACACTTACATACAGGTCCGACTAGCTTGGTACCTGAAAATTTTTTATCTGGATTGAGTGTGGAAGTAAGGTGGTGAGAAAATGGAAAAAAATCATTGGATGATGTTTAAAGCATCAGAAGCTCAAAATGATAAATGGATAGAATGTCTAGCTAGATGGACAGACAGAGAAAAGCATTTTAAAAGAAAACAATTGATAATTTATTGGTTATATATATATATATATACTGACCTCTACTCTAGGTTTAATATACTCATCAAGAAGATTTCCTAAGTTCAGAACAGTGGTCCTCTGTCCACTATGTAACCAACTGATTATATAACTTTGTAACGGTTAAAGACAGAGATTAATTTGCTCAGGCAATCATGTGCCATTAACCCTACCTGCATTGACCTTCTGGGGTCTTGGAAAGAGGGACTGATGTAATAAACCACTGAAAGGGTTGAGCTTCCTCTTTGATGACGATGACATTTGCAAATCCATAATGTTGACTTAGCATGCTTTATTCTGAAGGATGTTATTTTTTAAGTGACAGCGGTAAGAGATGGCTTTTCAGAAGTGATACAGTATGAAGACCATGACTGAATCGACCAGTGCTGTGGAGGTAGTATAAGGTTGCATTTACAACAGAATTATCTTGAACCAGAAATTGTCCAGAATGCAAAGGGACATCCTGATTCCATAATATATTTTTAAGCAGCTTTAGGTCATCAAAAGTCAAAGTTTTAATTCATTTGTAAAAAGTGCATTGCTGTGTGTGTGTTATCCTTATATGCACTTTGGATTTAAGAACATATATAAAATGTTTCTTGTTTATGTGCTACAGAGGTATGGATAGAATGATTTCATTTCCACTGGGATGCATCAACTGAAAAGGTTTCTGGACTAAATGATGTTGACAAGTATTTGGGTTAAGTGCCAACAACGTTCCAAATTGTCCTTTAATGGTTATGAAGTAATGGCATTGTTCATGAAAAGTGGTCAGCCACATTTCAATAATAAAAGTGCAAATTCTGGTTAAATTCAGTAAAAAGCCAACAACAATTTTGTCTTTGTTCGACAAATAAGTAATTCTACCACCCATTGTAGCAGCTCCAGGTGCCTTTTGCCTCGGGAGAAACTTGTTTGTCGTTTTGTGAGTTATGGGACAAAGCTGCATCAAGGTCTGTTTATCAATGATTTTACAGCATGTTTTCATAAACAGTTGATATTGTGACTCTGTGTGAGGTAATTTACTTACAAAAAAGAGACTTCATATGATACTGTATTTCATTTTGACAGAAAATTCTGGTTCTGGTTGCTGGTGGGGTGAGTTTGTTGTAGGTATTCACTGAGATAAAAAAAATTCAACTAAGAAAAAATTGCACCCCGAGGAACATGTCATTAAATATAAATATATTGTATTTGTAATGGCTATTGACTTACCTGTTTCAGAAACCAAATATGATATGAAGATAACTGAAGCATTTTTAATGAATTTATTGAAAGAAATATATCTTGTGCACACTGCTTATCCTGTAGCATTTATGTGTAAATGGGGGATGGGAGGGTAAGGGGGTTGGGGTGTGGGTGTGGGTGGGGAGCTGCGATACAGTTATTTCACTAAAGAGCTTGTGGATCAGTAATGTAAAGTTGTAAACCCTAGGACCAGCATGTTAATTGTCATTATTAAAAAGTTGATCTGGCAGTTGATTAACAATCGATTAGGTCTGGAATTCTCTGTGTGAAAGGTGTCAAGTAATTTTCCATGCAATTAACCAAACTGAGCTTGGGGGATATAAAATGCTCAGTGCCATAGAGCAGTGTCAGGGCTGGTAAGCTATGAAGTAGGTGGATTTGAGAGATCCAGTTTTGAAATATATATTTTTTTACTGTTTAACTGAGTAATGATAACAACAGTGACAAAGAAAAAGTATTAAGGAAAGCCATTTTTGTTTCTTATCTTCTTCATATTAATTTGGTAGGTAAATCTACTGGTAGGAGCAGTTACCAGAATACTTCTCCATTGTCTGAGCCGGTAAGGTGCTTATCCCCCAATCTTCAATGTATTGACAAACAGATTATTTTAAGCTGAAAATGCTGAGTTGAGGAAGAACCTGAGGTGAACAGAAACATTAGCAATTAGATTGATTTGGGCTTTATATGCACTGTGCTACTAGTAGAACAAGATGCAAACTCAAGGGAAATTTTATAACATTTTCTGGATTGGATAGAAGTAACAATCCATTACAATTACAATCCTTCTCTTGTAATGTGTTAATTGGTATTTAACAGGAAACTGCCATTTTATTAGGCAATGCATGATGATAATGCAGTTCTGCAGAAGCCACGAAATACAGTCATTTAAATGACTTACTGTTCGATTGGTTGATCGTCAGCGCCTGGAGAGATTATTTGAATCCAATGAAAATTCAGACTCTTGATCCCATCTGAGCAATCGAGCACCAGTGCATGTTTTCTAATGAGATTATTATTCAAAAGTATGCATGCATGTTCTATCAATGCTCAGAAAACTGTACACCAGACATAAGAAAATTGTCAAACTGGACATCGCTTGTTTGTTTAGTGGAGAATCACCACTGACTGTGAGTGAGGATTTGAGAAAGAATTAGTCAGGAAGAAACAAAAACATTTGTGTTTGAATCAGGTAGGAATATTGATATACTGTACTGTTCTGTCATGCTGTTTACAAAAGTTTTTTCAAGGTCAGCCTGTCGTTTTTTTAACATTAATTTTTTATCTGAAAGGTGCATCACAAGAAAGCTGTGTGGTTATGGAATGCTATGCGTGATACAAAATAGGAAGTGTTGCAGTTAAATAGAATTAAATATATATATAAACAGTTTTTTTGTTTCATGTAAATAGGGCTCTCCAAGCATTTGATTTTATCAATTTTATCATTATATTATATTATATTAGATAAGAGTGAAGTTCCTGAGAGATAGAACTTACATCATTTGGTACAGCTGCAGCCTATATAACTCTCAGCTTACAAAGAGCAGAGAAGTTTTAAATTTCAGCCATGTTATCCAATGAAAATTTTCTTTAAGAGAAGTCCATGTCCATTAAAGGTATAATTCAGAAGTCAAGTTTACAAATTGTCATTAGGATAGGAAGTTTCATAATAAGGCAAGTGACGTGAAGAAAATGGTCAGACGGTCAACATGTATAGCTGACATGTACAACAACCCATTGATTCAGGCCAGTTCTTCTTGCTAAATGCAGCAGAAGAATACTGATAACAGTTAACTTGTCATCCATTAGCTTTTAGCATTCAATTTTCCAGTCAAGGAAAAACTGCAGCGATAGGATGCACCTAAAATTTAACCACAAAAGCAAAAGTAATTATATATCTATGCCAGGCTACTCTTTTATAGTGTATTCTTTAATGCACTCCATCAAGTCATTACCTGCTAAGTAAATGACTGAGTGAGCATTTGGCGATAATGCTGCTATATAATGAAATTGTCTAAAAGGGCTTGAAGCTCTTACCAAAGGTGTCGCACTGCTCTCAATACTGTTTGGTTTCAGAAGGCAAACAGTTTGTATTTACAAGTGTTTATGGGGACAGATTGTATTATTATTATTATTATATGATACTTTTGTTCTGGGAGCAATGTATGGGAACTGTATAAAAATGGATGGATTTTTATGTGTAGCCATGTAGAGTGGGGGTAATCAAAAGGGGTATTTACTCTTGCTGTATGGACAACCGTGATTGGTCCATGATGAGGTGTTCACAGAATGGGGAGGCACTTACTCCATCAGTTTTTGCCACATTGAGTTAGCTGAAGTACTCAAGATCTTTTGAATACATAGATACATGCATGGAAATGTACTGGGCTTTCTTTTTCCAAAACCAAATTGCTGACAAGACAGGAAATGCATCTATTTCTTTAAGGTAAGAATATCAGTTGATTTTAGAAATATTGTATATACATGTAATAAGGACTAGATAGGCAGACTGACTGGCAGACAGGCAGTCAGGTTAGAAGGTGAGAGAGGCAGGCAAACATACAGAGAGAGAGAGAGAGAGAGAGAGAGAGAGGTGGGGGGTAAAAAAGAAGAACGATAAAAATGTGAAAAAGAAAAAGATTACAAACTCCATTTTATTGTGAAAAGAAGAAAAATTACAAACAACCTTTAATTATGAAGGAGAAAGATCACAAACTCCCTTTGATTCACTATGAATCTTTTGGCCAAGTGTCAATGTGAAAAAATAATGACATGGAAATAAAGGTGTGTTTTTATCTAAATTTAGCCGTCATTGATTTTAAACTGGAAATATAAAACTGTTACATGAAAAAAGAGAGGATATGAATGGCAGCGCAACAATCTTACCAGTGTTTCTGTGTGTAAGGTCCACTGCTGTGATATGGGGTATACAACAGGTACCATAGTAGTCTGTCAATTATAACACCTTCAATCATTACCTTGAGACCTCTAACAAATATGTATCAGTAACTCGGATGGAAAGACTGTTGCTTTGATGTTTTAGTCAGCGTGAAATCAGAGAAGACATAAAAGAATTGTCTACCTGGGGCTGAGACAGGAAGTTTCTGACATCAGTTTGTATTGAGATATCAAACAGGTTGAAATTAAATCTGTTGGTCCCATCATTTAACAAGTCACGGTCTGTGTTACAGGGGTGTGACTGAGATTTATTTATTTAGAATGGGATTTTTGTGTGTGTTTGAGACTTTTTCCCTGGGTTTGAATCACAGACTGTCCCCAATGGTGATGGTCCTGGAGCAGAGAGGTCTCAACCCCTTGGCGTCAACAAGACAAAAAAGAACAACACTCTGCCACCTTTAGGTGACATAATTATTGTACTGTGTCTACGGAGGATATTGTTCCTCGGGTTTGAGACCAGATCAAATTCACAGCAGTGTCTCCAGCGAGAGGTGTGAAAATAGCGCCCAATTCTTCCCTTCTGTGAATGTGTTTTAACAGAAAACAGCACTGGCACAAAACCCCCATAATGGGTCCAGTAGAAAATCAACTAAATATTTTGTGGAGTTTGGTAACAGGCAATCCATTTGCATTATTATCAACAAATTGTGTTGTGCCTAGAGGCGGTCAGCTGTGTATTTAGGCTAGATCAAGTTCTTAGCACTTCAATCTTAACATGGGTATTAGGAAGAAATAAATTGATTGATTTCAAAAGGTCTGTATTACTGCAGTTTAAGCTGGAGGCAAATGGCATCTAGAGTTGAGATATGGCCACTCTAGAGGGGGAAGGGGCAGACTTTATTTAGTCTGGTAGAATTGCACAATTACTAATGAGGATCTTAGCCCCAAGCTTTGGGACACAAGTCTTGTGTTGTAGTTTTTTCCTTTTGTTGTCTCTATTTTTATCCCAAGTGCAGAAGTTAATTAGAGTCTTGGGTATTTTTTTCTTTAGGATTGGCAGGACATGTTTTTGGCAATGTTCTAATTAACTTCTTCCATACTTACACATTTTAAGATCCAGAAACAATAAAAATGTACTTGTTCTCACATTTAATTCTATTTTGAATTAGAAAATTTGACACTGGTGTAGGTGGCATAACAAAAAGCACTCCCACATCAATTATTTAAGGGTTCCAGGTAGTCCAAAAGTCTTTATCATTGTATATTCAATGTAATGGGAAAACAATTCTTCAGTAATTTAGATATTAACCCAACACAAGAATCTTAAATACACCACCATATCTTTGAAGTTGAGGCAATAAATAATCTTTATAAGTACATTGTCAGAGTGCTATCTTAGTAATGTAGAAAATGAATAATTGGGGGTGTAATAAGTCTATTATGGAAAAATATATCCTACATTTCTCTTTATATTAGGAGTCTTGGAGTCTTTTGAAGTTGTTTGTGGATGAGCATAAAACATAATTGAAAGTAATTTTCATCTCTTTTAAATCTGATGTTTGCATGACTAATTTATTGTCTTTATATCACTGAGAAAAAAATGGTAGATTACTGAAATATGAAAGAGAACTTAATATTCTGTTGGCATTAAATAAGATCAAAATAAGATGTATAGGCAACTTGGCGCCTCATCTTACTAGCAGTAAAATACATCACTGAGCATGTAAATTAATTAACAATGCATTTAGGTATGTGGCATGAAATTTCTATTATGCTTTCCTTTGATTTTGTCAAACCCATAATGGGCGGTGCTTTCATCCTACCTTGCTTTACATCTATCTCACATAAACCATGAAGCATTTTCATATTTTAATAGTCTCGCACTGCTTTGGTGTTAGAGTTGCGGTGAGGCGCTATACACATTATTGACAGAAGGATGAGGAGTATGTTGTCTGTTGGTACGCCTTGATGAGAAAATGGATCATTTATGCCCTGAGATGTGAAGAAAAGTCATAAATATAGGCCTTAAAAAGTAGCTGCCAGTTTGGTCTCTGGTGACCCACTGGTGATGGTTGAAAGAAAGATGCTGTAGGTGAGCTGGCCAGACTGCAGGGATTGATTTTTGAGGTATATTCTGCATCATTAGACTGATAGAAATCTTTAACAGAAAAAAATTCCAAAATTTCGTTCATTGAGTCTTTTACCTATACTCTGTATGTCCTGGGATATTCAAGATTCTGGAATAATTGGAAAATTATTAATTTGGCTCATATTTTAAGTCAAGTTTTCATGAGATGAGAAAGTGCTTAATTTTGTGAATGTATTAGGTAAGTTAATATAGATTCATTAAGTACTTAAAGTGACTTATAAATTATACCCGACTTATTTTCAAATGGTAGGTAGTCTCTTAGCACAGTTACATAGTTTTACCTTGGAGTATGTTGCTGTGAAGATTTTCCTGTAGGTTCATTGATTTGTTTATATTAGCATTTGGTTCTTCAAAATGCTTCCAGTTTTGACATATGAAATGTTTTATTATTTTTTTTTTATGATCACTGAAAAGATATATTGTTTTATAACAAGTAATATTAGCTACCAGTCTAGAAGTCAATATTGACAGTTACACAATGGAGAGTACCTTTTAAATCTTTATTTAATGAAATAATAGTGCATTTGATTTTTATAGTCCTTTGTGTTATGTACATGTATACTACAACAAGATATAATGCATAATTGTGACAGCTTTATTGCAGTCATCTATTGAAATATCTGCATTTTAAGTTTAGTATTTAGAAAATGAACAGATGGAGGATGCTGTAAACGGTGTTAATTGACCAGCTCCTAATTTATGAATGAGTTGCAATTGAATTATAGTGCAATTTCACTTTTATTTTCATTGCATGGATTGGTTTGACTTTGTGTTAAATTGTTACTGCTGTCAGCTTTTATTTAACAACTTTCATGACAACTCATTTAACTGTGTGAAAGTTTTACTCGTAAGTTGTTTGAAGAAACATGCACAACCTGTTCATATTCAGATAAGTGTTCTACTGTGTTATATGTACATGGTTTTGAAGTGAGGAAAGGACTGTGTCATTTTAGGTGGAAGGGGACATCCAGTATTGAGGTAAATTATGATGATGCATAACAACATTGTTTGTCTGATTTGTGTATGTCTGATACAAAAAGAGGGGTTTGGGGACAAGTTTAAAAGTTTGTTTTACAATTCCAGGTTATCTACCAGTATAAACTTATCAATAACAGAATATCATCAGGAAAATTGTTTTTAGTATTCAGTACATATTGCTGAGTGATTTCACATAGAAATTCATGTATCTGTCTTTTACACACAGTTATTATAAAAAAAATGAAAATACATATTTTTTAGTTGATTTACAAAATGTACATAAAATGAAATTAAGATAGCAATCAGCATACTATTTTAAGAATGCCAATTTCTCCTAATATTTGGAATTAATTGCATTTTAACACAAGCTCTTCCTCCCAATATTTGCTACATGTATAAATGCTATACAGTACCTCATTATCACTGGAGATATTGCTTGTTTGTTATTAAGTTGATGGGCAGTTGTGAACTCCCTTGTCTGTTATCGGTTTCCATGCTATCATTATGCACAATATTGTCTGGAATCCTTTTATCTGTTTGGGTTATTTGACAGTCATTTTCTATCTCATCTGTATGTATATTATCTTGATTCAGCTGAAGTGGCAGAAAGCCGTCTTCCTGATATCTCCATCACCCCTCATAATTACACTATTTGTGTGGTCTATCTGGTCCCTCATTTTCAATAGCTCTGTATCTTTGTTGTCCACTTAGATTGCTATTTACCTGCCAAGGAGACCATTCATTGATACAAACCAGAATCTGTGACTGCAGTCATCTTTAGATAACTTGCCCACAATCTGAGTAATATTTTTGAGGTCTTTCATAGATACAAATTAAGCTAATGGGATAAAATCATATCCAGCTGACACTTTAAATGGTTTAGGTTGGCCAGTTATTGGTTCTGCTACCTGGGGAAAAGAGACATATTACATAACAGACATAACAGGTTAATTACTGCAGCCCAGGTAAGAGGAGAGGATAGGGGACCATTGAGTGAGTCAAGTGTGAGGACACACAGAGGTTTCTCAGTACAGCTTTGGTATCGAGTGCAGTGACTGAGATTTTCTTGCAGCCACTTTAATTTATTGAGGATATCTGGAGAATTGCATGATATGAATTAAGGAAAAGGGGAGCGACAACTAGAGACAGACAACCATATGTTCTGGTCTCCAAAGACATCTTCTTGATTAACTCCACAACCACTTAATACTGAACCACAGTCCCTCATAGACCTGGTCTTGATCTGCTTTGTGGTGGGTACCAGGGAGGAAACCAGAGAAAAGAGATACACAGGATATGTTTGGACACATGGGTTTAAAGTGGTAAACTAGACAAAAGAGCTTCTATTGTGTCAATTATCTACTGCATTAGTGAGATACTGCAATGTTTGGCTCGATGGACTGGATACTGTGCTGTGGGAGCACCAAGTTCTGTGTGTGTACTGTGTGTTGAAATCAGGTGCCAGTGATAAAGATAGTAAAATATCTTGGTAATTCACAAACACTGGCTTGTTTGGTAAACCAGTGCTGGTCACTACAAGTGTGAATACTATAACCACCTGTTTTAGTTGTTTGAAAAGAATTCTGTTGTACACTATGATTGAACACAGTGACATGAGCAGTAGAAGGCATTCTAGGCGGAGGTCCTCCAGAAATCTCCACAACAATAACTCCAGGGACAAGGTAGGATTGTAGTGAACAGGTTAACAGAAACAGTTTAAAAAATAATGTCATAATGAGATTCATTCACTCATTCATACCATTATATAAATCCTAAATCTAAATTCTTGCATCCAGCAAAATGAGTCTGCCAAGAATGATTATTGACAGTTATGAAAAATGGGATAAATAAGATTACACATAGAAAGATTACATGTCTATGTTTTTGAGAATGAACAGATCCAGAAGCTGAAATTCATAAACTTAAATATTTGTTAGTCATAGGGTGCATGTTTAGGAAATATTTGACTTCCAAATGTGGTAGACAAACAAACAGGTGCTGTAGGGTGTCAGCGAATATCACAGTGTGTGGTGGCTGAAATGTCACTCATTGGGCACAAACTAATAAGGTGTTGAACCAACCTTGTAAGACAACTGTTGAAAGTTCTATTTTCCCTTGGGGTCTTCAAAAACCTATCAGTAGCACAGCAGTCAAAATACTTGATAGTCAGACAACCTCGGCTTGATCTGAAACATCTGGACTGCTAAGTTCTTGATGAAGTATCGGAAGATGCCAAATGAATAATGGAGCGTGTAGTTGTTGAAATTTTGTTTTATTTTAATTGTATGGACTAATATGGGTAATAACACAGAATTTCATTTAATAATGAAATATTTTAAGATGCAATTATTGCTCTGTCTGGAGCAATCTTAGTGTAGGATAGACTGACTTATGCTCCCCCTGGAACGCAATAGCACACCCTTTAACCAAATGACCAAAAGGCAGAGCAATAAAGTACCAGAGAGAGGGCCATACTAAAGCTAGGGTGAATTTAGCAATGCACTAACAGTACTGATATATGTCCCACAGACATCTTTTTGTACAAAGGTAAGGGTTCAGGTTTAGTTGCTGTTTCATTTGGAAAAATAGATAAAGTAGGGGTGGTTGTGGAATGAAAGAAGGTAAGAGAATGCATAAACCCCTAAGAAAATAAGGATGATAAGCTAAAACCTGTTGTGTTATCACAAGTGTCAGATTGATTGGATATGTACTGTTTAGCACCTATTTCTAATCCATGGACTGTATATATTGCCAATCACCTTTGTGTTTATGTGAATATTTTATCTCTAATATGTTAATTATCTAAATATTACCATAAACTTTGCAATAATGTGCTCTTTGTTCTTTAGCATAAGGATTCATAATTCTCTCACTAATCTGCCCCTGAAGGGGTTATTAGCAGGGATAAAGGTGTATTTATTTAGGGTAGCTTGAGTCAGCTTTGAACCTTAGAAAAACGCAATCTTGCCAATTTTATCATACGAGTCACAACTTGAAGTAACACAGTCAACAAGTTAAGACATGATGTTATTACCTGTATTACAACTTGTTTCATATCATCCAGCACCTAATTCAGTACCACTTGGAATGTAGCTTATGCTTGATGCGTAGCAGTTTAAAAATAGTCAAAGTGTGTTATAAAAGAGAGGAGTGCTTCTGAAAAATTTGGACATGTTTTAGATTAAACTTTCTGCAAGTTTTTTTGTACATCCCTGTCCAAGAAAAATATATTTTTTGAGTGCAGCTGCAGAGGGAAATTGTGTTTTCAGTTTACCCATTGTCTTTGAGGTTACCTCACAGTAGCTTTCAATTTACATTAGATAGATGAATGATAGTCAGAAAATTTGGCAAGAGATTAGGTTTCAATTTAGCCAGAACATACATGGGGATTGGGCGCACATTAAGCAGTCAATCTGTGGATCTTAATTTGCCTTATTTCAAAGGAAAAATAGATGACTAAAAGATATATCTGGTAAGTTTTATGGATATGATATTCTTTCAGGACTGCTCCCATTTTTTCATTATTTCGAAATAGGGAGAGCATGATACATTGGGGAGGATATCTAGATGACATACAAATTAACTGATAGCTTGGAGTGTTTTCAGCACATGTCAAACTGCATTTTCATACAGGGTGCCACTAGAGGCTTTATCAAAATAGAAAAATAATGGGATTGCTTTCTTAGTGTGTGTCCGTACTGTCCTGCTACCAGGCCTTGGTTAACCCCTGTTGACAGAAATGCTCTTGTGTTAGCCCTAAGGAAAAGACTGGTGGGATAAGATTCTCATTTTCCATTTCTGTATTTTAGCTACACACTTTTCTTGTTTTCCTGTTTGCCTTTATAGGATTCCCCCATCATTTTCCTTCATGTTTTTGTCCACATTTGACTATTTTTTAAAGGTCAAGAGATATGCATTAGATGAATCTTAGGCTATATTGAAAACAATTTAGAAATAGAAAACTCCACATTAGAGAAAATAGTAAAGAAACAAAATCACCTTGAAAAGGCAGCAGTGGTATTTTTTATGTTCCAATGTAATCTAAGATTGCTGTTTGTCACCATTAAAGTTAAGTGGTTCAGTAGTGGTTTTATTGGTTCATTGGTAGTGCTTTACATGGCATTTCTGCCCCTGTCCATAAGGCATAAGTTTGAAAGAGAAGTAACATTTTAAATTCTCTGGAGACTCTTGGATGCTTCATGTTCAACAGTCTGTTAGTTTTAGTACACAGGGTGATGTATGGGCTTCATGGATTTCTATCAAATGAGATTGTCTTTTAATTTGTAGAATTGAAGCCAAAAGATGTGTTTGGTCACTTTCAATATATTTTGTAGTCATCAACAGAAAATTAAGGATTAAGTGCTTGCTACTGGAATGTGAGTGGACTTGAATAGAATGAAAATGTGTTTTTATCACCCCATTAAGCATGGCATTGTCTGAAAATGTGGATGAAAACAGCAAAGTGCTTATTTTAGAAATACCAGTCTGAATGATAAAAAACCCAGCCAAATACTTTTTATAGATAGGGCATTCAATTTATTGGAATGGGAAAAAAAGAAGGATATTGGAAGGGTCTGAGGTAGTCTGAGCATAGCTGAAATGACAGAACTCAGTTTGAAATGTCAGTGTGGAGTGTTAGGCTTTGATCAGCAGTGTACAGATCAGCAAGTTTTCTACTCTGCTGCTCAAAATCATCATGCACTTGGATAACTCAAACTGCTTCTATTTTATGCTTCTCTCGTTCTCCCAGAAGTTGCAATTTCTAAGCATGGTTCAGAAACGACCATGAAAGACAATCTACCATCGGTCTAGATCTGATTTGATAAAATAAATTCTATATCTCTAGGACTGTGACAAAATTATGTCTAAAATTACTACTCTTGGAAAAATTGACTTATTTCCATTTTATGATTTTCTGGTTTTCTCACATATGAAAATTTCTAGGTGCAGTTGGTAAAATAATCTCATTATGGAGAAATAACTGTGGTCATGCTAGATCAAACTTTATTAAGTGAAATAAGTGGGCACCGGTGTGATAGTGGTAGTTTGATGCACACTTTTTACCTTTGCCATTTAGCTTGTCATATTATCATACAGATAAATACCTTTGGACTGGGGTTGTGGTCTGCACTGACTAGTTCCCAATTTACACCATTGGCTTTGGTCATCTCCTGCTACTTTATGGATCAGATGTTTTCATCAGTTATCCATAGATTGAATTAAATGTCAGGCAGTCATTAAATGAGGTGCTGATTCTTCATAACTTTGTTTTTCTAATTCAGACTGATAACTGGACAGATGGGCGGGTATTTGATGGGGCAGCCTGTCTCTTGCAATTGCTTTGGTTGAGATTTGGGTGCAATTAGAGCATCATCTCATAAAGATGTGAAAAATCTGAACAACATTGTGTTTAGATGGTTGCATTGTGCCTATCACTAACTTGAGTTTGCTAAGTGCATGTCTGCATACACGCTTTTTTATGTACATTCATACATTATATTTATAAACAGCTAAAATTGTAACAAGCACTTAGCCAAAGCACTTGTTCTGTACAACTGAGCACATACAAAAGCAATTTGACCCTCTGCCCAATTGAGGAAATCAAGAAATTGCAATATGGTATTTTGAAGGATATTTTTGTAAGATCAGGAAAATTGTTTGCCAGTAATTCATCAAAACTTGGGGAAATGCTTGTATAATGGTTCACAGATCTAAAGGGATAGTTTCTATCATGAATAAGCCAAGACATGAAAGGAAAGTGAAATCATTTTGGTCTTTGAGGGTGTAGTATTACCAAGTGAGAATAGAGTCAGAACAAGTAGTAAATCATGCCACAGTTCTTTTCAATGCTATTACTGGGCCTGTTCAAAGTTGTGTGAAATCCAAACGGATCAGAATATGCGATCATGAAAGGGATTTCTCTTACTGTAAAAAAAGAACTCATAAAACCTCTATTCACTTTGTCTAAACCTCAAAATATGTGTACAACATGCTTGGTTTGTGGAATGAAATTTTTTGCATTCTCGGCTAGATACATGATCATCCTCGTTTGGCCACAAGATAGTTGAAAAGGTAGTTTTGAGACGTTTGCGCTGCGCTGCAGGCCATGTTGACTTCTCATCAGTAGGCTTCTACTTTTCATTAAGACTCTTTGCTAGAGTGAGGCCCCATAGTTACACTCCATTCCCTTAACTTATCATTTCTCATTTGTTGAACACCATGGAAGATGTAGAAATGCACACGTTCATGAACAGGTGTGGTGTGTTAGGATGATCTCGCTGTCTGCATGGGTTACTTTTTGATCTTTTGAAGGGTTTTCAGTACTCTTTCTTCCTGTCTCAGTAGAGAGAAATATACTGTTTTAACTTAGTAGCACAGCACTGTCAAAAACCAAAAAGACCATCGCGTTCACACACATTATCTACATTGTGCTTTGACCAAGTACTCTTCTTATAAATCTCTAATATTTGTATTTTTGTTATAAATTTTATATGTTATAGATTTTCATGTGTAATGAAGTATATTTTGTGTTATTTTTTAGCATTCAGGTACACTGAAAGGAAGAAGTTTGTTTCATCTTGTATTGCTTTGTTTATGGAGATAATATTAGTTATATCTTTGTTTTTCAGGAGCCTGACATAGTTTATTTGCTGTTTTCTTGCAACTGGAATTAATTATTGGTTTATACTCTGTTTTTGTGGGACCCAGACCTAATTAATGCTTTATACTCTTTTTTTAGGACCCAGATTTAGTTGGGCGTATCCAAGATCGACTGTTTATCCCTGACAACTGCAGACGTGCCCTGGTCAGCGACCGGTGTCAGGTGTGTGAGACCCATGTGGGACAACTGAAGCAAGAAGTGGTCAGCATGGTGCAGTCATTTGAGCGTGCTCAGTCCCAAGATGCTGCCTCGTCAGCCCCAGGTGGCAGTTCAACCTCTGCCTCAGCCCCTGCCCCTGTGGCTAGAACTGCCAAGGTACCCACAGTGTTAAGGTTGCCTTCTTCAGGAACTCCAAGCGGTCATCACAGGTATAAAATAATCTTTAATAAGTTTCATTTCATTTCATGAAGTGCTTATGTAAAAATTTTAAAGTAAGTGTGGTAGAAACATTGATTTGGTTTAGAGAATAGACGTCATAATAGATGTATTTTACACACAGGTTTATTTATTAAAAGTTTACTAGTATCTAAGTTGTTAAAGAATATTAACTCATGCTCAATCTTCCTCTATTTTTT
>NW_019774073.1:0-22177 GCF_001039355.2 Lingula anatina
AAATAAACCTAGATCCGCCCCTGCATGTACACGCACAGATGTGCTTGAGAGATGAGTAAAACTATTTCTATAACTGTTTACGCAGGACACAATCATCTAAATCTTAACAGATTAGAATAATTTTATTCAACTTAACAAAGTTTTTTTCGATGTTTTGCACCATCATTATAAATATCAGAAATGTACAGAGACGGTTTTTTTTAAAGATAATTTAAAGATTCCGTCTTGCATCATTAAAACAGAGAATTGACATACAATGTTTTTACTCTTTCAATAATTTGAGCAAATGTAACTTTTACCTTAATCAATCAAAATATCGCACGTTGTCTGGAACCACAATGAAATAATACTTAAATTAATTTCCTCCAGCATACAATGTAGTACTTATGATTTGAATATTGCTTGGAAATTAAACCAAAGCACTCATTTGCAATAGAAAACACAGAGCACACCGTATTACCCAAACAGCTCCGAATCACTCTAACGCCATCTTGCCATTGTGGGTGCTTTGCGATTGCGATATAGAAAGAAAGATAGGGGTGGGTTGAGGTTTAGTCTTCATCTTACCCCCCCCCCCCAAACCTACTGCTCCAAAAATAATTTAAGTATATAAAACGCAATTTTGAGGGCCTCTGAGTCTGTCACTACCTTTTTGTAATGTTAGCAATATTAGGCCCATCTAGTTCCGCCAATAGGTAGGAAGAATTGAAATTTTAATTTCAACTAAAATTATAATTGCAATATTGCTAAATATAATCTTATTACATTTAACAAATTGCACGTGTCTACCTTTCAAAGTTAAGACAGACAAACACCCCGCGTGTTATTCGTATTTTAAAAATCCAAATATGGCACTACAAAAGGTTTTGCTCCCTTATAATGTGTTCATATTTTTCAGTCTTCTTTTTTTAAACTGCCATTAGTTCGCTTGTTGTCTTCAGAATCCTCAAAATTCCAGTCTCTGGGAATAATCAACTGTTCTGTTTTCTTGTAAGTCCAATATGGCGTCATAACGAACGTCACCAAGGCCAATTCGGAGAAAAACATCACAAACACCGGCCACGGCAAGTGAGCCCATATGTTTTCCCAGTGACGGAATGACTGAATCCAAAGGAAAGTCTCCAAAATCGACCTGCAGTGGAAGACGTGAACTAGAATATACTGGTTGGCCTTCCATAAGAACGTATTGGCCCTTCCACATTTGAGTAGAATCCAGCAGAGGGCCGAAAATGGCGTCGACATCTCCAGAGCAACTCCTATCGCCCAGAAGTAATGGATGCTCCTGTACCTCAACACCATGACACAGCCCGTCAGAGCCAACATGTGATGGAGGTTCAGTAGCATGTTGCCCTGTCGGAAATAGAGATCGCAAAACAAGATGGCTGAGCACTCAAACAGAAAGAACCCAATGGAGACGATGTTCGTGAACCAGGAGGTAGGCGTCGTGGCGTGTACGACATCTTTTATCATTTCTGTGTCCCACCATAACGCCCAGGCGCCAGAACACACGGCGTATACGCCGAACACCGCCCTCACCACCGAAAGGTTCCAAAATATTTTCTCTTTGAGACGCAGGTTGCGGTAGGTCCATGTAAGGGCTGCAAGAGACGCCGAAAGGGTGTAGATTCCGAGAAAGAAGAGAAAAGAGAGACCGATGATTTCCAGCTGCACTCTCGTTGAGGTATAATCCAATGTTTCCAGGGAAGGATGGATATTCCCTACAAAGCCCATGGCTGGAGATTTCTGCAACAATAAAATGTAGGGTGTGTTTATGTGATTTCTAATAGCTTTTGTATCTCAAATGTTAATTTCTCTCCACTTTACCACAAGGTCGGCAACACTGGTACCGGTGTAACAAAACTGAGGGTCTGTGTAACAGAATGTCCGCCCTCCATATAGTTATAATGGTTAGGGTTAGCCTGACCTAAGTGGATCAAAATCTAGGGCGAGGCTCACCTGTGCAAATGAATGGGAAGCGGACTCTCTGTCATGGGGGACTCTCTGTCACGTTGCACCGGCTCCACTTGAGAAAGTTTTATATTTAAGCGAAAGTGCCGAGTATATTCTTAGTGATTCTCTACAATAAAACTTGAACGCCCAAAAGACAATTTCATGTTTACTTTGTCATACATTATTGTTTTCCTTTGAATTGTCATTTAGTAGGCCATGGAAATTTTCACATGGAAAGAGGCTTGGGCACGAGGCAGAGCATTCTTTTCCAAGTCATTGGCCCATAAAGGTAATCGGGTCAAGTTTTTGCGTGTTACTGCTCAATTATTTCTGGTAAGCATTTTCTTTTTCATTCAGCGTTTATAAATGCCTAGTAGAGTGTCGCCTTTCGGTTGAAGAAATAATGGAACAGTGAGAGACAAGAGTGGAAGGATTTATACAATAACAAAAAAAAAAAACGTTGGTCTCACTTTGAATATTCTCTTCTTGGAACCCATCATAAACTTCACTTTTATTATTTTTTACAATACGGCATCTAATTGCCATTTCCAGAACTTCTTATGAAATTGTGCAATTATCTTTCATCAGTGTCAGACTTAGTGCGTGCCTCCTCCGTATGTATAGCAGTATTGGAAAATGATTTGTAAATAATGTTTTTAAATCTTCTTATTATGAATTCAATCATTAGAAGTGGAAATCTTAGGGTATTTGTTTCAGTGCATAAATAATAATATTTACATATTGGAATTTAGCACGTGTAAATATCCTCAGATTGCATTTCACACCCTAGAAGTTCATATTTTACGTTCCTTGTTTCTAGCCTACATGTAGGACGAGTTGCATATAAGTAACGACGAACATGGTATGGATATTGCCAGCGGTTAGAAAAATTATGATTTAATACCTGTTTGGGATATGGGGAGGAGACATTTGGGGTTTTGTGCAGCTTGTAAACGTCTGATGTGACACTAACTCATTTGATATTACCTTTTTATACAGACAATACAAATTGCTGAAGTTAAAACCAAAATTTGACTTGGTACACGTATTTAATCAAATCCGCACCGTTTAATACAAAATTTTATAAAAGTAAAACTCGAGCATACTGTCGTTTCATTTTCCCGATGGCTATCAAGTCCACAGACATTGTGATCCAATACCAAATTCTTAATTACTTATATTTTCCTAATCAATGGGAAGTATGGCTCCCGTCATTTTAATTATAACCGTATTAATAACTACAAAATAAATATTCACCTTGTTAATATTTGCCATTAGGAACATATTATACGCATAATGGCAATGTTTATATAGATAAACTCAGAATTGATCTAATGATATTGTATCATGTTAATTATAGATTGGAAGAAAATAAAATTTACCTGTGTTTAATGACTATAGTTTCCTGTGACAGCGTTTGATAGCACTGTTGGCACTGTCTACTCGAATGACAGCGTTCTTAGTGTCACCAACACCGCGGAGTTTTAATAAATAACACTTTGGGACTCCCTGATCCCAGACTGTCAAAACCTCCCCCTTTCACTGCACCTATAAAAGTGCTGCACTAATATTAGATTGTTCGTGTCACGGGGCTGATATTACATAACGAGATAGGGCACGGGATAAGAATTTTGAACTCTGACCGTCAATACAAGGGAAATGATATATTTATGTCGCAGCAATGCGCTTGAATTTATCTGTCATAGATTAGCGAGAAGCATTATCTTTTTAATAAAGCACTAATTGCTAATATTGTCAGATATCCCAAACGATGTGTAGGCCTAGGGCCAGCACGTGCGCATTAGTTTAAATTTTCGACCTGTGACCACGACAAACACGTGTTTTTTTGCCATCACAATCACATGATGAAATATACTTTCATCAATCATTGTGCATTTGTGTGCGCGTGCGTGCGATTTATTAACCTGAATTCAAACGTAAATTATGCCAATATATAGAGAGAGGTAGAGCTCATTGGTATAATTTTAGGCTGTCAAATATCATTTGATATTAGATTGTTCGTGTCACGTGGAATGATATGCTCCTGGTATCATTTTATTATCATCAAATTTCACAAAAGGAACGGTTCTGACTGAACAATTCAACTGTATCGATGTTCTGACATTGCTTATTTTCCGCCTCTTCAGGTTTATAATTTTGATTACTCTCGTTCAGGGGGTGACACTTCTATAGTCCAGTGTGTGTATATCTATCACGTGTCTACCTCAAACCCTCTCTGTGTTGCTTGGGGGGGGGGGGGGGAGGGGCAGTCGCAGGTATCAGCTAGTACATGTATATAGAATACGCGCCAGACCCTAAATCACGTGTTCTATTCTCGTCAGGTTCACAGTAATTCAGATTAATAAATATATATATATTTTATAGCTTATTTATTATACTTAAACTGGGGATTTATTTGAGTACAATTTGAACTATCTGGATCATACTTCCTGACACCTGTACACTTGTGCCATATTTCTCCCAGTAGAGTTGCCAGGATGACAGTACCCAATATGCGTAGATATATTGGTTTTATTTACAATAGAATAACGTACACCTGTGAACCACGGGAGTCTGACCTCAAAATACCACAGAAATGATAATACAGAGAATTCGCGTAAATGCCTAGAGTTGACATAGGACCGCCGTTCGCATCGCGTGTATTGCTTTTATGTAAGCGTAAAGGAGGGTCACGAGGAAACTAATGAAAAAAAGACAAAGGTAAAATCTGAGGAAGAGGTTCAAAATCATTCATCCCCCTTCCCCCAAAGAAATCATCCTCATAACTGTTATCTTCAAGACTTTTTTGATGTTTTTCCCACCAATAAAACCGGGATTTTATGAAGTGTTTACTTACTTAATTAATCCTCTTCGTGCATCGTAGCACACAAAGGCGTTAATAAAGACTCCCAGTGTTGTCTGTCCTAGGAACACATCGTTCTATTTGTCCCCATGTCCATAACCCGCTTCCTTTTACCAAGAAATTACATATCTAACGCCTTGACTTTACAGACATAAAAGCTTGTGATGTTGTCGCGTACAGTACCGGCAGCTGAGCGCCGAAACCTGAAAGGTGATTTATTTACGGAGTTCATTGTCCGCTCTGTTCACAGACCCAAACCATTTGAAAACTGCGAGTCTGTTTGAAGGTGGAAGTTAGCCATGATATAAAATGGCATATTGTCACGTTACCATGCCGTAACTGTCAAAGTTAAAGAAGTTATTTCTGCTCTTTTCCAAGTAAAGCCTAGATTACATTTACACAGGCGCCGTGCGATGAAATTGTCCGTGCGATTTTTTTTTTTTTTGAAATCTTAAAGCCTGGGTCCCAACCCAACGTACGGGCTTCTACGCCAGGTCTACGGCCAAAAATTTGGGGAAAACGTTGGATTTCTTGAGAAGCACGTCCATTGTGCAACTTTTGAAGGCCGCAGACAGCACGTAGAGATTTTTCAACGTGCGTGCGGTCAACGAATTCTCAAAAAAATGAGAAAAGTACGACATGCAAACGTGTAGCGTTCACCTGTCTTGCGCCTGTCGTACGGGACACGTAAGGAAATTCTTTTTTTCCCCACTGCGCTTGGGTGGCTACGGTGCGAGCGGTGCACGTGGTTAAGGCGCTCGATACACGTTTTTATTGTTTGATCACTCCGTGCTCACTCCGCACTTCCACGTGCCCACTGTGTGGACCTCACGGACTTCGTGCATTTGAGTGAGTAGTGCTCACTCCATTCCCACGGACTGAGGGTTTAAAAGGAGGAGCATTATTTCTGCCCTAGATGTCAAGTTTTAAAAATGCCTAAAAAGACAACAAAGAGCAAGAAGGAGAGAGGAGGAGGAAAGGGAACAAGACAGGTATGATTGGGCTCACCATCTTTGAACACTGCTGCGAATATAATGATCTCCTCAAACATGCACTGCATTATACCCGCCCCCAAAAAATCTCAACACGCAAGAGTCGCGTGCAAAGGACGAGCAACAACCGTAGGAAAGCAGCAAGACTGCCCCATGTCCACTTATGTTGCCCTTGCGTTGCCCGTACTCCTTGTACGGATAACGTACGTAGTGCACGATGCTTGTACTTTGCATGCATGGGGCGCACGGGACACGTGGTACTTCTGACGTGCGGGGGCTGTGCTCCTCACGTACTTTCTACGCACTTTCTTCTTGCGCACTCCTTACAATCACCAATTACTTGATTCCTTTCCTGCGATCTAGCTACGGCCGACCCAGACAAGATGAACCTTAAAAATCGACCTAACTCCCTGGGGGGTTCACGCAAAATTGCTATCAGCGCAAGAGGCTTAATTGCCTGTCACGCCCACCGAATCAGCTAGGGGTAAAGATAATTACCCCCTAACAGCTTTACTAGACGTGACAGTCATTTAAGCCGGTTAAGTTGATCGCAATTTAGTGAGACTCCCCAGGGAGATAGATCGATCCAAATATCTGTGGGAATGGTCTCTAAGAGGCTGACATTATTGTCGTGTACAAGAAAAAATTCGCCGACCAGTAGCATTTGCATTACCCATATTAAAGTGTTATTAAATTTAACGGGTCAGAGAACGAACCAACTGGCCCCTGATGCACCCACATAATATGCCTACTAGTAAAACCGAACTGAAGTAAAGTGCAAAATGATAAATTAGAATCAGGTAAATGAAATCTTAGGATAATTGTAGTAAGAGAAATATTTCTGAAGCAAATAAATTCAAAAGATAGATGGGGGAGAGTATGCCTTTACAACCATAATATTGATTAATATATAAAATATATATAATATTCATTTATATGTTTTATTAAATCGATCCGCACATTGCTATGATATAACCGAAGCACGCCGTTTTGAGTGCAAACGTAGTTTGACCTTAGAATTAATTATTAACTGCAGTAGACCCGGTGATATGGCGTGTGATGTAATCTTCGATATAGTTCAAAGACAAGGGAATTGCCCCGCTGAAGTGTCTCCTAGCCCTTTTAACAGTCAATGTAACCATTTGATCCGTGGCTATTTCTAATATCACGGAAATCCCATGTTTTTTCACTCTTGATTCAAGTCCTTCTTGGAAAGCATCCATTTAGGCCCTACCTATTGTTCTCATTGATAATTGGAACTCGTTGATTAAAACAAATAAAGATAACAGTAATAAAACCCTTTAATCTTTATTTGGTCTTGATTTCGATGAAGCACAGTCTTTCGCTGCCGTATACAGTATATAGAGGGCCGTAAGCTGGTATCAATTTGATTAGTTCGGTCTCTTGGCCTACGTCGAGAGTTGATGCAAAGTGCGTTCACAAAGCATTTCATAACGTCAGGCCAACGATGGATAGGTGATCAAGAATGGTTGCATTCAGCGAGAGTCCCCGTTGAGTCAGTGGACCATAGCTGTTGAGGCCTAACTCATTTTACAGATGTAGGCAACGTTGAGGCCCGTGGAAGCGCAAGCTGTTTCAAATGGCGCCCCATATCGGCAACTAGTGGGAGATGTTGGTCAGATTGGGTGCTCACGAGGATTAATATCTAAGGGTCCATTCCCATTGAAACTATCTATGTACATCGATCAAACTCCGCGGGGACTCTCGCTGAAAGCAATCAGATTAACAGATTAACACGGCTCTTCTTGTTTCCCTATCTTGTGACCAAACTTGGTCATCGACAGGTCAAGGTAGCTACTAGTCGGCTGATTAGCGTCCTTGCCTAT
Organism: Lingula anatina; assembly: GCF_001039355.2. The sequence continues at coordinate 7,653 of NW_019774073.1, forward strand.
AGATAAAAGTTGCGTTCACAACAGGCGTCATTTAAACCTACAGACATATATTGGTTCATCTAGGGCTAGGGCTAAAGCTGTGTGTGTGTGTGTGTGTTTGAAAAATTTTAGAAATGCTTTCGTGTGCAGGATATATATGTAGAAAAAAGACTGAAAAATATATATAGAAATAAACTTTGGAAGTTTCTACCCCCTTTTTTATCACCAAGACGTATCACATCTCAAACTGCTGAGAAAATTGCTATCTAGAAACCTCTTTTCGATGTCTAAATTTTAATTTCTACCGTCACGAGTGATAGTCACCTGTCTCAACATCTAAGACAAGATTGACTCAAAAACCAGTACTTAAACCCTAATAGTGTGTCACCGGTGAAGGGTGCCTTTAATTGTTACAGAGGTGCCCTAGATAGTGCCACGCATTGCTACAGTTGCGACATACATACTATTGTAGTAATGTGTTTGGGGAGTGAGATACCTTTCTGAGATCCTAAAAACCCCAAAATAAACAAGGTAGACGTAAACAAACAAATGACGTATTTCGTCTCATGCGTAATTGTTTCTTCTTAAAGTTGTCGGTCTCTTTGAGATCTTCATTGTAATCAAATTATGAAAAATGTTAAATAGTATCAGTTTCCCCACACATAATTAGCGTTAAGGGAATCCAAATATATCAAGACGAAGTGGGCGTTTCCCCCTCAAATATAAAACAATATTCAAATTGTATATTAATGGAAAACCAAAACCTCACATTCAGTGGTATTTCTTTTTGGAGAGACAATCTTTTAACGATAGCTTCTCACCCCAGGGTATCTACTCACACAAATTTTAATTGAGTCGCGTTAAGTTTCATTAATATTTGACATTTATTAAAACATTATTGTAAATAGTGAAATGCGACAATTAAAATAACATTTGAGGAAAATGATCATTAACATGCACCTCCATGACCGCACTGGTGTAATTTGTACCTTAAAATAGGTGTCTGCACACACATATCAAGCATCAAAGTTTAATTTCACGTATAAAACATTAGATTTATTCAGCTTCCAATTAAACAATGATAACAGAAATACGTATCAAGAGTCCTTGTAAATCATTTTATTACACTTTTAACTGCTTACAAACATTTTTCAATAATCTTGATGAATACCTGATTTCCAAGAAAAAATCTATACCATGCACATTTTGATGAAGACCAGATATATATTTAGGGCTCTTCAATTCATATTCTCACGGTATCAATACATTTTCCATTTGAATAAAACATCAAATGCATTGGAATTGGTTTGCAACTAAAATGTGGCTGAACTGTCAATTTCCTTTTAATGTCCTTCCATTCTGAATTCCTGAGGGGAAAAAAAACATCTGAAATATGTGCTATTGCCTTTGTTCTGCCAGATTGCTTTGCAAAATTTATGGACCCAGCTTCTGGAAGAAAATTCGGCCTACACCAAACATTTGAGTCCATTTTGGCCCATAATCAGTAATAGCTCATTGTCACTAGCCATGTGTTTCAAACAACTTTTGTTTCTTGAAATGAGCCCAATATGCGTAAGTGACTGGCTACTTATCAACTGTCCAAATATTTTAACTTAAAGTTACTTTTCAGCTTATACCACCTTGTGAAACCTGCCCATGGAGTAAACTGAAACTGTATATAGAAAAAGGCATCTGATACTCATTACACATGTCAGAGTTTCAGACTTAAGTCAATGAACCCCATTCAGTTGACAAGAGAATCAGAAATCAACTTTGAGATACATATTAGTACCCATATGAATGGTAGTAAAATAATTAATACACATGCATTTAATATATGAATTGCTAGAATATTCCATTAGAAATACTTTTTTTTACTGAGATGCTGCTCATATGCATTAACCGATGGATGAAACTGGACGAAATTCCAAGTAAAAGGCTCACTCTGGCTTCCAGTGTATGACATCAAACTCATATATAAACACAATGAGAGTTTGTACTTGAAACATATTAAGGTTACCATGCCTCAATATATCAAAATGAACCCCTTTCAAGTATGAGACTTGCCCTATTAATAATAAATAAATGCCAATAAAGTTTGAAAGTATTAGGATTCCATACTGAAACACAGGGAAAGTGATTAAAATTGGAACTCTCCCAAGAATTAAGTATGATTCNAAATTGCACATTAGCTCTTCTACTACTTGACTAAACCAACAATTTCCTGACAGTAGCTTTCAGCTTTATTGTCCCCCAATCATTCATATTGACATAATTCTGAGGTAGGCCTTGGACCACGACATCCTCAAGCAAGGAAAAATGTTCCAACTGCTAGTGTTCAGAGAACTGAAAAAGTTGTCCATTAAACTGGCTCTGCAGGCCAAAACATGAATTGCTGTCGTCTTGCTCGTCATCACAAAATACTTGGCCTCGATGTGGTCAACCAATCACGGGTGTTTCTCAGTCTGTTCCGAAATATTTGGTCCCAAAATGATTTGGAGCCACAGGGTGGACCTCGGAGGTCAACAGTTTCACTTCTGGAAATGTTTGGAGTACAGATCTGACAGCTGGAAACAGAAGACCAAAGAGAACAGTTTAACTGATGGATAATAAGGCACAATAAATAAATAAATAAATAAATAAAAACTTTTTTAATGATAGCTTTCAGTCTATTTACTAGACCTTGGTCATGATAATAGCACTTCAGATCCTGATGGGAAATTTTAAGGATCATATTGCTATTTTAAAATAAAAAAGGTCATCATTGTACATTTTACAAACAAGGCTACAAGGTGGTGCTGATGCAAACTGTCTTGCATATCTCACAGTGCCCAAAAAAAGTACAACCACCATGACCTTGAAAATGGGCCAAGGGTCAAAAACAAGACCAGACTGGGAATCTCCACTTATAGTAGTGCATGTCTTCAGAAGAGTGCTTTAACAGTCCCACCAGCCAAGTGTGGTCTATGCTTTTCTTTACAAATTTAAACTAGGACCACACTTCCATGTCCAACAAAGCCAGTGGTACAAAATTAGGCTGCCCCTATTTAAAACAAGTCTTTTTATCTTACCTGCAGGTGTAGTAAAGAGATTCAGAATAATAATGTTGTGTTCTTTCACCTCGTGCTCTCTGAGGACATTAATGGCTTGAATCACAGTGTTACCAGTGCCTGAAATGATCATAATTATAAACTACTGGAATGAATACCTTGGTCACTATGGGACAGGAATTTATACACTTGTGTATTTACATAACACAAAGGTTTGCATTAGAAAAGATTAAATAATTTTCAAATAAAACAAAAGAAAAGTTAGTTGCACAATATCTGTTAGAGACCATCTATGATTTGCAATGAGTTATAAGGCTATGCAGAGTATAGCACTGTGTATTATCATAAAAATTGAACTGATAAATAATTTGTAATGTGTGGTTTAAAAATCCCTCTTAATATATCCCATGTCTATTTTTAGTCCATCCAAAAATATCAAGCAGCTTACCAAATAAGAGTTTCACTTTGTTTGTAGCTTGTAATCTTTGTGCCAATAACATATTCACCACAGTTACTTTTCTTTAAAATGTATAATGAAATACTCAAATATCTGTCAACTTAATTTCTGTACCGTAAAAAAAAAAAACCAAAAAAAACTGCCGTTTACGTAAAAAAGTCTAGAGCACAAGAAACAGGAAGGAAAAAAGGCCACACCTGGAGGACAGGATGAATGACAACCATGCCAACTGAAACTTAATACTGTTACTAGTAAGAAGAGAGCCGTTTTGGACAAAACATGTAAGAATCCATGAAGTCACACATAAAAACATCCATTTAGAGCCTTATATATACATACACACAACCAACCGACTTCATATAAAGCCCTTTTCGTGTTAAGTGGTATACTTCAGCGATACAGTTTGTACACTTTGAGACGTGCTAACATGCAATAACACTGCAGGGGGTTTTACTCCCTTTTACAAATTTGACTCAGGTGTGCTTTTTGCTGTTAAGACAAGTTAATTAAATGTTTGTTTAAAAAGCAGAGGCTCCATTTAAGTGAGTCCTTAATAATAATATAATAATATATTTATTTCAAGTATTAAATCCATAAAATGTTCAATAGACTGTACAACATAAAATACAAAGAAGTTTATAGATAAAAATGGTTAGATATATTTTATATAAATAAGAGCTAAACTAAATTGTAATAAACAGTAATTAAAAGTAAAAATCCAAGGTTTCTTTAAAATTGTAAAATTTAAAATTCATGAATAAAATGTCTTAAAAATATGAGTTTTTAATTCCTTTTTAAAAGATTCTTGTGATCCTATTTGTCTAATAAAAATTGGCAACTTATTCCATTCTACTGGTGCAGCTACACAAAATGATATGCCACCATATGATTTTAAAGCAATAATAACTCTTCGTTTCGGCCAAAAAATGAATTTTCCTGGAGTAAACAACAATTTTCCCATGCTTACCAATAGTTAATGAATCCATTTTTACATTCAAAGTTAGTCCCTGGTTTTTTTCTAAAAAGTTGGGTTTTTTGTTAAAATCTCTTAAGAGATTTTAACAGAGTATAGACATCAATGGAGGTCAAGTGGTCTAAAGACAAGTTCAAATATCAGAATAAAAGCTATAACTGCTGTTTTTGTGGTAAAACAGAATATATTATATTTCTATGAGTTATTCACAAGGTTTTTATTGTGAAATATAGGTCTCATACAAAGAGTTATTATGCCTTTAACCTTGATTTTGGAACTTTCAGTAAAAGTTTGTCACCAGACCTCAGGGATCTTTGAGGGCTATAATGTTTGACTAGATCAGTTCTATATGGTGGAGCAAGATTATAAAAAGCAGCATGTGTAAAAACTAAAACCTTAAATAAAATTCTGGCCCTAACTGGTAACCAGTGCAGATACTTTAAAAATGGAGTGATATGGCAATCCCTAGGCTGTAGCATTAAAAGCCGTGCTGAGATATTCTGGATGCGTTGTAATCTTAACATACCAGTCAGGCTATAAAGTCGTAAATCTTTCAAAGTGTACTAGTACATTCTGTATTGCTCAAGTATATGGCTCCATATGAAAAGGGTCTTAATACTGTATAGATAGATTTTGTAGAACCCAAATACATACACTTATAACACCACTGCAAAGTATAACATTTATGACAGTCCCTTTTCAAATACTAACCTAAAGCCATTCACACAATTTGCCCTATAGACAACCCTTCCACAGACCCCGACTCTTAATAACCCCAACACGTGGTCAAATAGCCCCTCTTAAGGAGCCCCCTCCCAGGGCCTCACTTGTATACTACCACATGGAAGAGAGACACAAAATCCCCTTACAGAGCCCCACTGTAGAGTCACAGTCAGCTTTCCTTCTTGATGGAACCAATTACAATTTGGTCACAACAATGGGGGTAAAAAAAGGTACATTTTATCTGGAAAAGACCACCCTTTAAAATCACTGGCACCCCCCTCCCCTCAATTGTGCTCTACACATACAGAAAATCAACTATAGACCACTACATCTTACTTGATTTACACCCGTCGCCATCCTCACGAGTGTCTGAAATTGGGATGTGCAGCTTTTATTTTTCTAATACGCTAAGACTGGGGACAGTTTTAAACAGAACTTTGTGCATAACTTTGAACTTTGAGGCTGAAATTTTATTCTACTTTTATCCAAGACTAAGCATTTATTGTCCAATCAATTGAAATATTGACCATGGCTTAAAAAAATAATAAATTTAAAACTGTTTAAAGTCAATAGTTATAATAATGAGCTAGCCTATTTTAAATACTACTGCAGATGCAGCCCAAATTAAAGAGAAAAACATGAGTCTGATTAGAGACCAAAGTTCAATCTTTGTTTATTCATCCAACAAGTGCCAGATGTATGCTAGGCTAGCATAGAGAATTTCAGATAAATACTCTAGTTAATCAAATNAGCATGAAAACTGTGCTGTTAACATCTACCTCAATGTACTAGAAAATTGGATAAATTCTTCATTTGTGTGACTGATAGTACAGTATTTATGTATTTTTTTTTTTTTGTACCTTTTTATGAGCTTAGTCTGGCATTAAGTATGATTAAAAAATATGTTGCTAAATTAAAAAAATTCATGGAATGAAAAGGAAGGTATTTATATATCTTATTTCAATCAATCTTGAATTACTTCAAACAACAAAAAAAAAATATACAAGATCTAACAAACATTTTAAATATACATTGGAAAAAGAATTTCATTATTTCATCTTATGTATAACTGTGATATGTATTACTTGCTACTAAGAAAACAATGCTTAGAATCAATCAAACTCACCACTCCTCATAATACTGACTCCACAATTGCCTCGTTCATACTTCAGTCCATCGTATGGATACCCTGTAATTACATTGAAATATTAGACAAGTTCAATAAAAATGACGGGCAATAAAAAGCCCAAACACCTTTTAATATGTAATGATGGTCTTTACACTATGACAGTATTCTCTCATTCTGTGCAAGTAGACTTTTTTTCTTTTGAGTGCATTTTAAAAGTGTATACAAGTGTCTTAGAAAACTCTTCCTTATTGTACAAGTATAACTGATATGATGGTGTGTGTGTGCGTGTGTGTGTGTGAATCTGCCTTCACACAAGCATCTTCCGACATGTCCTCACCTGTGGGAGTAATAACTGAACATTTCGTATAAGGCAGCTGATTCAAACCTTCTTCTACAACAAGACGGATCTAAGACAGAAAAGAATGAAGACAGAAACATATTTTAGCCAGCAAAGAAATAAAATACAGTTAAAGATTACATAATTTCATCTTCCAATATAGGTAATTTTTTTTAACTGGTCATCCAGGCCAGATCTATACAATTTAATTGCAAAACTGGTTTCAAATCTACAACACTGAAGGTTTTGATATTTAAGAATCTGATGACAATTCATGACGTTCTTCTATTCCTAACAGAAATATTGCAAAGGTTATTCTGACTGTGCATGAAATAATATCTGGCTTGTAAAATGTTTTTTTGAAAATATTTATGGCTCCTCGCAGAGGTTCAGATGTGGGAGTTCGAACTCATGTTAGAGCTGCAAAAATCTTTCTCCTGTACAGATCTTGACCAACAACTTGATAAACATATTATTGAGTTCAAGGCAAATGCATTATTGGGTGCAGTATCCAAATAGTAAGTTATTTTGATGCTTAAAGCAATATCAAGGTGTTATTTCATGCCATTTCAGTGTTTATAGTGAGACCATATATCAATGGTAATTATTTTAAACTCAGAATTTTCTACTTACCAATCTATCTGCATGGAATATAAAATCACTCCTAGATGTGCTCCTAGAATATAAAACCAAAAACTTGCAACATGGTTTAATGCCACTTAAAAGTCATTCTTACTAGTACTCTAGGGACTCTTTGAAAACTATGATGGAAATAAAAACAAAAACAACAAAAAATACAAGCAATTATAGATAATAATTTTTGAAATTACCAAGAGTAAACACTTATCTGAATAAAAAGTATCATTGAGAAATAAAAAATTAAAATCCTTCCTAGATGACATTTGGTGTGAAAATTAAAATGCAATATCCCGAATGACCTGAAACCGACATGTAAACAAAAATTTTAAACTCAAATACGTAATAGGTTACTGAAATATAAGCGCTTGGCATTTATTAAAATGGGCACAATTGTTACTTGATAGTTTCTTTTGTTAACTGTTTGACAAAATAAAGAATCCATTGTGAAGTAGCACCGGTGCACGTGCCGTTTAAATTATTTTAACATTAACAAATTTATGCTTACTAGTACAATATTTCAACTTACTTGTCGCGAAGCACTGTCTGTAATTCCTTTATTTGGTCGGTTATTTTCATTCGTATGAGATTAGGTCCTAAATCATCTTGTGTTTCGTGTGCAACTGAATTTTGAATCAGATCTGGTTCCATTTTCTCCACCTTGCTCGGTAAGTGTCGGTAAGAGACAAATACACGTTTTTGCAGCTACTGTTAGCTGATGTACACATGGTCAACCGCGTAGCGCACAAGTTTCTACGCTGCAAAATATAAACCACGGAGATTCAATCACTTTTAATAAGAATACATATCTATGTTTTGTTAACATTGGGCCATTTTCTAACAATGAATGGTTTTATATAAGTACCAAGAGATGTTTTACGTGTTCAAAGTTGAAATGTTTTGTCAGATGCTAGCGGATGTATATTTTGTTTACAGCCCTATGTCGCCATCTACAGTTGTGTCTGAGTTGAAGGTCATGGCAGTGTTTCGTCTACTACAGCGACTTGATCTGTCACGCTGTAGTAAATTCACCCCCTGTATAGATAAATCCAAATCTCTTCACAGTTGTAATTACAGAAGATTTCCACAGTGCTCCTTTCTGCGACCAAAGACTTTTGGAATCGGTCCAGGTTACCAGGTACATAACAAAATATGTTGAACTCGCACAGCAATTAGCCCTGATTTAACTGGAAGGGGAATGCGGGGTGGGGTTGTGGGGGGTACTGTAGTTAAAATATAGAATGAGCGCCCGCCACAGATCTAAAACACCAGCCATTACGTGGCCGTGGTCATTGCAGTGCAATCTATGTGTATAGTCAGAACAGTCTATTGGGAAAGGAACACGATTTATCTGCTATTTTGATTAGAAAAAGCTAAACATTGCTTTTATTTCCCCTGCACCTCCAAAGAGTCTTCTGATGGTGCTTGCACTCACTTGTCATTTATTATTTAACCATTCAAATCATGTAAGATTTAGTTTAAAAACATTTAGGGTTCTTGCCAGAGCCACTGAATTTGAAGTCATCATGCACAATTGGGTATACTGAACTTAGCTCTGCATTAGTTTTTATATTAGAGGTGAAAACTCTGATTTAAATACGTAGCAAATAGATTAATAGGAGAGTCAAAAATTCTTTATATACATATTATAGGAATGTTGAATTATTTTTCGTGTAACATTTGAAATGCAATATTATTTTGTTAATGCTAGTTCTCTATCTTTAGACTAACAAACATTCTGAAAATCAATCTTNTCTGCTATTTTGATTAGAAAAAGCTAAACATTGCTTTTATTTCCCCTGCACCTCCAAAGAGTCTTCTGATGGTGCTTGCACTCACTTGTCATTTATTATTTAACCATTCAAATCATGTAAGATTTAGTTTAAAAACATTTAGGGTTCTTGCCAGAGCCACTGAATTTGAAGTCATCATGCACAATTGGGTATACTGAACTTAGCTCTGCATTAGTTTTTATATTAGAGGTGAAAACTCTGATTTAAATACGTAGCAAATAGATTAATAGGAGAGTCAAAAATTCTTTATATACATATTATAGGAATGTTGAATTATTTTTCGTGTAACATTTGAAATGCAATATTATTTTGTTAATGCTAGTTCTCTATCTTTAGACTAACAAACATTCTGAAAATCAATCTTTGCCATCATTTTTTAAAATCTTGTTTAATGAATGGCAACTGCATCCAACTGTTGGCATTATATGCATGAAACACAGTTGAATGTGAATAGTCTAATCGATATTTTAAGGTACTCTCTGAAACCAAAGTTACTGGTGTCTGCAGATATGGCCACACCTCTGATGGGTCTGACCAGCAAAGAAGTGAGGCTGGGAACAAGGAAAAAAGGACCACTCTTTCAAAGAATGACAAGAAAGAAATAAACCACTTCTCTGACGGACCAGACCAGCAAAAAGGTCAGATTGATGCCAAGGGAAAACTTCCTGTGGACATATTATCAGGGAGCAAGGAGAAAGATGTGAACAACTGGCAGGTTTTGCGCAATTTGATGCGTTTTGTTTGGCCAGAAAATGATCCTGGAAGCAGGGTTCGAGTGGTCCTTACTGCCTCATTATTGGTTGCATCTAAGGTAGGTTGTGAAGTTGCTGAAACATGTTGGGGAGCACCGGAAAGCAGTACTTATTATAAGAGATAATAGATCATTTTCAAACAAAATCATTTTCCCCAAACAAAATGATGGTACTTGTAAATGCAATGCATTATTTAGTATTGTTTCATTAAGTTTCTTATTTAGAGTTTAGAATTTTTGATTCATCTAAAAGCATTCAATTATTAAGCCAAGTTAAATACTGTAATGCCCTAGAAGGAACCTAATGTGCATTCTAAAGCCAGAAAGTTTGGAAATGATTGTCTATCTGACTGTCTGCCTGCGTGCAACTGTAATCCCCTCCCCTCTCCCTCTTTCATCTTCCCTTCCTTTATGCTTGATTTTATTTGTCAAAAACTAAAGAAAATATAATAATAAATATTCTATTATGTCAGTTTATCCTTGCTTTTGTAATGATGTCTACCATATTAAAATAATGAGTTCAAATGCTGAAGCATTTAATTATGAGTATGCTAGCTTTTAGTAATTTTAAAGTACAGTACTCTATTTCTTCAAATTGTTTTATGAACCTGTTTGTTATTTTCAGGGTGTGACAGTCACCGTACCTTACATATTCAAGTGTCTGGTAGATAACTTGAATGAGCAAACAAATGCTTTGAACGTGGTTGGTGAAGCTGCAGATATGGTTTTTATATTGGTAGTATCATGTAAGTTATAGGTGGTTAATCCTTGTATCAACAGATATAAGATACAGGGGGAGAGAAAACCCTTGTATGCATTTCTTTTGTAAATTTCTTGATAGATAAATTTTATATAGATATTTGTTAGGTCTGTTTGTAGGCATTGTATGCCATACATTGGCTATATACTAATTAAAGGAAACAATGTGCTATTTTGTTATACATTTGTATTTTAGTATCCAAGGCAGCAGTACTGGTTAATATATTGAATTTCATATCTTCCCTTGGAAAATATTTGTTTTTTGGTTCAGATGCAAAATCTTGTTATCTTGATCCTGATGACATGTTATGTCCTTGTTTATCAGATACTGTGCAACAACGACAGTATTGCCATTTATTGCCTGACATTTTTTCTTACTTTCGTTCCAGATACTCTTGCGCGTGTGACTGCTAGTGTCTGTAACGAGCTGCGTAACTGTGTGTTTTCCAAGGTATCCCAGAGGTCTGTGAGGCAGGTCGCAAATAAAGTATTCCACCATCTTCACAGCTTAGACCTCAGCTTTCATCTGGGGAGGAAAACGGGAGCACTTCTTGATGCAGTTAACAGGGGATCGAAGTATGTTTTTACCCCCCCCCCTTTTTTTGTAGTTTTGTAGATTTAATTGAAAGATTGAATTAAGTTTAGTTTATACCAGAATTCAGTTAAAAAAGTCCAGTCCATTGCATTGCAAAATAAAAAAAATTATTACATTGAAGAAAAAAAATCTGAAGATGTATAGTCATTATGTATCCATAGTCTTACATTGCAATGATATCAATGCTATTGGCCTTTGGTAATGGTTAAACCATTTTTTCGGATATTTCATTAGGTTATCAGATGCTTTTACTTCCCTTGAAGCTGTTACAAATGACAAAATATGACAGTCTTCTAGATATCAGATGTATACATTCTGCATTATATTTTAAGTGTGAATGTGAATTATCTAAGATTTTAACATGATACATGTCACTTTTTCTTTATTGTTACATGATTATTCATTTATTCCAGGGGCATCAGTTCCATCCTATCTACTTTAGTAGTGAATCTAATACCTACCTTATTTGAAGTCACTCTAGTCACTTGCATCATGGTAAGTCATGCTAGTCACTGTTTTTATGGCAAGTCTGCTAGTCGCTGACTTTATGGAGGTCATTCTGTGTTATTTACATATATCATAGTTGATTTGGTAGAACTTTCTTATCAGTGTACAGTTGTATTGTTATGGAAAAATATGAAAAATATGGAAAAATAACTTTATCAAATATTTTGCAATGGCGGAAGTGTTTCACATGTTTTTCATAACTTTAACATTAAGGACTTGTACATTTGGATTATCTCACAAAACAAACAAACAAACAAAAAAATGAAGTGGGTTTATTTCCAAGTCAGTGTATTTCCCTGTTATCTTTAAGTAGATATGTGGTGAAAGAATAGCATTTTGTTTTTATTCCAGTATTACAAGTTTGGTGGGACCCTTGCCTTAGCTACTCTTGGCTGTGTTGGACTGTATGTAGCTACAACTTTAGCCATAACTACTTGGAGGTAAATACATATCTTTTTGGTTTTATGAAATATTTGCTTTGAATTTTAAATCTTGGACAGTAAGGGTTGTGGTTTTCTGGAGTATCCAGTATCATGTCATTCACATGGATAAATTTAAAGAGAATAATTTGGGAAATTTTATGTTTAATAACTTTCAGTGGTCATTCCAAATTTAAATATCACTTCCGATAAAAGATTTGGGAAATTTTGTGTTTAATAACTTTAAGTGGTCATTCCGAATTTAAATATCACTTCCGATAAAAGATTTAGAAAATTTTGTGTTTATTAACTTTCAGTGGTCATTCAAAATTTAAATGTCACTTTCAGTAAAAGATACAAGTATTGGCATGGCATGTATGTGTTATTTGATGTATATATTAAGATCTTCTTTAACATATATGTAGAAACCAGATTCATAAATTTTGTTAAATTTTTTGTAGAACAAAATTCAGGAAAGCTATGCAGAGAGCAGACGATTTATCAAGAAATAGACTGCTTGACTCTTTAACTAACTATGAAACAGTCAAGGTAAGGTGAAAACGCTTAACAACGTACTCGTATCAACACCAGCTGTTCTGTATTCTACCCAATGCCAGGAGGAGGCGTGTTAATCTGTTAATTGCATTCAACAAGAGTCCCCATGGATTTTGTTCAAACTACCTAGTACGATAGTTTCATTGTAAATGCACCCTCATACCTCTTTCTGGTCATTATGTTTCAGTACTTCAATAACGAACCATACGAGGCAAAACGCTACGATGAACCTCTAGCTAAGTCTGAAGATTCTAATATAAAGATAGCTTACAGCCTAGCCCTGTTGAATGGGACCCAGAACTTGATTTTGAATATAGGTATATTCACGGGAATGCTAATTGCCTGTAATGGAATTAAAGAAGGTACGTCATGGTATTTTATAAGTGGGTTTGTCATAGTATGTGGGTATGTCATGGGATTTAGTAGTTAAGTCATGGTATTTGGTAGGTATGTCATGGTGTTTTGTGACTTGATTTCACCACCTGGCAAACTTAAAATAAAATTGTATTAAATGGTATATGCAGTTTGAAGAATTGGGCCAGCCATTCACAGTATAACTGAAGATAATGGCATGAATAGCGATGTCCTAATTATCAATTTTCTCTGTATGATAGTAGCCTTTTAATATTCCAATTTTATAATGAAATTAATGAGAGATGATCATTCCAGGAAAGCAGAAGTTCACTGGCAATATATAAATAAGAGTGAAAAAATAAGTATTATTTCAAAATTACAAGGTCTGGGTTCATTTGAAAATGAAACCACTTCTGCCCCTCCTGAAAACTGTTTTTTTCCTACAAAGGTTTTCAAAAACAAATGTGAAGAATCTTTTAAGAAACTTTATGAAACATATCCCACTAATAAACAGTCTTGGACTCAAAGATGATGATGAAAACATAACCTTGAATCCTTCATTGGCAGAGGTCATGACTTTTAATGTTATTGTATAATGCTAGGTACGATGACAGTCGGTGACCTGGTGATGGTGAATACACTGCTGTTCCAGCTGTCCTTGCCTCTTAATCTCCTCGGCTCCAGCTACAGGGAAGTGCAACAGAATCTCATTGACATGCAGAGCATGTTTAAACTTCTAGGAGAGACTTCTTTGATAAAGGTAGAGGAAGCTTTTATAATATTTCTTAACTTCTTTGGGGATGGAGTGTGGGGTGGAGGAGAGGGGTTGAAAGTGACATGTGTGACTTAATAATATAGGTAGCAATACGATTTCCCTGTATATGAAAAGCAATAAAGGCAATACTGGCATGTACAGTTGGGGTACGAAAGTTCAATAAAAGTATACATGTTAGATCATGAACTATATAAATGTGTTATTGATAATGTCTCTGGCTTTGTTACTAGTACATGACAATTAGGGCACATTCAGAACAAGCTGATCCACAGACTAGTTAGTCTATGGATCGATAAGTTGTGAATGCTCTCAATCAGCAAGAGAGATCTTCTCAGTGAGGTTTTCTTCTCAGGACAAGCCAGATGCAGTTGATTTGGTTTGCACCCCGCAGGAGTCGGAGATTCGATTTGAAAATATCCACTTTAGTTATGTCCCTGGCAACCCTATCCTGCAAGGCCTATCTTTTACAGTTCCCAGTGGAAAAAGAATTGCCATTGTTGGTGGCAGCGGATCAGGGTATGGTAATAAACATAAATGTTCAAACACCTTGCAAATTTTAAAAAATAAATTCGTCAGGGTTTCCCTTTTTGTATCTCAAAATGGTTAACTGTTGTTAAACACAAAGCCAAAGCAACATTTTTAAGAATTTTTTAAACAAAACAGTTTAAATCTATGAAAAAGAGACTTACGGACATTTTATATCGCTACTTGTAGTTTTACATTTATGCACAGT
>NW_019774074.1:0-22135 GCF_001039355.2 Lingula anatina
TGTAAAAGTCATCCAAGTCTCCCAGGAACCTCGGTTCCTGGAAATGGTTGTCAGTAGGACTAACATCACTTGGGAATAGTAGTCCTACTGGGACTTACCGGTAGAGGGCAAACGGTGCCATTTGGCACGGTTTAGAACCATGATTCAGCTAGTAAAAATTCTAATTTCAAGAAGGGACCATTGGTGAGATTTTTTTCAAAAATCAAAGGGGAGGGGTCAGGACCCCCTGACACCCCCTCCCCCCTTAATCCGCCACTGTATGTATCATATGTCTCCTGACGGGACTACAAAATGTACGAAGTACAAGAAGAGGAAGTTGAGGGTAATTCTGGTATTTTCTCTAACTGGAAACTACATTTTGAAGTCCGCTCAAGACTGTGCACAATTTATTCAATAATGCCCAGAGTGACTCCACAGTTGACATTAAAATGGTTTAGACTATTGAAAGCAAAAATTTGTTATGTTTGCAACAGCTATTGTTTAGCTGAATCTCAGTGTTTTTGCAAATTAATAATAATACAGACAGTTAACATAATCAAAACGTACTTGTTTTATTTCCAATACATCAAATTGTATATAGGAGTAGTACCACTAAAGTTTCCTGCAAAGGCTTATCTTTATGATTCTTGTGAAAATATATATCAATCAATTCACAAGAAAAAATAATAAAATAAAATAATATTAACTAATTTCTTTAACAGACAAAAATAACACTACTGTTCACAATTAAACTACAATACGTTAAAAAGTAACTGTGAATGAAATTATGTATATGTTGAACTGCGAAGGAGAAAACTGCTCAAAGCGATAAAATTGATTATCTTCATGTCCTTACGTATATATTAATTTAATTCACTAATAACTTCCGAACTTTCACTTTGTATGTATAAAACAAACAAAGTGCCAGCTAAGTCACCTTTCAGGTGCGTTCATTACATTTACCACAATTCAAACATGTGTCAAAACATATAAGTCATTAGAGAGTTTTGGCAAGGCCTTCCGTACGACGTATAACGTGCGACGTCATCACTTTGTGCGTAGTTTTTCTCAAGGACAAGTCATACGTCATACGGCACTACGTATAAATTGGAGATTACACGGAGGTAAGAAACGTATCGAATTTAATAGATTTACGCTTATTTCTTTCAAGTTTAACATACTGCAGAGGAATATATAGGGTGTTAAGATTCCACTGAATCACTTTTAGACGCTGTCGGTAGAAATGCTCTGTGAAAACAGGCGGAAAAACAGCCAGTCAATCAGTCGTCCGTAGTAGTATCAAATTCAATTTAAGTTGATTTTTTATCATAAACAACAGGATCTAAGGCATCAATTGACGTAAATAACACATTCCATTCAACATTTTAATTATTCATCTATCTAAAAAGAATCCTTAAGCAGCCCCATGTTCGTGTAATCCATATATATAGGCCTATACCCTTATCATTTTATTTCTTTGAATTGCAGATAATCATAATATAATAGCCTAATATGTCAGCCAAGAAAAAATCTATAATTTTTACTGATGACATAGACGAGATGTTGCTGAAGGAGGTAAACTTCTACAACCCATTTAAAACCCCAGCTCGCTGGACAGAAGTAGCTGAATCTTTGACTGGTCTGTTAGAGTTAACAAGTCCTTGCACTGCAAGAACTGTGAAAGAAAGAACTGTCAGGATTATTGCTAAGTGGAAAAGTAGTGAACTTGCATCCCAAAAAGCGTGAGTAACTGAATATATCAATCAAGGATTTTTTTAATTTGCAAATTCAACTGACATGTCTTATGCATCTTTACAGAAAATTTTATTTTTAGATTATTTTTTAAATTTTAAGTTGGCATAATTTTGCACGTTTCATTCTGTGTTCCTCTTTTATTTTATGATATGAACACATTGTTCCCTATGTTATGGGCAATAGGTTTTCTCTGTAGAAAAGAAATTTGTAAGATGATTATGCATTGATCAATAAATAATTTTTGTGTTATTATAGGAGTGGCATTCAACAAGATTACACAGAGTTACAGAAACTGATGATTGATGTTACTGAATTAGAGAAGGAGGCAGAAATAGAAATTGCTGAAAAAAGAAAGACAACGAATCCTAAAATGAAAGCAAAAACTGACGCAGAAAAACTTAAAGAGGGAAAAGCAGTTCGAGATAAAGCACTGCTGTGCTTCTCTAAGAAAGGAAAATTGGATGGTAAGATACTACATTTTGATTAGGACATTGAAATGCCAAAAGGATGTTAAAATTGGGGGTTAAAGAGGACCCCGCCAAAACTAATATTAGACGAATTTTCCCAGAGTAAATGGCATTTTCTCCCAACTTGCCCACCTTATATCTTCCATTTCTGACACTCGCCATAGATCTGTAACAATTTTGGAAAAAATGCGAACATCAAAACCCGCGCTTAAGCGCGGCTTTGTCCCAATAGCTGACTACTTAGATTTGAATAGGGGACAGTGAATATAACTATGTCTTTTGGTATTGTTTAAGGTGATCTATCTGTCAATTTATGTTTTAAAAGTTTTAATTGACCTCAGGTGAGTTCAAAAAGTCTCGATTCATGCTTTTTCATTACAGTCAGAATCCTCTTTTGTGTCCCTTTAAATTAATTTAAATTTTAATTTTAATTAGTTTAATTCAATATTTCAGGTGTGAAAGATGAGATGAATGAAAGGCCAGAACAAGAAACCGAGAACCAGGATTCTGACAGTAAGTAGATATTATTTTGACTTGGTTACTAGTCATTATGAATGGGAGAGGTTTTCTTATAGGCCCCTAATCATTTTCTATAGAAAATATATTTTTTTAATCTTAAAGAAGTCATTTTTCTATCATCACCACCTTTCTTGTTTGAATCTTACTTATATATCTTATTGCATGATGATTCCAGCTGGTGATGTGGAACCTCCAAAACCAAAGAAGATAAAGAAAAAGGCAAAAGAGGACCCCTTGCTTAGCATCTTAGCGAGAAAGCTGGAGCTTGATGAACTAAAAGAACAGCGTAAAATGCAAGAACTTGAAATCAGAAAGCAGGAGTCTGAAAATCAAAAGGCCCTTATTGGTGCACTTATTAATCAAAAGAGCAACTGATATTTGGAGAACTCTACTACTGATCAGTAATTAACATGCCATTTGCAAATTAAAAGGAAGAGAGATTTTTGTTTATACAGTTTATTTCATTTTAAAAGTTTAAAGTTTTTTCACATAGTTTCATTTTAAAATAAATTTTTCAATTTTGAATACTGTGTTTTCTTATTTATTATTCATAATCATAATATTGCAAATATTCCTCTAAACTTGGTGGATCGATATGAAAAAAAAAAAATCAGTCGTTTCTGATCCATATAAACAGGTATGGCAATTAACTAATAGAGCTGCAACCAGATACATCTTGCCAATAGGTTGAAGACAAAGTTTATGGTTTTTCTTATAGTCTAGGAAGGCAAAGTTTTCAACAATTTTGCCGAATGTCCACTCTACAGATATTCTAACAGCTGACATGGAGGCATTGAACATCTGTTGATCAGGTGTTGGATTTCTGAATGGAACCTGTATTTCTGGTCGTAAAGGATATGCTGGATCCCCATAGATGCAGCCTTGTTCTCCATTTATCTGAATTTCTGAGAGTTCCAGTATTATACCACTCATGCGGAGTAAGGCAGAATCATGTCTCGATCCTTCAACTGGACCAAACATATTTGCTATTAATCCATTTGGTGCAGTGATGCTCTGATATTTCAGGGCATGTGTCCGTTTGTGTCCATTATAGCACACTTGTTGCCCTTCCTGAGGCCTACACATAGGCCGCACAGTGCCGTCTATAAAGCCCCAGCAGTTAGCAAGTGCAGCCCCCTTAGCTTGGATAGCTGCAGCAAATAGTTCATATCCATCTGTCAGCCATTCTTGGTCACGCAGAGATTGTAGGATATGTCCATTGTTTTCATAGATAACGTCAAGAGTTGTAGTGAATATTTGGGATAGGTTACAAGATGGTCTGTCAAATACTTCTTCGAGGTCACACAGTCTATTAGGGTTATGCCAATCTACGTAACAATATGCACAATGCGTCTACTCCGGTTGATACAGTTCTATCTGGACAGATCAAAACGTCAGGGATGCCCAATGCATTTTGAAGTCTGCCAATGTTATCCTTTTGAAATCTTGTCATAGAACATATTTTTGCCGAAGTTTGGTCATCAAAAACAAACTTGCCATAGTCAGGATCATATGTGGAGTCTCTTCGTCGCTTGTAATTTTCGAAGACGAGCGTAGTTTCTACGTCAAAGTCGAAAATTTGTGCACAAATCAACTTCCGCTTGGATGTCCAGGGCGCGGCCATTTTGGAACTAGCGGCTACTGGCGGAAAAAAACCGCATACGTAGTGAGACCTGCCAAAACCACTTCTAGCTATCTTGCGTACGTAAAACGTATTACGTATTGATCTATACGTTACACGTCATACGGAAGGCCTTGCCAAAACTCTCTATTAAACGATATACTTATACGTAAATACTTCCCCAATGAGTAATCCAAACATTGTCCCAACAACAAGCTCCCCGTTACTGTTGGCAGTGACTAAACTATGGTCACTCCCTGTCAAAATGTTACGTAGAAATCTTCCGTCTGAACCAAGGACAACCACCCTGTGATTACCGTAGTCAGCTATGAATATGTGTCCAAACTTATCTACGCACACTCCCTGTGGATTACTCAGTTGTCCGTCTCCACTTCCACTCTGACCTCGTGCTCCGTATTGGAACATGACGTCACCCTGGGGTGTCACTGCATACACAGAGTCGGTCCTGCAGTCGCTGATTATGATTGCATTGATGCCGTGGTGGTATGCGCAGTGCAGTGCGCTCTTACTGCACATTGGGATAGGAATTCTGTTAACCAGTTGAAAAGATTTTATGTCGTACACACAGATGCACTGTGCACCACTATCACACACGTACACCTTACCCTCTGTACGGTCCAAAGTGACACCCCAGGGGTCAGACATATCACCCTGACCAAAACATCGGATAACTTGACCTGATGTTGAATACAGTCTACAGCATTTATCTACGCATGTGACAGCGAATCTATCCTTAATGACTGTAGTGATACACCTCACCCCTCCCTCTATACTGATATCACGATTACATTGACCTGTGCTGGAGAATACGAACACTACATCACGACAATTGTAATCACCAAGTAAAACTAAAATACAACCGTCATCTGTGGACTGGATATCCAGGGGCAGCATCCTCAGGTTAAAACAAATATTCCGCTCCAGCTTATCAAGCCAGGTTACCTTCAGAAATTCATTCAGCGCAGGATAGTCCGCTCTGTTTTGTTTTAAACTTCCAAAATACGCATCCAAGGAACCCTGGTATGTTTTGGCGGTAATGGACCCCGTTTTGATGGACAGCTTTGGTTCAGGAATTTTAGGAAACTGCAACACAACGTCCATTTGAGTTTGTCCTGGCGTAAATGTTACGTCGGTGATATTGGTATCAAACACTGCTTCTACTGTCTCTAACTCCTGAATTCTAGTTTGGAGTTTTTTAGAGTGGGTTATGACTTCGATGTCAGAACCGGTGTCTGTGAGTTGCTGAGCGAAATCACGTATGCTCTGAATGGAAATCTTGTTCATTTCTTGCTTGTCCTTTTCAGCTTCTAAAGTTTTCACCTGCGTGGAGGTGAGTGCCTTAACTTTTGTCGTTATTTCGTTGCTTTTGTCATCTATAACTTTCTGCATTTCGATGTAATCTGACTGTACTTTTGTTTCATAAGTTTCCAGATGCTGTTTGACAGTGCTCAAATATTCGTCCGTCTGTTGACGTATGTCCTTTTCTATTTGTTGATAGTAATCTTTAATTTCTCTTTCAATCGTTTTACTGTTTTCTTTTATCTCCTTAGTCATAGATAATTGCTGAGAATCCACCAAACGAAGAACCTTTGTCTGATTTTCAGTCAGCCTTTCTTTAGTTTCCACAATAACCTTGTCTGCCTTTTCAAAACGAGTCAGTTTTTCAGTATTTAGGCATTTAAGCTTTTCTTGTAGTAGATCTCGTTGAACTTTCACCACATCCCCTATTTTTTTAAAGTCATGTTTACTGTGAGTTTCCAAAATACAATCTCTACATGCCACGGTGTCATCCCCTTCACAATAGAATGTCAACAACTCGCCGTCGTGTTTGTCACAGAATTGAGTTTTATCTAAAACATGTCTCAATTGTTCTCGTACGCTAGCTGGGTTAACTGAGAAATCGACTTGGGACAGAGGTACAAAGTGATGTCCATTTAACGCAGGGATGCTGTCATGTAATTCACGACATGTAGCGCAGAGATGGTTGGTTTTTGGACATCCTTGACACAGCAAAGTGGCCTCTTTATGCTTACAATACTCACAAAGTCTCCCCACAAGCGCTTTCTGATCTTTCATGAAATCAGTTACTTTTCTTAGGAAGAAGTTTTTCACAAGAGTTTCTAATCCACCTGGTGGTACAGGGGCCTCTTGGCGACACACGGGACAGGAGAACTTGTTCTGGACACCATTCTTGTCTGCATGGTCAGCAATGCATTCCAGACAGAACGTGTGGTAACAGGGGAGCACTCTCGGGTCTTTATATTCCTCCAGACATATATGACACGTTAAAAAGTTCTCACTGAAGACGTTACACAGCTCTTTCGAAGCCATTGCCATGGTATTGTAACATAACCGGGTCGCACTACGATCCTTCCTGTATCTTGATGAAGTTTACTTCTAGTTAGCCCTGTTTGAGCTGAATTTAAACGATCGCTTTGCTACGTAAACATCCTGGAAAGGGAGCCGCCATCTTATAACGTCATACAGCCTTGACATATTTAGCATCACCTCGTGACCTTAGAATGTAAACAAACGACAATGCGGAATAGAAGGAATGAATACGTAGGCCCTATATGATGCGCACGGACAACTTAACAGAGATAGCAGAAAAAGAAAAAAAAGCAAGGGAAGTGGTGCAGTTGGAAAAATAGTTGAAGAAGGGAAGAAATGGGAGAAGAGACACGGCAGAGCTCAAACTTGAGTTTCACTCGTCTTTGGGACCGTAATGCATGCATTAACGTAATAGGAATTAAAACTCTTTAGTTGTGTTATTTTTAAGTTCCCTTGGTTTTGTCGGTTTTTATTTTATTTGTTCAGCGTCAGGCCATGAAGCAATTCTTACCGGTCATGAAGATCAAAAGACATGAGGAGGTGTAGGTGGAAATTCCTCACAGTCGGATACTGCAGGTGGAAATTCCTGAGAGATGGCCACTCCAGGTGGGGAAATTTCTTCTCTCTAAAACTGTAGGAGCGTAGTAAACCATGTGCCGTCAAAAAAAGAATGGGGTCATTCGGTAACGTTTCCGTGATTATTCTTTTTTATTTGAAATTTGATTCAACGTTATTATTTTTATTATGGTCACTGAACGAAACTGAATCCTGTGCAAATGTTAACATGTATTTTAACAATAATGACTTCAATTGTTTATGATTTACTAAAGTGCCTTTAGTTTTGGTTGTGTGCTATTAAAATTTCATAATCGATTTATACGTTTATTAGAGCTGTTTGTTTTTTACCTTTTTTGTGCTTGGGATATACATTCCCATGTGAAACTCAACATCTCTTCCGTCCCGCGATTGAAAAGACGTGCCCACGGGACCCTCGCTCATAAATTTATATGTGATCTCATATTGTATTAATTGGTTAAAAATGTGGATTTGTTTGTTTGGGCAATCATATTTCATATTGTATTTAATGTAATTTTTTTAATTTTTTTTTTTTTTTTTTTTTTTAGGGGGGGGGGAGGGTGGGTGGGTCATATTTCCTTTGCTTTATTTTGGTGTAATCTCGTGATCATATAACCGATATTTTATTATCGTCCAAGTTAAGGACACTATATTGATAACGACGTACTAAGTACACACATGTACAAACATTATACATTAACATGGCGCTATTTTATATCATTAAATGTGTAGCAGACCACCAGTTTTCCGGCTAAAACTCGGGTGAAACCAGCCCCAGTGCATGCTCTCTCTCTCTCTTTCTCTCTCTCTCTGTGTTAGGAGGAGAGAGAGAGAGAGCTATCCATATCCTTGTCATTGTTCTAGGTTAGAAAACTGTAATTATTATTAATTGATGTCGCGCCGTGAGATCTTAAATTGCCATTTACCAGTTACGATGAATTTTTAGAATGAACGTGTGGTAACAGGGGAGCACTCTCGGGTCTATTTATTCCTCAAGGCATATATGACAAGTTAGGAATGTCCTAGTGAAAGACGCTGTAGACCTCTTTAGATGTCATATGTGTGATAAAACCTGCTAGGGTTGGCATAGCTCTCCCCTGCTCGCAGACCGCCCAATTTTATCGTAAAGAATGTTGTTTGCCTGTATGTATTGTTTAGTAGGTTATCTACAGTAGGGCCTACTTCCAAATCGTCAAATGTTTAATCAGGAAATGTTGTATCCAAGTCAGTATCCAAAACGGAATCCATGTGTAGCCTGTTTTTGCTGAATATTGGACATTTGAGTAATACGCTGCGCTTCATGTATTTGAAGGAGATAACAAGAGAATCTACTCAGCATTTACATTGACATTTTTGTCGACTTCCACGTGTTTTTTCTTTATTTCATATCAGTTAGTTGACATTAACATTACAGTCGCTGTGTGTGTGTGTGTGTGTGTGCGTATGTGTGCGTATGTGTGTGTGTGTGCGTATGTGTGTGCGTATGTGTGTGTGCGTATATGTGTGTGTGAATGTGTGTGTGAGTGTGTGTGTGGTTGGGTAGGTGGGAGTGTAGGTGTGATAAAGGTGCCATTAATCTTAGGAGAGAGAGAGAGAGAGAGAGAGAGAGAGAGAGAGAGATGAAGAGAGATTTCTGCCGCGCACCCAGGTGAGAAATCTGATCTCCCTCAAAAATTCAAGCATTCCTCCTCTACGTCTCCTTTACATGGCAGGCTCAGGATGGCCAGCCGGATGGCCCTGTGGTTAGAGTGTCCGCCTCATGAGCGGGAGGACGTGGGTTCAAACGGTTTATAAACGGTACCTGCTGTCTCCCCGCTTGGCACTCAGCACTAAGGGGTTGAGGCAGGGGCCTGGTCAGGCAGTGCAGAAATGTTATATTAGCTATATGCTGCATGCTCCCCAGGGAGGTGAGACCGTCTACGGAGTGCACCAGTGCAAAAATGACCAGGCTTCCTTGACTTAAATATTCATATATGTAATTGTATAACTTCAACCTTCGGGTTGCGATTCTCCAATAAAGATTATTATTAGGCAGTTCATTATATTGAATAACATTGATATCTTGAGAAGAACGCCTATAATTTCATTATTAAGCTTTTTTATGTTTTTTTTTTTTTTTGTGGTTTTAAAGGGCTGCTTCGGGATGTTTGAGTTTTTTAACTGGAAGACCATCTGCAAGAACCAGTGTTGATTGGGTGACATGGAGGCGGTAACCGGTCGGGCAAGACGAGCAACGGGACGAAAACACGCGAACATCAGTTATGAATTGAAATCGGCGGCGTCGTAATTTAAAAAAGTAGCCAATTAAGCCATTTATTTGCATACACTCTGTTTCTTTTTTGATAAAAAGAAAATATCATGGCGAATGTTATTGAAAGTACATGGGAAATGTCGGCATCCACTGCTGGCGAGATAAATCAATGATATAAACAGAAACAAAATTAATTGCGTGTTGTTTATTGTGATCTATACTGGAATTGTAATAACGTTAATTATGTTCATCAAGTATGTAGATACATGTGCCGTTATTCTACTTCACATATTAGACATCAAGGAGCGGGGAAGGGTTCTAATGGGCTTATACCATTTTTATTTCAATCACGTCAGTTATAAGCGTGGGAAGATGGTGGAGGGGAGAATCTGCCTATTGTTCGTTGTATTTTACTCTCTGCCTCTTAATAAAATAATATACATCACAACAATGAGTGATAAAATAATATACATCACAACAGTGAGTGAAAAATCGTGCAAAGTGTATGAGCCATGAATTTCTGTAGCTAATTCAACAATGTATTTTGTGTTAAGTCGAGTCGGTAGCTTTCATGTAATTAAGGCACCAAGTTCTAGTACACGTGAACCGTGTTCAGTGGAAATAACGTTACTCCTCGGCTAGATAACTTTCAAAATGTTTTCATTTTTCAGAAATCACATCAACAATTTTGCAGGGACCTAGAGCTCGCGCACCCCTCCCTCTTACGCCCGCCGCACACAGAACGATTTTTCGTCGGCCGACACACTTACGACAAAATATCGGCCTGTCTGCACTGCTCCACGGCAACTTTTCAACTAGTCGGGAGAGAATCAAACATGTTTGATTTTTAAACGTCGCACCGTAGTGTGTGCGCTTTCCTACGACAATTTGTCGCGCTGATCATTATCTTCAGCCAATGGTTGCGCCATCTGATATCACGTGCCCACGTCAGAATTCAATTCAATTGAATATGATGGAAGGCCCTATAATTTTCTATTAGTATTAGTTTTCAGCGTCATAAACCATTTAACGACGTAACGCTGCATCGAGCCGACCAAATCTGTGTTAACTGGCAAACTGTTGTCATCCTATAGGCTGTATTTTATGGTCTATGAGTATTGCGTTGATTTAGAAAATTTGGGCATTTCAATTTGCTCATTTTCAATTAAATTAATTAAAGTAATCTTGTTATACTCTTACATTCAATTTTAACTCTTATCATTCCAATATCAGATATAAAATATAAATAGGCCTATAGAAACTTTTCCTGATTAAATTAAACAACGCCCCACCTCGCGGACGAGATAATAACTACGTCACTTTCACCACACCAGTCGGCGCTTTGTTGCCACAGCTTGTCATGTTGGTGCGCTGACCATATCCAGGACGACCGATCAGCCGACTTTTGTCGGCCGGCGAAAAATTGTTCTGTGTGCGGCGGGCTTTAAATTTCGATACATTATTCAGGAGCTATGACAAGCGTTCTATTTAATTAAAGTAGATACTCCGTTTTACCTAAGAATTATTATGTTTATTTTATCTGGTGAAAGTGTATTTTTCAATGAAGAATATCTCTTTTCTGGTGGACGGTGTCTCGGAGTATTATTCAAAATGCCCAATGATTTGATCATTAATCTTAACATACACTAATAGAACGTGTGTGTGTGTGTGTGTGTGTGCCATATATCAATAAATGTGAAATGTGAATTAATGCCATCATGCAAATTTTTTCCGCCTTTAAATGAAAGAGGTCATAAATAATAAAATGGTAAACATTTTTCTGCACGGCATCCTGTACGTTGCACTGTCACGTGTTGGCGCTAAGGATAGCTTGAACATCTGCTCTCTCACTTCTGCCACCTGCAATGTTGTGTACGAGGAAATATTCTAAGTGTTTAAGTCAGATCACTGTTTTTTTTTAATACATTCAAAAACAATGCATTTTTCTACAATATGTGTACTTTACCCTTCGAACCCGAGTGTTCTACCAATCCATTTCTACAATATGTGTACTTTACCCTTCGAACCCGAGTGTTCTACCAATCCATTTCTCGAACTATATTACTTAAGAGCCCAACGCGTCCTTTGGGAGGATACTTTTCGAGCATTAAAAGATAAGAGCACAGTCCTGGTGGCACTACGACGAACAGAGCCTAGTGAGAGAAAGCGGGGGTCCTGCCGGGATTTTCTTTAACTGGGCATTACATATTGGAGTCCCGTCAAAAGTGTGCATTTTTTGTTTAATAATGCCCGGAGCCACTAAATTTACAGTCGACATTGAAATGATTAAAAACATTATGAAAGGAATTGTTCTGCTTGCGTCTACTTTTGTAAAGCTGAATTTCTGTGCTAAGCAAAATAATATAAATAAAGACAACATAACCAAAGCTCATTTGATTTTATTTCTAAAGATCAATTTGTGATTTAAAGTAATGCCAGTAACCAACAATCTTATTTTTATATTTCTTGTTAAAATATATAAACTTTATGCCCGTGAATATTATTCACATGAAAATAAAAAAAGAAGATAATTTCAACTAATCTCAGACCCCATTCCCAGAGATTAGATCGATCCAACCAGATCGACCTAACTCCCTGGGGGTTCAAGCTAAATAGCTGTCAGCCGACCAGGCACGAAAGTTAATTACCCCCTTGCAGCTTGTAGTAACCGGGACGGACATTTAAGCCGGATAATCTGACCGTAATCAAGTGAGACTCCCCACCAGGATAGATCGATCTAAAATATATAGGAATGCGCACTCATAGTTTCATAGTTTCATTAACAGATAAACATGAAGCACACTGTTAACAATTAAATCCTAAAAAAAACAACAACTATCTGCATTGGGTCAAAGTGCTAAAAGTGATCAATCCTCATGCGCCTTTATGCTGACATTTGTCTTACTTATCTACAATTTATAGACATTTATATACATTATGCATATTAAACGACCATACATGTATTACCGCTTCATTCTAAGATTCGTTTGTTGTGTGTTCATTACATATTTCCTGTGATTAAAATCACAACCCTAACATTATCTCGGTGTCAAATCATTGCTAAGCGATATACTTATACGTGGATATTTCACCTCCCGAAACTCCAACAACAAGCTCCCCGTTACATTTCACATCAACTGACATAATGCCATAGCTCTTTGTCAAAAGGATACGTAGACATTTTCCGTCTGAACCAAGGACAACCACCCTGTGATTACCGTAGTCAGCTATGAATATGTGTCCAAACTTATCTACGCACACTCCATCTGGATAACTCTCACTCGTCTTCACTTCCACTCTGACCTCGTGCTCCGTATTGAAACATGACGTCACCCTGGGGTGTCACTGCATACACACAGTGGGCCCTGTTGTCGCTGACTATGATTGCATTGATGCCGTGGTGGTATGCACAGCGCAGTGGACCTTTACGGCACATTGGGATAGGAATTCTGTTTACAAGTTGAAAAGATATCGTGTCGTACACACAGATACACTGTGCACCGCTATCACACACGTACACCTTACCCTCTGTACGGTCCACAGTGACACCACAGGGGTCAGACATATCACCCTGACCAAAACATCGAATAACCTGACCTGATGTTGAATACAGTCTACAGCATTTATCATCACATGTGACCACGAATTTATCGTTACTGACTGTAGTGATACACCTCACCCCTCCCTCTATACTGATATCACGATTACATTGACCTGTGCTGGAGAATACGGACACTGTATCACCACCATAGCACCAGCGAACACCATGTAAAACTAAAATACAACCGTCATCTGTGCACTGGATATCCCACGGCAGACCCTTCACGTTCAAACAAATATTCCGCTCCGACTTATCAAGCCAGGTTACCTTAATAAATTCCTTCAGCGCAGGATAGTTCGCTCTCTTTTGTTTTAAACTTCCAAAATATGCATCCAAGGGACCTCGGCATGTTTTGGCCGTAATGGACCCCGTTTTGATGGACAGCGGCTGTGGTTCAGGGATTTTAGGTATCTGTAGCACAACGTCCATTTCTGTTTGTCCTGGTGTAAATGTTATATCGGTAATCATGGTATCAAAGACTCGTTCTACTGTCGCTAACTCCCGGATTCTAATTAAGAGTTTCTTAGAGTGGGTCATGACCTCTATGTCAGAACCGGTGTCTGTGAGCTGTTGAGCGAAATCACGAATGCTTTGAATGGAAATTTTGTTCATTTCTAGCTTGTCCTTTCCAGCTTCTAAAGCCTTCACCTGCGTGGAGGTGAGTGCCTTAACTTCTGTCGTTATTTCCCTGCTTCTGTCATTTATAAATCTTTTCATTTCGGTGTAATCGGACTGAACCTTTGTTTCATATGTTGCCAAATGTTGTTTGACAGTGGTCAAATATGCGTCGGTCTGTTGACGTACGTCCTTCTCTACTTGTTGATAATAATCTTTGATTTCTCTTTTAAATGTTTTACTGTTTTTATTTATCTCCTTAGTCATAGCTAATTTTTGAGAATCTACCAAACGGAGAACCTTTGTCTGATTTTCAGTCACTACGTCTTCGGTTTCCAT
Source organism: Lingula anatina (assembly GCF_001039355.2). Next base: position 14,076 of record NW_019774074.1, read on the forward strand.
AATGACTTTTTCTGCCTTTTCAAAACGAGTCAGTTTTTCGGGTGTTAGACATTTAAACTTGGCTTGTATTAACTCCCGTTGAACTCTCACCACATCCCCTATTTTTTTAAAGTTATGTTTACTGTGAGTTTCCAAAATACAATCTCTACATGCCACGGTGTCATCCTCTGCACAATAGAATGTCAGCACCTCGCTGTCGTGTTTGTCGCAGTATTGAGCTTTATCTAATACTTGGCGTAACTGTTCTCGTATACTAACTGGGTTAGCTGACGGTTCTACTTGTAACAGAGGCACAATCGAATGATCCTCACATGCCGGTATTTTGTCGTGAACCTCGCGACATGAAGCGCACAGTTGGTTGGTTTTTGGACATCCTTGGCACATGAAAGTGGCCTCTTTATGGTTACAATATTCACAAAGTCTTCCCTCGGGCGCTTTCTGATCTTTCATGAAGTCTGTTACTTTTCTTAAGAAGAAGTTTTTCACGAGAGTTTCTAACCCACCTGGTGGTACGGGGGCCTCTTGGCGACATACGGGACAGGAGAACTTGTTCTGGACACCATTTTTGGCTGCATGGTCAGCAATACATTCCAAGCAGAACGTGTGGTAACAGGGGAGCACTCTCGGGTCTTTATATTCCTCCAGGCATATATGACACGTTAAAAAGTTCTCACTGAAGACGTTACGCAGCTTTTTCGAAGCCATTGCCATGGTATTGTAACATGACCAGGTCGCACTACGATCCTTCCTGTATCTTGGTGAAGTTTATTTCTAGTTAGCCCTGTTTTAGCTGAATTTTAACGATCGCTCTGCTACGTACTAAACAGCCTGAAAAGGGAGCCGCCATCTTATAACGTCATACAGCCTTGACATATTTAGCATCACCTCGTGACCTTAGAATGTAAACAAACGACAATGCGGAATAGAAGGAATGAACACGTATGCTCTATATGATGCGCACGGACGACTTAACAGAGTTACATGTAGTAGAAAAAGAAAAAAAACGCAAGGGAAGTGTTGCAGTTGGATAAATAGTTGAAGAAGGGAAGAAATGGGAGAAGAGGCACGACAGAGCTGAAATATGAGTTTCACTTGTCTTTCGGACAGAATGCGTGCATTAACGTAATAGGAATTAAAACTCTTTAGTTGCGTTATTTTTGAGTTCCTTTGGTTTTGTTGGTCATAAAGATCACAGATGTAAATTCCTGAGAGATGATCACTCCAGGTGGGAAATGTTTTACTTTTCAACCAAGACTGTAGGAGCGTAATAAACCATGGGCCGTCGAGATAAGAATGGAGCCATTCAGTATCGTTTCCGGGATTATTATTTTTTATTTGAAATTTGGTTCAACGTTATTATTTTTGTTATGGACACCGAAGGAAATTGTGAACTTTGTGCGTACGTTAAAATGTATTTTTGAATTGCGTAACAATAGTGACGTAAACTGCCTATGACTTACTCAAATGACTTTAATTTTGCTTGTGCTATTGAAATTTTATAATCGATTTGCACGTTTATTAAAGCTGTTTGTTTTTCCTTTTTTTTTTTTTTTTTTTTTTTTTTTTGTGCTTGGGGGTATACCTTTTTTCTTTTCCAGTCCCGCGAATAAAATGACGTGCCCAGGGGACCCTCCCGGGGTGGTCTCATATATTTATATGTGATCTCATATTGTATTGATTGGTGAAAAAAAAAAAAACGTGGAGTTTTTCGTTTGGGCAATCATATTTCCTTTGCATTATTTTAGTGTAACCTCGTGATCATATAACCAATATTTTATTATCGTCCAAGTTAAGGACACTATATTGATATCGACATACTTAGTACACACAAGTATAAATATTATACATTAACCTGGCGCTATTTTATACATCATTAAATGTGTAGCGGACCACGAGTAAAAACGAAGAAACACCGTTGGATATGACTGCTGTTTATTCACGCAGTGTGAACAGATTTGATCGAACAGAAAACTATAAAAAGAAAATAATAATAATAATAATAATAATAATAATAATAATAATACAGTAAAATATGGAGATAAATAAACTAAATATACTAAATAACTTAATGTGGTCTTATAAAAAAATCAATCTTTACATACTTGTAAGTTTACTTCACTAATTACTNTTGTTCGTGCTTGGGGTATACCTTTTTTCTCTCCAGTCCCGCGAATAAAATGACGTGCCCAGGGGACCCTCGCGGGGTGGTCTCATATATTTATATGTGATCTCATATTGTATTGACTGGTGAAAAAAAAAAAAACGTGGAGTTTTTCGTTTGGGCAATCATATTTCCTTTGCATTATTTTAGTGTAACCTCGTGATCATATAACCAATATTTTATTATCGTCCAAGTTAAGGACACTATATTGATATCGACATACTTAGTACACACAAGTATAAATATTATACATTAACCTGGCGCTATTTTATACATCATTAAATGTGTAGCGGACCACGAGTAAAAACGAAGAAACACCGTTGGATATGACTGCTGTTTATTCACGCAGTGTGAACAGATTTGATCGAACAGAAAACTATAAAAAGAAAATAATAATAATAATAATAATAATAATAATAATAATAATACAGTAAAATATGGAGATAAATAAACTAAATATACTAAATAACTTAATGTGGTCTTATAAAAAAATCAATCTTTACATACTTGTAAGTTTACTTCACTAATTACTTAATTCCAAACACTTACACTAAAACAATATCCATACCCGGTTTTTTCCAACTGGCTGCCCAGAGGCGGTCATGACAATCTGAGCTGTGACTGTAATTTATTTTAATTAAAATACGTAAAATATATGTACATGTCGTTCATGAAAATGCCACATCCATACCACCATACACTTTGATGAACAGAATGCCCATAACTTACATTACTGATTATTATTATAAAAAAAATATGTAAACTTATGTAAACAATATACTTCTATATTAAGTGAAATATAAATTACACCATAGTAAATACATAAATTTCACACAAGCTACATGTAATATCAAACCATACCTTCACTCTGCCAGTAAGTAATAAATGACCGCGCAGAGCACATGCGACATCGCCTTTTATACAGTTGACCACATAACTAATTGGCTGTGTTAGTGGTTTCTTCTCTAACACAATCTAAATAAACATAAGAACATCGTGGAAATAAAAATGAAAATGATCAAGAAGTATATGATTTCTGCCGTGTCGGCAACAAAATGACTTAAATTAAAATAATGTTGAATCTTATTGGTGTAGTTTTGTACAGACGACGTACAGAGAGTTGTAAAAAGTCAAATATTGAGTTGAAACTTTAGACCAGTTTTCTGACCAAAAACCAGCCCAGTGCATGCTCTCTCTCTCTCTCTCTCTCTCTCTCTCTCTCTCTGTGTGTGTGTGTGTGTGTGTGTGTGTGTGTGTTAGGAAGAGAGAGAGGGGGAGAGAAGGAGCTACATGTATCCATATCCTTGTCATTGCTTGAGGTTAATAAGTTGGGCTCCGTAACTCGAAAGCATCAAGCATTGCGACCGAGCGCAAGTCTTGATTGTCATAACCCCCATATGGGGCGAGGATGGGCGAGTTTTGGACCCTTGCGCTCAGTCGCAATGCGAGTTACGGGGCCCTGATCTCCGCTGCGAGAATTACAACCTACAAGTAAAACACAGCTGTGGAGCGCATTACATTGAATGACTTTGGTATGTTGCCAAATTTGCATCTAGTTATTATTATTACTATTATTATTATTATTATTATTATTATTATTATTATTATTATTATTATTAATCGATATCACGCCGTGATCTTAAGTTGGCATTTACCAGTTACGATGAATTTTCAGAAAGAACGTGTGGTAACAGGGGAGCACTCTCGGGTCTATTTATTCCTCCAGACATACCGGTATATGACAAGTTACGGATTTCCTAGTGAAAGACGCTGTAGAGTTCTGTAGGTGCCATATTTGAGATAAAACCTGTTAGTGTGGGCACTGCGCTACTCTTCTCGCACGCTGCCCAGTTTTATCGCAAATAATGTCGTTTGCCTGTATGTATCGTTTAGTAGGTTATCTACAGTAGGGCCTACTTCAAAATCGTTAGGACGAATTTTTAAATTTAGTCATTCCGGCTGGTTCTGCTTGATTCCTGCTGTTTCCGAATAAATGTGACAGGGGCTTTACATGGCAAGCTCACCTAGAGAAGACATTATATTGAATAAGTTTGATATATAAACAAGAATGCCTATAATTTTAACAATAAGCTTTTTTTTTTATAGTTTTACAGTAGAACAGCTGGAAGGATAGTGTTTCAACGGCGGAACATACGAGTTGTGTGCTGTGAACAGGTGCATGGAATTAAAGGGTTGCTACGGGAGGTTTGAGCTTCTTTACTGGAAGACCACCTGCAGGAACCAGTGTTGATTGGGTGACACGGAGGCGTTAAATGGCCGGGCAAGCCGAGTGGTGGAACGGAAATTCACGAACATCATTTATGAATTGAAATCGGCGCCCTCGTAATTCAAAGAAGTAGCCAATTAAGTCATTTATTTGCAGACACCCTGTTTCTTTTTCATGGAAAAAAACTTAGTAAATGTTTTCAAAAGTGTATGGAAAATGTCGGCATCCACTGCTGGCGAGATTAATTAATGATATACAGAGGTATAAATAGAAACAACATTAATTGTCTGTTGTTAATTGTGATCTATACTGGAATTGTGTTAAGATAAAGTGTCTTTCTTAACTACGTAGATACAAGGGCGATTGTTCTGTCTTTTCTACTTCACACATTAAGCGTCTAGGAGCGGGGAGGGGTGCTAGTGGGCTTGCACCGTTTTTTTTTTTTTTTTTTTATCACGTCAGTTATAAGCGTGGGAAGATGGTGGGAGGAGAAAATCTGCCTACTGTTGAATGTATTTTACTCTCTGCCTCTTAATAAAAGGATGGACTTCACACAAGTATGAGCCCAGAATTTTTGTAACTAATTCAACAATTAAACTTGTATTAAGTTGAGTCTGTACCTTACATATTATTTTAGGTGCCACGTTATAGTACACATGAACCATGTTCAGTGGAAATAATGTTACTCCCCGGCGGGATAATTTTCAAAATGTTTTCAATTTTCACAAATCACATTAACGATTTCGCAGACGCCTAACTCGCACCCCTCCCTCTTACCGCTAATCTCGATGGCAGTGAGTACCTGCCACGCGCTGTGTCACCGTGTATAAACGGTCCAATAAGTCTTCGACAGTAGTTTGATGACGATTTTCGATAGTCGTTTTGTCAGAGGACACTATTAGTTGGAATGCGTTCGCTGAAAACAACAACGTCTCTGAGCAACAAACGACGCAAGTAATTGATACAATAGGAGTCTCAAAGCTGTACGTGAAATATTACGAGTGTATTGTAGAGCCGAAGTAATTGTTACGTACAGCTTGGCGACGAGTGTTGTATCTGGCTTAAACCACGGCCTCTGATTAAGTTCAACTAGTGAGTAACGTGCTTGTATGTCGAATGCAGCACGGCTGAGTCTTTTGTACTACGCGCTAGCCGTGATTTAACTAATTTAAATACCGAAGCGTGGAGGGCGTGCAGTGTATGTACGACAGATGACAAGGTGAAACGTGGTCTACTTTGTGCATCCTGAGCTTCAGAGATAAGTTGAACCCAACCTGTACACTCTTAACACACCCCTGACGTTTCAAGTTTCTATTATGGTAAACATTTTCTGCACGGCATGATGTACGTTGCACTGTCCAAGTTGGCCCTAAGGATAGCTTGAAAATCTGCTCTTTCACTTCTGCCACCTGCAATGTTATGTACTTGGAAGTATTGTAAGCGTTAAATTCAGGCCACTGTTTTTTATTTATTTATCTATTTAGTTATTTATTTATTTTAATACAATAAAAACAATGCATTTTTCTACAATATGTGTACTTTACCCTTCGAACCCGAGTGTTCTACCAATCCATTTCTCGGACTATATTATCTAAGAGCCCAACACGTCCTTTGGGAGGATACTTTTCGAGCATTAAAAGATAAGAGCACAGTCCTGAATGCAATACGACCAACAGAGCCTAGTGAGAGAAAGCGGGGGTCCTGGTCGGATTTTCTTTAACTGGGCATTACATGTCGGAGTCCCGTGTGCATTTTTTGTTTAATAATGCCCGGAGCCACTAAATTCACAGTCGACATTGAAATGATGAAAAATATTACAAAAAGGAATTGTTCTGCTTGCATCTACTTTAGTAAAGCTGAGTTTCTGTGCTAAGCAAAATAAATTAATAAAGACAACATAACCAAAGCTCATTTGATTTTATTTCTAAAGATCAATTTGTGATTTAAAGTAGTGCCAATAACCAACAAAGTCTTATTTTTATATTTCTTGTTAAAAATATATAAACTTTATGTCCGTGAATATTATTCACATGAAAATAAAAAAGAAGATAATTTCAACTAATCTCAGACCCCATTCCCAGAGATTAGATCGATCGAACTAGATCGACCTAACTCCCTGGGGGTTCAAGCTAAATAGCTGTCAGCCGACCGGGCACGAAAGATATTTACCCCCTTACAGCTTGTAGTATGCGAGGCGGACATTTAAGCCGGATTATCTGACAGTAATCCAGTGAGACTCCCCACCAGGATAGATCGATCTAAAATATATGGGAATGCTCCCTCATAGTTTCATAGTTTCATTAACAGATAAACATGAAGCACACTGTTAACAATTAAATTCTAAAAATACTACAAATGAAATATGAATAGTATGTTGGTCTGCAAAGGGTCAAAGTGCTAAAAGTGATCAATCCTCATGCGCCTTTATGCTGACAGTTGTCTTACTTATCTACACTTTATAGACATTTAAAGTGTGCATATTAAATGATCATACATGTATTACCGGCTCATTCTAAGATTCGTTTGTTGTGTGTTCATTACATTTTCTTCTGTGATTAATATCACAACCCTAACATTATCTCGGTGTCAAATCATTAAGTCATTGCTAAGCGATATACTTTTACGTGGATATTTTTCCTCCGGCGGTCCCAAGAACAAGCTCCCCGTTACTGTTGACATCGACTGACAAAGGAGGATAAATGACGTCACTCCTTGTCAAAATGTTACGTATGAATTTTCCGTCTAGACCAAGTACAACTACCCTGTAATTGCTGTTGTCAGCTATGAATATGTGTCCAAACTTATCTACGCACACTCTTCGAGGATAACACAGTTGTCCGTCTCCACTTCCACTCTGACCTCGTACTCCGTATTGGAACATGATGTCACCCTGGGGTGTCACTGCATACACACAGTGGGCCTTGTTGTCGCTGACAATGATTGCATTGATGCCGTGGTGGTATGCACAGCGCAGTGTGCCTTTACTGCACATTGGGATAGGAATTCTGTTAACAAGTTGAAAAGATATCATGTCGTACACACAGATGCACTGTGCACCACTATCACACACGTACACCTTACCCTCTGTACGGTCCACAGTGACACCCCAGGGGTCAAACATATCACCCTGACCAAAACATTGGATAACCTGACCTGATGTTGAATACAGTCTACAGCATTTATCTCTGCATGTGACCACGGATCTATCGTTACTGACTGTAGTGATACACCTCGCCCCTCCCTCTATACTGATCTCACGATTACATTGACCTGTACTGGGGAAAACGGACACTGTATCACCAGAATTGTAATCACCATGTAAAACTAAGACACAACCGTCATCTGTGCACTGGATATCCCACGGCAGACCCCTCACGTTCAAACAAATATTCCGCTCCGACTTATCAAGCCAGGTTACCTTAATAAATTCCTTCAGCGCAGGATAGTTCGCTCTCTTTTGCTTTTTAAAACTTCCAAAATATGCATCCAAGGGACCTCGGCATGTTTTGGCCGTAATGGACCCCGTTTTGATGGACAGCGGCTGTGGTTCAGGGATTTTAGGTATCTGTAACACAACGTCCATTTCTGTTTGCCCTGGTGTAAATGTTATATCGGTGATCATGGTATCAAAGACTCGTTCTACTGTCGCTAACTCCTGGATTCTAGTTTATA
>NW_019774075.1:9404-22071 GCF_001039355.2 Lingula anatina
GGATACAATACATTTTTAATTTCTTTTCTTAAGTCCCAGACTATGAACTAGTGCCTATGCACTTTATTTCGGGTAATAATGGAAAGATACTGGTGGCGATTACCATGGGGGGAGAACCAAAGACAATTTCGCTGCAGAGAAACTCTGAATTGCTTCACAGCACCAAGTCTGAGGTTATTTCCTTGGAAGTCGACGAGGACGGAAATGACGTCGAGAGAAGGATCAACGAAGAGGTAAAGACAATCAAAACTGACATATTTATATCTTTTCGCCATAGTTTGAATCTTGCTTAAGCCTAGTCAGGATAACAACTGCCTCGTGCAGTCGAGCGCGATATTTCAATTACGTAGACTCGAAAAATTACAAAATCGAAAAACATTTATCTTTTTTTTAATATCTTTCTCCTTAAATTATTGTCATTAGGGGCTTATTCAATTGTAGTAATAATATGATACATAGTTTACGTCTATAGAGTGAGGCTGGAATTTTTGTTCTACAATTAAGACACTCGATAACAGTTTCCTGATACAGAAAGATGCATGGAGAGAATATGCAGTGTGCGTGTGTGTGTGTGTGTGTGTGTCTGTGTGCGTGTGTGTGTGTGTGTGTGTGTCTGTGTGCGTGTGTGTGTGTGTGTGTGTGTGGGAGGAGGGGAGGCAGGCCTGCGTCTTTAATAACCATACACTTACCTGTGCTTATATAACTACAGATAGGACTGAAAGAGATCACGGAAAGCCTTTATCACGACCCTGACACGGGAGCAGCTGTCACTGTTACGCAAGGGCCACACGGGATACAAGTAGTAAGTCCACACCCACGTAGTAAGACAGCAAAGATGAGCCCCGATAGGAACGTCGCATTTTCTAATTTTTCTGTAATGTGTTAGTCCAGCTGCAGAAACGTTGAAGTTATAATTAAATTTATGCATACAAATGAATAATGGAGCTATGCACCTTCCTTCCAGTAGAAAAAATACATAAAATAAACGTTTCCTAATCATAATTTTTAATCAAAGTTATGCATAAAAATGATTACTGAAATCCTGAATCTTCTTTTCAGTAGAAACAAGCATCTACAACAAATGTTACCTAATCATAAATTTCAACCTTATTTCCCAATTCATATTTACTTTAGGATGGTTACCTAGGTGATCTGATCATCAAACCGCTCCCCGATCGCCATGTTGCGGACACTACATTCCGCCATATTGTTTACAAAAGTCCAGACATTCACCATGACGATGTGGATTTTTGTGCGTAAAATGCAATTTCATAAAAATATCAATTTTAATATTAAAATATCAATTAATCAATAAGTTCACTTTTGTTTTTGTTTTCTTTTGTTTTTTAATTATTATTATCATCTCAAACTTACTTTTTTATTTTCATGAAATGGGTTTATGCATGGTTCTCATGTAGTAGAGGTGCAATGTTTTTAGTATATACTCCTGAGTGCCTATGTATATATATGATAAAGCCTAAAATATGTTATTTGCTTCATCTTCAGTGCTACCGGCTGATATAACCGAAAGCTCGGTGGAGAAACGCGCGGTCCCACAGACCGTGTATCCTGAAGCGCAACTGATTATTGCCAACTCCGTTATCAAGAAAAAGGGCAGCACGAGGAAGGCCAAGGCCTATGTTACGAATTATTGGAATAAGGTCTCTCTCTCTCTCTCTCTCTCTCTCTCTCTCTCTCTCATAAAGCCTACTTTCCCTTCTAATAAAAAAAAACGTTTGATTTGTTTGTTTTTTCATTTTTGTTTAGGTATCCAGTGCTTACGCCGGGTTCAGGACTAGTCCTAAAATCCAGATTAAAATAAAAAAGACATACATGTGCTCGGTAAGTTGATACACACATTGGACAATAGAAGTGTCTCCCCCTGAATCAGAGTAATCAATGTTATAATGCATGGTCTACTTATAATGTGACTAATGAGTATAAAACCGCTTCACCATGGAATTGTATCTTTGGTCTTTTTGTGAAATTTGATGTTAATAAAATGATACCAGGAGCATATCATTCCACAGTCATTTATCTCCCCCAAAGTATTGGTTCAGTAGGGGTGACACTTCTATTGTCCAGTGTGTGTAGTTAATAATGTTATGTTAAAAATTACCCCTAGGAAAACTGTTTGACGAAATTATTATTATTATTATTATTATTATTATTATTATTATTATTCAACAAACAGCTTTGGCAACGATGGTCTTTTGTTATCCCAGTACGCCAAACGACTCCTGATTTTTATATCAGGCGTATATTCGTTAAAACATATATTTATTTATTTATTTATTTACTGTTTAACTATAAAAAAGAATGACGCCAAAATTGCTTTTCAGAATGCTGGCAGCACCCTTTGTAAGGGTGTAGACAACTTGGCCAGCCAAAAGTCTGTGCTGGACTATGTCAAAACACAGTGGACCTCGCGTAAAAAACAGAACGACTTTACCATGGTGCATACATGGTAAGTGCAGAAATAGAATACAAATAGAAGTTTTTTCTTAGGTATTATATGAAGCTTTGGGATGGTTTCTGATAGAGTTTTTATTTGATACCAAAATATTCTTTTCGGGAATCTTTTACAAGTATGTTCATATACTGCACTGCAGCAAAGATTTGTCAAAATGAAATTTGGTTTCCTAATCACTGCTTTGATTAAGTTTTGCATTTGTAGCTACTATGGGGTATATAGTAAGGTTTGATCCAAAATTAATTATTTTAGACTTGAGAAAAAGGTGCTAAAAACGACATCATTCTTTTACAGTCTTGGATCAACGGGAAGAGGGAAAGGTATTGTAAAATTTACTCTTCTGTTGTTTCTTTATTTTATATATTTTTCCTTTCCCTTTATTGCTGGAAAATTTTATTTTGCTGTGGAATGTATAGGTAGGCCTATGTGTGGTCATAAAATATTGTTATTCTGTAAGGCACCGTCATTGGAGATACCTGAGACAAAATTATTTACTGTAAAAAATTTTTGGTTTGGATTTTTTTTGGTGGCGGTGAAACGTGGCAGAGAGTCCCCCACGATAGAAAGTCCACTTCCCATTCATCTGTACAGGTAAGTCTCGCCCTAGATTTTGACCCACTTAGGTCAGGCTAACCCTAACCATTATAACTAAATAGAGGGCGTACTTTTTGTTACACTGACTCTCAGTTTCGTTTAACCGGACTACCATATGTTGTAAATGTGATGTCCTTTTTCCTTAGTCCACAAAACTGTCTCACAAAATTTCTTACGCCCGATAATTGTCACGCAAAGAGGTCTTTAGCCTTGCTCGTGTAATAAAACACCATACAAAGATGCATAACACACATGTGTCCACCAACACTGATTCCTTACATCACATGGTTCAAAACTCCCACCAGAGGGACACCACAATGCACTCTGTAATTCATAACCTTATATTTGGTCGACTTTCACCCAAGATTAATCATTACAGTTATAGTCTAAGTTTGCATTAATATTGATCATGGCTTTTACAATATTAAAAAAACAACATATGCGAATGATTTATATTTTAAAGAAAAAAAGCATGATGCTACGTTACTTTCTGTCTGCCCCAGGGTTGGCCTATGTGAGGTCCACGTGTTCGTATTCGGGTGTGGGGGTGAGCGACGACGACTGCAGCGGACGGTTTGTGAAAATAGTAACGCACGAAACCGGACACATGTACGTGTTTTAACTGGCTATGTGTCTGTGACTTGGCCATAAGGTTTAAAATCTAAGTGAGGTGCTGGTTTGCTGTCAGTTGGAAAATGGAACTATACATGTATAAAAAGCCCTTCTTAGAAGGGAATAGCCTGCCATGTATTTTTTCTCTTTCATTGGGAGAGACGAATTGAACTGAGCCACTGTTTCATACTTGAATCGTAACATTTTGTATAGAGGATTGGCTTTCGTGATGATTGTAATCTAAATCTCAAACAACTCTCTAAAAAGCAAAGTTACAGCACAGAAAAGACCCATATTAAGACAGTGATGTGGACATAGTCTTCAAGCAATTGTTTACACCATTAAATGACGCCTTTAAACTATATTTTACTGTGTACCAGTTTCGGGTCTCCCCATGACGGCTCCAGTGGTTCTATGTCCAGTTGTGCTAATGGCAAAAACCTGATGGCCAGCACTGGAGGGAATGACACGCCTTCCTCCTGCACCATCAAAGTATGGCAAGATAGATTTAGGTAAGGAAGTCGGTGCTCTTGAACACGAAAGACTTGTCGGTGTTCATATTTGTCCAGACAATAATGTTTTTTTAACCTCAAAAGGAGAATAGATGACCATTTGTATTGACAGGGGTCCAAAGTGAGACCATAAGCACCACTTCCCCCATTTAACGCTAGCGATTGTGTCGAATGCATGCAGCATCACCCGTAGAAACCTCACCTCTCTACTGTCGTCATGCCTCTGCAGTTTCCAGTATCCTAACTGTTACTGAAAAGGACAAAGACATACTGGCAGGAGAAAGTTGAGTTTCCAGGGAACTCGAAAACTAGCAAGTGACATACTGAAAGAAGTAATTTAATAAGAGATGGTTTTGTCCTAGTATGTCCTGTATTTTCGCAAATTAAGTCACAACACAAAGAACTTAAGGCCTATATGTTTTACATTTTAGGTCCAGTGGTGGAAGTTGCACATATAACAAGTAGGACGGAAATAGATTACTTCAGACAGTCGTTCAGTCTGCTAGAGTGTAAACCGGGGCCAAGATTAAAGGGCACCAAAACCGCACACTTGCCAGAGTAGCTCAATCCATTATTTCGATTCGTTCGATATTACATTTTTGTCTCGTTTCAATTAAACTCGAATAAACAACTGCTATTTATTGTGTGTGCGATTAATCCTATATACACGTATGAAACTGAATATCTGGTGCTGAGTTTTTTTAAAAAGGAAAGTATATTCCAAAGTATTGATAGCAATCCATACTAAGTTTTCAGTTTTATGATGTCAATTGCAACAGTGGTATGATGGTGACAAATATCTGACCTCGATTGGACATATCGATTGAAGTTATCGAGAGATACCAAGTCAATTCAGATGAAGATAAATTACATTACCATAGATTTCGAATCGCAACCGTAGATAAAACTGACCGGGGAGGGCCCTACGGCAAATGTTTATGAGTTGCCAAAGCAATCTATAAAGACATCCTTTTCTCACATTGCACCAAACCTTTTAAATTTTCTGAAAAAGAAATACGCAGTCATTTGTTTGGTTTTTTTATTGATAAGGAAGCAATAATTCTCACGGTTATTGAATATGACACATCTTTCGCGATCTTGTCGAACTATTTGGGAATGACCCCTCCGGTTGATACAGAGGACGATATATACATACGCGATATATAAGGGAGTGTCTGAAAAAACGGCACTTACAAAGCACTATGTCGTTGTCAAACACGTTAATTTGGCTGGTGTCAGCTGCCATATTTTACATAAACGCTTGTGAAAGTCAAGAAATCGTTCACACAAAGAACGGGCCGCTACGGGGCAGCTCGAAGACCGTAAACGGCGCACGCGTGTTGGTATTCCAGGGTATCCCATTTGCCGAGGCTCCAGTCGGACAACTGAGATTTAAAAAACCTATTCCAAAAGGAAAATGGAAAGGTATAGTGTCACTGTATATGGTAAACGACGGATTGAAAATGCAATACATGATTTATCTAAATGTTTAAACTAAATATGTAATAACGAGCCATTTGGTACATTTTATTTAGGAGTCTTGAATGCTACTGAGAATGGCGCCTCGTGCATCCAGTTTCTGGAGTCTTCCGCTATAGCCCACTTGGAGAACGCACATGTATCCGAAGACTGTCTCTTCCTTAATATCTACGTTCCGGGTTAGTATGTTCATGTACAAAAATACCTGGATATTTTGTGCTGTTTTTAAAATAATAATTTAAAAATTATTGGATAATTATAATGCAAGGCTGAGAGTAATACAGTGTAGAAGCATTTGAGAAGGAGAAATGTCGTCATAAATAGTAACTTAGGTTGTTTTTTCAAATGGCACATTTCCACAATGCCACCTTCAAAATGATACTTTAGCCCCAGCAATATAGAAAAAGTGTTAATATTGAGTTTCGTCGTTAGTATATAACATTCACACTTTTAGCTTTATGGAGGCCGGGTGAGGCTAGACACCGTTGTCATATGCTGTAGATAGTAGAGATTTCACATAATACCTGAAAGCATTTTCTTATCATGAACCGCTGTCCTATCTCTTTTCCAGATAAAATCGATAAATCCTCTCTCAAAAGTGTTATGGTGTGGATACACGGGGGAGGGTACGCTATAGGCACGGGGTCTCACATCCACGCAGATCTTCTGGCGGTTACCGGGGGGACGGTCGTGGTAACCATTAACTACAGGCTGAATATATTTGGTTTCCTAGCAACCAAGGGGTCTCCAGGTAACATCGGTCTATGGGACCAGACCTTGGCTTTGCAGTGGGTTCAGGATAATGTGCTAGAGTTCGGTGGTGATCCTAAAAAGGTGACGATTTTTGGCGAAAGCGCGGGAGGCACAAGCGTAAGTCAACTTGCATTGTCTCCTCATACGAAGGGCTTGTTTCATCGTGTTATCAGTGAAAGCGGGGTATTGTATTCCCCTTGGGCGTGGTCACATCAGCAAGACGAACTGGTGGCGGCAGTCGCAAAATACCTTCACTGTCCCCAGGACTCTCACATGGTCGATTGTTTTCGACAGCACAGCGCTCTTACTATATTTGTAGCAGCAACAAACGCTAGAAATGAAGTGGTCAAAAACATGATGGGTATCCCTTTCGCCCCAGTTGTCGACGGAGATTTCTTCCCAGAGTCACCGATGGTCACTCTGAAACAGAAATCTTCGGAAAGTTACCTGCGCTTTATTAGTCTCGATTACATGGCGGGGACTATGAACGCGGAAGGGGGACTTGTAATTCTGGCCCTGACGTCACCAAATCTTCCGTTTAACGTGTCCCTGGGAGTGCCGACGTCATACGTGGTGAAACACGCCATACCAGATGAGGTGACGTATTTTTACGACAGCAGCAACAGGGACAAAATACAGGATGCGATCATCAAGGTGTACGCTGCTGACCCCAAAGTGGACATAGTCACTCAGGGGAGAAAACTAGTGGACATGTACGGAGACATGATGTTCGTAGCGCCTACTCTGCAGCTGCTTAGGGCACACGCCAATTCCACTGCGCCACTGCATGGGACGACGTACCAATTTTATTTCACGCACGTGCCGTCGCATCACATGATCCCCACGATGCCATGGATAAAGGGCGCGAACCACGTGGACGAGCTGCCGTACGTGTTTGGCGCCAAAACCATGTATCCGTCTGGAACAAACTTGACGCCGGAAGAACAAAAATTATCACTTGAGATCATGAGATACTGGTCAAACTTTGCGAAAACGGGGTGGGTATCACGATCGAGTCTAAATATCGACATACGTAGCTTTAGCTTTAGCTTTAGTTCGATGCAAGCCATTTCGTTAATTTCTAGACTTTGACGTTTAATGATTGACGTCATTGTGGTGATCATAAGGATGACACCCAGTGCTTATCTTGTAATTAAAACTATCAAGGGAATAGCAGGCAAACAAATATAATAGGTGGTCACAAATGGAGTAAAAAATTCGTTAATGGGTAGCATTGGAACCAACACAAACGCACAGTCTACACAAGGCAGATTGGAGTAATGTGCTGTTGGCCGTACGTAATGTTTTCAGACAAAATCAAACCAACCCACACATCCTATTCCCTCCCCTTATGTATTGCCATTTATCATAGATCTGCCAATTTTATCTTTTCAGTAACCCCAATAACGGGACCGGAGTCACGTGGCCAGAGTTCCAGACGTCCAATCAATCCTACATAGAGCTAGGGGACGCAGTTCAGGCCAAAGTTAATATTCTTCCACAAAGAATGCGTTTGTGGTTGGAAGAAATACCGAACTTACTCGGCTGATTCATTCCCGTTGTATCTTCATCTTGTATGTAATTACACCCATGTATAAGAATAGTATGAACATGAATATCTGAACAAATATGCATTATATCTGAACCATTTCCAACTATAGAAAACAGGCAACTCTCTTCAATACCATCCTACATGTACGTCTTCATGGGACAGATAATCATGCAAGACGACTGTTTTTGCCACCCTGAGCTTCAGAGATAACTTGACACTAACTTCTTCACTATAGCCTATCTTCATCGTGTCGCGTTATCTCTGAAGCTCAGGGTGGTTTTTGCTGGTGTCTGATAGCGTAAATTAAAGGAAAAACACCTCTGCTCAGAAATCCATGTCACCATATCCGGACTTAATCTACAAAACATGCAAAAGTATTTTTAGATAATCTGACATAAAATAAGTAAACAATGTGAATGAGCTATGTGATATATTTCGATTTTACTTTTCAAATAACGCATTCAATTTTTATTTCTATTCAGATTTATAAGAGTTGTGCTTCATCACGTATAATTGTTTTTAAAAGAGCCAATATAATCTCGTGAAACCATGTATCTTGTTCCAATACAGGCCTACCATGCTGGAACACGATTCATATAACCAGTGCGTGCTGGTCTTCAGCCATCGTTACTACTCGTAGGGCTAGTATCCTTGTAGCCCCTCCCTCCTCGTATCAAGTAATTACATTTTTAATATGCGATTCGCCAAGCCAGATTTTAAGACGCGAAGAATTAAGTCTGGCATATTGTGTTTGTATATATAAATAAAACGCGCATCATGAAAAGTGGAATGTGGCAGTGTGAATTGCGACAGTTGAGTTAAGGAAAAACACTTGACTTACTACTGCAATACGCCTTGTTATTTAGGTATGTGTGGTTTGTGTGTGTGTGTGTGTGTGTGTGTTAGAGAGAGAGAGAGAGAGAGAGAGAGAGAGAGAGAGAGAGAGAGAGAGGGGAGGACAGAGCACAGGTAAAAAAAGAGGGACTGGGGGAGGGGGCGCATGATCACTTTCAAGAGGCAATTTTGCCTAATTATTATGTTTTTATTACAGCTTGTTATTAATTCAATCGTATTAAGTGCTCTCATTACACTATAGAGAATCAATTTAACTTATGTGTTTTAACTAAAAGTCCTAACTGAAGACGCGTTATTGGAACAAAATATACTATACGCGTATCAAAATGTCTTAAAATCATATTTTCTTAGTTTTTGTATCCTGCAAAGCTTCTTATCTTTCCCAATTCAGACTTTAAAAACGATAAAACCCCTCAAATAAAAGTAATTGATGTCACTATTTCTTTCTGAAATGTACAGAACGATCTTAGAACTAGATTATCTAATTAGAAATGATTTAAAACATCAAATCCAAGGATCAGGCAATGATACGTAAATAGGAGAAATTTCAAGAGAAATTTTAAGAGAAATATTTTATTTCTGTCTCAGTGAGCCACAGTACAGCACGACCGAGTGGAACAAGACAAAGATGACTATATTCATTATCTTTGAAAATTTTGACGTTTGTTTCTGTGTTGTTTCTTGCGTTTTTGGGACTACGATTTCTTCATTTTATGGAGTGCTACATGTAGAAGGCACTGGGCCTGACTTTATTAGACCGAGGTAATACATGTTTTGCACGTGGAAAAAGTAAAATCCACTGCATCACGGTGGATAATGATGAGGAGTAAAAACCTAAAACGCGATGCTTCATTTCCTATCTGTGTTTAATTGCCTAAGCAAATATGCAGCATTTTCGAGTCTATTCCTTCACTTAAGAGCCAAAATTTTAAACCATTACGTTCCCAGAAGGGGTTTAAACGTATTCGGAGAATCATCCAAGGGCAGGTTTGAGTCGTATCATAGACCATGAGAGACGTGTTGAATGCTGCTACACCCAGGCGTTGTCAGTTACACTTCCGTCATGTTCCGCGCGCCATCAATATTTCTATATCCGTGTAGCAATTTCATTGAAGACGAAGGCCAAAAATATGTTCGTGTTTTGACGGCCTTATACTTAACTAGCATGTTGCATGTAGGTTTGCACGTCTCTACAAGGTTGTATTGTGTACAACGTGGGCTCCGTTCAGTTATGTAATACAATGTATGATGTTTTGGTTTGAATTACATAACTTAAGAAACATTTATGTTTGTACGTGAAGTAAGAGTCCCACTTCCTATGCCTACAGGCTCGTACATGCAAGTGTTTGGTTTTGCGACGATTTTTTTTCTGACCGTGATTTATATCTGTGCTATTCCAAGAAATCAGTACAGCAATTTAATTAATTAAAAATCTTCAACATTCACCAATATGACACAGGCATTCATTATAATTGTATTGTGTGGACTTTAAAAAGCTTCCTGTTAAACAATCATGACGTAGATTATCAAATAAATCCATTTGAATAGCAGAGGCATGGGTCAAAGTCAGCACATAGCCGAATACAGAAAAGCATTGAAAATTAAAGGGGCCACACTACGCGAGTCTCTCACTCCCCCCCCCCCAATCTTGATTTCCTAGATCTTCCAGAGATATAAAAGCAACATGTGAGTTGCGTATTCATAATCTGGCGAGTTAATCCTCGGCATGTGGTTTGTGGTCCGACAGAAGCAGCAATTACAAGTGCGTTTCAACAATCACTTTCTTGTTTGTCGAAGCCGAACGAATAAATCTTTTGCTCCCCGAGAGATGGCGTTGAATGTACGCATTCTAATTGAAAGCAGACTCTGGGAGCCGAAGCCACACATGGACGGTTTAACTCCTCCACAAACACGGTGCTAAGACAATGGCTTCAGGATCGCCCGGCGCTTAGACGTTTGTGAGGAGCCTTCGCAAACCTTTTCTACCCCAAAGACTCTGCTGAAAGCTGGGGGTGTTGTCAGAGAAAGCCTATGACTTGGACTCAGGGTGAAATTTACAGCACGTTTTTTCAGATGATCTCGGCCTAGTTTCTGCTTAGTACCAGTAGGTTCTACTATGGGGAAGCTGCGCTGTTGCAAGATGCGGGTTTTTGCCGTTGTTCTGGGATGGATGGCTCTCGTAGTGTCCGTGGTGTTGCTGGTTAATCTGCTTTCAACAGGTTGGTAACTATATATGTATGCAGGAATTCAGTTTAATAACAGTCACATTCAGTGTTGTCAAAGCCATATTATGTAATGGTTTCGATTGACAGTGTTGGCGTTGTTGTATTGGTAGTAAAGCTACTAGTAGGCCTATAATGGTCCCATTCAAAACAAGCGTACTGTCTGTTTGATAAAATTCAGGTGCATGCTTAAAGATTAATAATTAACTTAATTTGGGCATTATTTTGTTCTTAAAATTGTTATGGATTTTTTTATGGAAAAAATAACAGAAATAGGTTGGTTAAATTAAAAGACATTTGAAAAAAAAAAAGTAATTTACAACAGCGCTCTTAGGAAAATTATGATAATGTAACAGATTTTTGATATCTCAAGTAGTCTGTTGGCATTTTCTGGTGGTTCAGAAAGAAACATATGGGGAAATAACATAGATAATATCTAACCAAGGTTCAAGTTAAAGGAAGATCCCATGGAACAAGGCCTGGCATTGAGAATTTCTGCAGTTGTAAACTCTGCTGGAATCTTCCTGTATTTGACTCACATCGTCTGTTATGTCTGTCCACTCAGAGTTAAGCACAGTAGGAACAACACTGACCCTTTGCGAAGTAACAGGAGTGAAAATTAGGGGAAAAAAGTACAAAGCATTGCATTGGGATCTTTCCAGCATGCATGTTGTTTCTGACCACTTTCCCTAATATTATTACTTCAGCCCGTTTTTTTTTTTTTTTTTTTTTTTTTTTTGACAAAGAAATCTGTGACAGGTTGGAGAACTGAAATTGGATTGTTTTTCCTTTGGTCAAATCAATCCAGGGCAATTTTTCAAGCAGAAGCATTTTACATGCTTGCTAAGACCAAGAGAAACTACACATATGTGCATGTTATTTAATAAGAAGTTTCCATCATTAAATAAGTATTAATTATCTTATAACATGTGCTTCTACATTTGTCATTCTAGCAAAGTAGCCACATAAAAAAGTATGTTCTTTATCAGGCAGTCCCCATACATTGTTTATAAAGTTTCAAACAGATCTTGGACAGAGCCAAAACAAATCATCCCCTGCTATAGAAAACTGATGGGTACTCACTTCTACCCTGCATAACCTGTCTAGTACTGATATATGCTGGTGATGAAGTGATAGGAGTGAGTTTCCTGTGTAGTCTGAAACTCGGGGTTCACAAAGTACATGTACTCTGGATTTGATCCAGTTTATTCAGTTCCGGATAGAGTGGGGGAGGGGAGAAATAGGGTGGTAGAACTTTTTGGGTGAAAGAATGGATCGTTAAACTTCAGACTGGTCATAACTGAATGAAAAAATAGCTTTAAAAAATAGGCAAAAACTATTGTCCATGATTTTTGACTAATGTCATGGTGTGAGGCAGATCACGGTTGCTGGGGACAGTATTCAAATCATTGTGAATGTGATTGATGTAGTATAGACCGTCTTAGGACCTTAAAGATGCATCCACATGGTTTAAACACTAGGAGACTTGGGTATTTTGGGGAAAAATGGGGGGTGGGGGGAGAAGGCAAAAGAACTGCATGCCCTTTTGTTGGGAAATGGTCCATGCTGAATCAATTGTTATTTAAAGTCATCTTTTGGTGGCAGAAGTTTTATT
>NW_019774076.1:7724-22034 GCF_001039355.2 Lingula anatina
CACAACTCAGGAGGTACTGTCTCAGGAGCTGGCAGGAATACACAGCTTTAGGTAGGTGCCTTAGATCTTATCACCACAACTCGGGAGGTACTGTTGCAGGAGCTGGCAGAAATACACAGCTTTAGGTAGGTGCCTTAGACTGCATCCCCACAAATTTAGATTGATCCATCTAGATCGAACTAACTCCCTGGGAGTTCACGCTAAATTGCTGTCAGCTGAGCGCGCACGGTAGTTAATTACCCCCTTACAGCTTTTAGTAGGCGGGACAGACATTTAAGCCGGCTAAGCTGACAGTAATCTAGTGAGACTCCCCACAGGGATAGATCGATCCAAAATCTGTGGGAATGGGGTCTTAGATCTTATCATCATAACTCAGAAGGTACTGTCGCAGGAAGTGGCAGGAATACACAGCTTTAATTAGGTACCTTGGATCTTATCACTGACACTCAGTAAGATCTATATATGTCACTGCATCTATTTTTTTTTTCAGATCAACTATTTAACAGAACAAAATTTTTCATTTAAATTTTGTTTTTAAGTTACAAAAAAAATAGATTTAATGTACCAATCCTAGATTATTACAGTTAATTACATTTACTGATCACAAAACTTTATTTATAAGCAAAAAAACTTGCTTAGTACGCCATTCTAGTATGCCATTCTAGTTTTTCCATTCACTTTCCTTGCAGACATTTAGGCTCTCAGTTGGCAGAGTTGGAAAAAGTCATTGACAAAATGATGCAGGCAGACTTTGTGAAATATGCCACAGCAGATCTTAACAGACCATTGGAGGACAGACAAAATTCATCTGTAGTAGGTTTTACAGATATTATATTCAACTTTGGGAAATTAAAATCTCATATGGTTTGTTTAAAAAATGCTAAGTAATTTAAAGTTTGATTTTTTTGAGTCTGTGATGACATTTTCAGGCATTAGGCATTCACAGATATGATTTATTTTTCTGATTTATATTGGAAATCCAATTTATTTTGTGGTGGGTTTCCAGTGTTAAGAATCCCCCCAGATCCCTGGCTAAAAGGCTCCTGAGCCATTTCTTTCAACTTTTTTCTTACAACCCAAAGTCATATCTGCATTCAAAATGTAGCTTATTATAACACAAATAGCATTTCTTACTGATCAGGTGGAGTGAAAAAACAATTCATACAGTATTCTGTTTATGTTTGACAACCCTCTTCTTACAGGGGCATAAGCATCACCCTATAAGGCCTTTAAATGAGGTAACTTGTGTTTGTTAATAAGACAGCTTTATTACCAAGCCCCAGTTTATACATCAAAGACATACTAACCTTTGTGTGAGACTGATACCTTGTTTACTAACATGTGTGACTGTAATGTTATAACTTTGCTGCTAGTTACTCATGTTTAACTTTATGTTTTAATTACTTTAGTAGGTGTACAATGTTTTTGTTTTAAAGAATGTTGTTTTGCTTGCTTATGGACAAACGCACACACACACACACTGTTATTTTAAAATTGCAGAAGTACTGTATAAGAAAATAAAAAATTTACAGATTCATACCTTTATATTGAAGAAGAAATGATAGCCTGTGTTAAGTGTTGGCTCATATCTGTGTCAAAGAGAAAGTTCATTGTTGTTAAAGATATCCTGTACATGTTTGAATATGTCCCAAAGTCTTTTTATCCAGCAGAGCTTTTTATCTTTTCCAATTTGTCAGATCTTCAAACCAATAAAAACAATTAAACATCTCAAAGAAAGGATAAAAGTTATAATAAAAGAATTTCACAAAATCACAGCTTTTGCATCTTGAGATATCACGACAGAATACAGAGAAAAAAATGATATTTGTGATACTTGGTACACAGCTCTGACCATTTTCTTCTTGTAAAGTGAAAAATGAGGTCATGTCCAATTCTTGGCAGTACTTGTCTTGTGAAAATTCAGGAAGACAGATTGTGTTCTAAATAAATCTTGATTTATTCAAAACAAACTTATCTAATAAAAAACATCCAAGAAAAGTGCATGGTTGGGTCAAGCAGCCATTTATGTGTTGGAAAAGTTTGTTTTTTTTGCTCAAGGAAAATTATATTCATAAAAATGCTTTACAGGATACCTCTACTAATATATATATACCTCAATTAGCATGATAGCTATAATTAACAGCAAAATGTTAGAGTTACCATATCTATTCTGCTGTTACCTTTTATTAAGCCCACTGAGGTGGAGGACCTTTCAGATGTAAGTTACCTTACAAGAGCTGTTGTTTGTCCTACCTGCAGAGAATGGTGCACAGGCATGGCAAAACCAAATACCATGGATCATTATGCTTCAAATATTTTTTATGGAATATTTTTTTTAATGAATTTTTGACAGATGAAAATGGCCTCAATACCATGGATTTTTTCAGAAAAATGCTGAGGCCTGCAATATATAGATTTGAGCAAGCCTTTGTGCCTGTAATACCTAATGAGTTTTTTGCCATGTCTATCTTGCATCTTTCTTTCCTGGAAATATGTTTTTTTTTTCATTCATCATATTGTTAGTACAAATACATTTATTTAAGTTCTTTTCCACCCTTACAGCAAGTTCAAGACATAGGTATTTTTGTCTCATTTGCCCAAAAGGAGATACAGATCATTAAAACATGCTTTCAAATTTGCTAGTCGAAAATCATGTTAGTGTTGTTTGAATATCTATATTCCCTTGAATAGTTCTCACATAGAAGTGGTATTGATGGTGATGTGACTACTAATTTACAATTAGAGAGTTAACTTGTAAACGGTGTATATGTTTATCTGCATGTTTGAAAGTTTTATGTAGAATTTGATCATGTTTCATATTTATATGTGATATTGATATTTTTACAAGTTATTGATCATTGAAAATGTCAAGAGGGTCTGTATTTTGAGTGTGTGTCAGTTCTACATGCTGCCAAAGAAAAGATAACATAAAAATGTATTATATTATCATATAACTGTTGGACCATTCATTGCTTAGTCTGTTTAAGTGTAGCAATGATACCACTGTGTGGCATGCCCATAATGTAGTATATTTATGAAACTGCTTTTACATTATCATAAGTAGAAATACACAAACTTGAGAAAATGAGGAGATAGCAGTCAAGCAATCATTTTCAAGGTGATTCAAATGTGTTTTTTTCTCTTTCCGTTGCAGGAGAAATTAGTAGCCATAGTATTTGGTATGTTAAGGCAACACAAGTATAACTTCATTGATGTGTACAGAGAAGAAGCTTGTACAGCTATGAAGGCAGCAGTCAAGCAGGTAGGCATGTCATTCCTTTGTCATAATGCTTTCTGAATAATGTTTTTGTGTAAGGTTTGGTTTGATAGTAACAAAATTTAAGTTATTAATTGGTAATGATCCACGAAGACACAAACAATGGTATATATTATATTGCAGACGGTTGTTGAAGCTGTTTCCACGGCAGATGACATAAATGTAGAGGGCGCTGTAGGCAGCCTGGCAGACCAGATGAGATTGCTCAACTTTCCACAGTGGATGGAATTGCTCAATGAAATCTTTGAAAATCTTACAGTGATTCTCAGAAGAGTGAAGGTGATATTTTAATTCTCTTTTTTTTAAAATAATTTTAGCTAGATTATGTGATTGTATAAAAAGGGAAACAGTAAAGAACAAATTGAAATATTAGGAGCAATTTCTTTATTTGATAGATACTGCTTCTGTTGCTTTTATGTCTTAACAGATAATCTTAAGCTGGGGTGAATGTTTTAATTAGATAATCATAGTCTTCTTTTTGTAGCTTACAGGACATATCATATTAGGTTGAAAATCAATTACTGGTACTTTAAAAATGCTCCAGAAATTCTAAAGTAACATGAATCTCATCTTTTATTAAGTATTTTTATTAATTGATTCATTTGTTAGGCAGATTTGTATTGTTCTCTATTTTCTGCTCTCTGCTCTCAATTATTCCCTCTGTAGTTCTTGATAAGAATAAAAATCACATCCATGATCCAATTTCCTGCACTCTCAGAAGTCAGTTTGTGTAACTTACTTTGAATAGAAGCTAGTATTCCACTTGATAAGACAGATACATATGCCTATTGTCTACAGGCATTCCATGATGTGATAAGTGAGGTGATTAATGTGGCTGCCGGGAGAGACGTCCACCACACACAGCACAGGAAGGTGGTGGAAAATGGTGCTCAACATATACAAGATGGCCGACCTCAGGAAGGGGAAGATACAAATGATGAGGAGGAACAGGAAGAAAGCAGCACTGTTCTTTCCAGGTCTATTTCATTGTGAGTATCAATAATAGTAATTCCATTTCATTGTTAATACTAGGTAGTGCGTTTGTTTCAGTGTGAGTATTTGGTTAAAAGTCAAACTCATTTTGAGCAACAGATAAAAGTCACACCTTTTACTAAGCACTGGGCATGAGTTCTGTCTCATAATGTTTTAACCAAGATAATGGTAAAACTCTAGAATAAGCTTGTGATGATTTAGAGAAAAAAGTTATTACACTTGGCCTCTGATAATTATTGTTTTGAACCTTGAGAGCCAGTGTCTCTGTGTTAATTGTAGACATGATGAAGATGCAGACATAATGGTAGCAGAGCCAGAGTATGTGAAAGCAATGAATAATCTCAAAGACTTCTTGTGCCAAACATGTGAACATGCACATGATAGATGTGTGAAGGTTATAGTGGCCAGGGCTAAGGTACAGGGTGACAGGGATTGTTAACTTTCAGTGTCAGATCTATGTTAAATGATACACTAATAATAAATGCACCACTTTGTTTTATATTTAACCCAGACTGCATCACTTTTATCTCTGGATAATTTAAAAGTGTTTTTCAATATCAAAAGCTTTGGAACAGTTAACTTAAAATTAAAAGCATGTAATTTGGTATGAATTTATCCAATCAACATTGCTTTATGATATTTAGGATGGTTTCTTGGAGAAGATTGGCTCCAATGATTTTGTCACCCTTGCCAGTGCCATAGAGAGGTTTGCCAGTGAGTGTGAACACATCTGTGGCAGGAAAAGCATGTCTCTTAGAGGAAGTTTACAAAGTCAGGTAGGCAACAGAGAGAATGCAGAATATGTAAATGGACATTAATGGCATGTTGTAGAAATATTCTCAAAAGCTGTTTCTCCTTAAGCTTGTCACCCATTGTGCAGCCAAGCAGGTCTGTAGGTCGTAGATTTAATCTTCTTACATTTTGCAAACCTAGCCCATTTCCATAACACATTTGCACCTTGGCTTGTAAATTATTAAGGCAGGTTACATTTACTGCAACTCTCTAACATTATCACTCATTTCATTTGAGTTGTTTAAACATTTTCCTAAGCCTTTTGCATATCACTTAAGATTGTTCACAAATAGATTACACTCTCATGACCATTTTCCACATCTTTATAGGCAAACCGTTTTGTCAACAGATTTCATGAAGAAAGGAAGCAAAAATTAAGGTTTGTCTGGTTCTAGAAAGTTTCTGCTGGTAATGATTTAACCTTTATATTAACATAACCTTGAGATATTTGACATTTTAAATGCCATGGTAATTGCCCTGGTATTGATTCAGATTTTTCCAATGGAGAGAATATTCAATCTTTCAGATACATAATTTTGGAATCATTAAAATACATTTTCAATTTTATTGCTACTGCTCAATAAGAATGTTATTATTTAAACTCTAAAAAAGTACAGTATCTGAAATTTTCAAAATTTTCCCCATTCAAAAGATTGAGTATATAATGTAGCAACTTGCATTAAAACAGTACACCACAATCACACCCAATAAGGCATGGCAGGGGATCGATTTCTGAACTTCTGATCTTCATAAAACTTCCAATTTGTTGTCAACTTTCATTCTCATTTTAAGAGAAAAAAGTTCTATCATACAACCTTCTTCACTGGGTCAAACTGCTCATACAACTTTCAATGCACCTATGTTTTCCAGCAATATATTAGATATTGAGAGGTGGAAACAAGCAGATGTCCCTGAAGAATTTCAGGACTTAGTAGACCACATCTCTGCCACAGGTAATTGCAAATTTGACATTACCAGGCTTAGTTGATAATTGATCAGTTTTTATCTTATCAACAAAGGAACATGCTTAACATTTCCTTGGGAAAATTTGTTTGATAAAACTGCCACAGTTATGTACAAAATATCTGCCTTGTCATCAGTTTTCTGGGAACCATAGCCACCTTTTAAGTTGTCACAATATAATGCTTTTTTTTCAGTCCATTATCTATAATGCAATTAAAATGCTGCTCTGTCTGGTTATTTCTTAATACTAATGAAGTGACTTCAAAACTGTTCAGAATGGGGGTCTATTATTTTATTTTTTCCAGGTAAATTGTCTCCTGCTAAGAAGGTAGATACAGGTATGTAAGTGACAAGACTATATAATCCCAACCAACATCTGCCAGAATCCGTTATCAGTTATTGTGTTTAGGGGTGTAGCATTTACAAAAAATATTTTGAAGGCTCAAAAAAAAAAAAAAGAATTATAGATTTGATGATTGCAGATAATTCACATTTGGTATGTAAATAAATCATAACTTATGTTACATTACATTATGTTATTAGTGCATCTACAATTTGTTATGAACTTGTCAAAGTTATGGACTCTATTTCAATAATTCCAGAGAAGAGGTCTGCGTCCAGCACGTTGCGTGTGGGTGGTGAGGAGTACACTGTGGTGGGGACAGTACTGATACTGCTGAAAATTATTGTGGAATACTGCCAGTGTGTGGAGGATATCCCCACCATCACACCAGATATGCTCACCAGACTGGTAGATATTCTCAAGGTGAGAACTTGCTGAGGTCCTGAAGTGGTTGTTTTTATTTTATTGAGAGAGATTGAGTTTTACCATCAGAGTTTTATCTTGATAATGTAAGTATATTCTAAGTTAGGGGTCATATAATATTGATAACATGTTGATTTTAAAGAGTGTCGAATATTGAGAGTGAATTTAAAATGTAACTTTTCCTTTTAATTTCTTTTTTTAAAGTACTTTTCTTTACAATAGTACTTTTTGCCTTCAGCTTTCATTTAGCTGTTTTTAAGTAAAAAAAAACTATTATTATTATATTATTTCTGTAAAGGATTTGTACTAATATTCAAAACAGAAATATTGTATTGTTTTATTTTTTTATTTATTTATTTTTTTCCAGACATTTAACTCCCGTACCTGTCAGCTGGTTCTGGGAGCAGGAGCACTGCAGCTTGTGGGACTGAAAACTATTACTACCAAAAATTTAGGTGAGTTTGTCACCATGGACAAGTTTCACAAAGGACTTCAGACCAGACGTATGTCCTATCTCTTTGAACAAAAGTTTGATCAACTTCAGTGTTCAGGATGCATTGTCTGAAATGCATTGTCTGCCATTGGTCTGAAATATTAGCCAATTCTTACTCAAATATTTTTAGCATTCACTTGTTAATCACCCTTGGAAAAAAGTCCATTTCAGTCTGATGACACTCTGTCTTTTAATATTAGCACGTGAAATTTAGAAGTTTAACATTAAGAGGTAGATACATAACCCTAAACAAATAATGAGATGAAACCAATAACACCTTACCTCATTTCCTACCAATTGCCGTGGAGTATGTGGTAACCATACTTGAGCATTGTATAGTTGTTGATAATTCTACAACTTCAGCCCTGGCCTCCAGATGTCTACAGTTGATCGCTTTCTACATTCCCATGGCCAAGGCTCACTTTGAAATTAGACTACCTGCCAAACAACTCAATATGCTCAAGTACTTCGATCAAGTTTTAAAGGTAAATTTACTCCTTAGTGAAGGCTGAGGATGCTTTCAATTTGGTTTTCTCTTTAGTTAGTGTGAACATATTGTCAAACCTATTTTTCTTCAAGAATCATGGGAAATGAAACTGCAGACAAACAGAAATTTCTTAACATAAGGAAGCTGATCACATTTAGTGTAATTATTATGATACATAATAATAACACATAATGATATTTGATATCATGATGGCATAATAATAAAAGAAAATGATATGACAAATAAGCTATCATGTAAGCTTTCCTGAGGTTTTACCTGTGTTTGAATAACAATATTTGGACTATTATAACACAATTGATAGAAATGGAAATGCTATAATTACTAGTTGAAACGTGAGTCGCCCACTGCATACCACATACAAGAGAGTAATTGTATCATGGTGCAGTCGGCCTTGTACGTCCCATGTAGTGGATGACAAGTAACTTTTCCCATGGACGAGGCTTCAAACAATAGGAAAATTGCACTTGTATTTCACCTGTAAGGCACTGAAGTGTATGAAAATACAGGCAAGCATGTATGCAAAGTACAAGTGCAATTATTCTATTTTTTGAAGCACTAGCCATGGGGTAATTCTGTATAAATGACTTTGTGTTTATGAATGTAGTTCTACAGTGGTCTTCTCCCTTTCAGGACTATAAAGACCACATATCAGAAATTTCCAATAAATTGGTGGCAATCATGGGAGGAATGTTTGAGCTGCAGCTTTCAAAGGTGATTATATATCTTGGCTTTAAATCACAGTAGTGCACTTATTACCTTGGAATACTACTAAATAACATTTTCTAATTTACTTCTGGTTAAGTGCTATGCAATGCTTTAACAGTTCTGAAGGAGAATATGGCATTGGTATAACTTCATTAAAGCTCTTGGACAAAATTGATGAAAAATTGGAGGCATGGGGGCTAATTTTTGATACATAATACTCCAATTAAATTGCTTTTGGGTGTCTTAATAAAGTTTTTGGCTTAATGCCCAGTCAAAAAGAATTGAATTGATTTCTTTTTAAATTTTATTTGAAGTGATATAAAATGCCAACTGTTTTCATTTCATTTTCATTTCAGTCTATTTTCTTGTTATAATTTTTTTTTCAATTGATTTTGATCTAGTTGTTGCATATATTTTTTAAGTGATATGAAGTTAATCAGTCTCAAATTTCTTATATGTAGATACATAAAAACTGCCTTTCAGCAGAAGCAACTCATTCTATATGTAAGTACTACATCTGTAGCTTTAAGATTTGATTACTGTTCCACTCCAGTGGGAAGTGAAAGCACCCATGCCATCTGCCTGCTTCAGAGGGGTGTGCAAACAAATTGGGAAATTCCATGAGGCCATAAATGAACTTTTACCAGAACAACAAGTCCAGGTAACAGTAATTAGGTACTTTGTTGAAGAGATTCATCAAAACTGATAAACTAAATCAATTAAAAATTCATAAAACAGCTCAACATAAGATGCATGTCATGAATTAAAAGTGCTTTTTCCCCTTATATTGTCAGGATTTATTTATGAGTATCAATTTGGCCTTCAAACAGCATCTGAAGCAGCAGCTGGCAAAACTAGGAGTCAGCAATGACAACGGTCCAAAACATGGGTATGTATGGGGGGGGCATTTAAATAACTTCTTCTTTGGCTTTGGAGGTACCTATTCTTCCTTTTAATAGACACCAAAACAAACAAAACCAAGAAATTTTCTCTCCCTGTGCTCTACATATAGTAAAGTTGTATTTGTCTACTGTTTAACTGTCACTTGGTACAATTTTTTAGCCTTCCTCCCCCCTCCCATTTATAATTGTGAAATAAAACTGAAAAGCACCAAATGCCTCTTCTTTTTGATAAGGATTTGAGTATGAATGTGGTTTTTAAAATCTCCCTTACATTAAAAGATTTGGAAAGTTGGGTGACATTTATATGGTTTCTCTACATATATGGCAGTTTGCTTTTAAATTTGTACAAATAAGGTTGACTCTCTGGAGTATTCCACTCGCACAAGCACCATTTGATTTTTCCTCATAGGTTGGTGATGGCAGACCTGGCCTTCTACACTGGTGCTATGAAGTCCCTAGCAGGCTTAGGAAGCCTTGACTACAACATGGAGAGTTTATGGACATGACAGATAAGAAAGGGGGAGACAAAAATGTCTCAGTCAGCTGAAACACAACAGAGAGATAAAATTGTCTCACAAAATTGGAATGCAAGTTTAGATTAAATGTGATATTTGTACGCCAGTTGTTATACTTTCAAGTACTCTTGCACTAGTCAATAAGTTCATTCTAATGTGTCCAGAGATTATTTTCCTGGTAAACTATCCAAAGTGAAAATAGTTTTGTTAGCCAATGTTCCAATTTTAAAGTATGGCTGTCATTTTAAGAAAGTGAAGACTTTTTACTGTTTCAGTTATATATTATTGTGTTCTCCGTAGAATAATACCACTTATGCAACGTGTTCAATCGGGGAAATATATGGTCTCATTTTAAATATAATACACTGGGAAAGGAAATGTTAAGTTGTCAAATGGTGGCTAAAGCTTTTAATTTTTATTTTATTCCTTAGTTTTTCAGAGCCAAGGCTCTAAGTGTTGTGCAATTTTGTATATTAAATATTTTATTATTCCATCAATAAGACATCAGTCTGTTTCAGAATGGTTATTTAAGATACTAAAATATCAGGAACATAAAGATGTAATAAAACATATAGGTCTGGGTTTGACCAGCACTTAAACATACCTTCTTCTGAATTTTATTATTAAAATGGTGCCATCACTGCTGCTTAAAAAGAGCAATGGAGATGTTAAATGCTGTAGAATATCTGGAGAGGGAGTGACATCTCAACTGTCAGAATAAACCAGTCCATTTGGTTTAAAAGGATAATAACTCTTCGTTTTGGCCAAAAAATGAATTTTCCTGGAGTAAACAACAATTTTCCCATACTTACCAATGGTTAATGAATCCATTTTTACATTCAAAGTTAGTCCCTGTTTTTTCTTCTAAAAAGTTTGGTTTTTTGTTAAAATCTCTTAAGAGATTTTAACAGAGTGTTGCCATCAATGGAGGTCACATGGTCTAAAGACAAGCTCAGATATCAGAATAATAGCTATAACTGCCGTTTTTGTGGTAAAACAGAATATATTATATTTCTATGAGTTATTCACAATGTTTTAATTGTGAAATGTAGATTTCATACGAAGAGTTATTATCCCTTTAAATTTTAAACAAAAATCAACTGAAACGAAGAAAAAATCAAACTAATTTAGCAAAAAGGGGCCACTTCAAACCAAAAAAACAATTGTAGCATAAATATTTATTATTACTTTATTTTGCTACAGTACAATCATCTTTAAGCCATTTCATGTACTGATACACCATGTCAAAAACGTGTATATAGTGAAAACAGGATTAAATAGTTGACAGTTATTATTATTATAACAGATTTGTGGGTAAATCACACAAAAAAATTAAATGGTCAAAGATTCCATCTTTAGTTAGAGCATATCTACCGTGATGCACAGATAGGTCACAGCACTAAGAAATATCAGCAATGTGCTCAACAGCTTGCTATTAAAATACAATACATTATCACACCGAGACAAAACAGGAATACTGTAACCAGCTTATACTATGGAACTATGTCATATCTCAAGTTCAAGTTAAAACCCTACACCTCACACCACTGTGTCTTTGACACAAAAAAAATGGCACAGTTAAAATTGGCAGGTCTTTAAAAATTAAAAATTACCAATTTGTTGTATTTAATGTTAGAAAAACAAAGAAAATGCCTTCATTGCATATTACAAAATGTATAAATACTATTTTTAGCATGATTAGTAAATAATTTACGTGACATAAAATAAATGAGAGCGCATTTTAATAAATGCACTTCTAATCAAGGAATTACATCTGATGTAATTCCTTGTTCTAATTTAGTGGTTGACCCCTAATCCAGACTACCTAAGCCCCACAGATAAGATAACTACTGACAAATGCTGCCAATTTCTTAGTCTACCAACTTAAGGTTATTTTCAACCCATTCAGTACTGTGCTGCCTACTTGTTATTCAAATTTTTAAAACGGCATACTGAAGGCTAATGGCAGCATGTGGGTTATATCGTAGCAATAAACTAAAAGGCATACCACTTCTTCTTTGAAACACATTGGCTCTGATAGCAAGTGCCCCAAACTGACATAAACCATCTCTCTGTTATGAGATGCTGACTATTGTAAGGATGTTTCTAAGACCACTTTAAAATGGGCTTGTCCATTTTTTTACCATAAGCCATTACATAGCATATAACACATTTTTTCCCTGAAAAACATCAGTTAAGAAATACCATGAATGTATTTTTATTATAAATTATTTAATGATTTCAGTCCGAGCTTCATGTTCTTGTATGGCTTCAAATTCAGTATCAAACATTTTAATTTTATCTTTTATTTTAATTTTATCGTAAAAGATAAAAATATTCTATATGGACTGTGCCCCTGACAGGACACTGCTGATCTAGTCATGTGGTCCTTATTTTATTGGTGACTGCATGCTTAAAGCTGGTAACAGCTGTAGCTGAAGACTGCAGTACTATATGCCTTTCAATAATTCAACCAACCGTCCCTCAAATTTTCTCTTCATTTCCCTTTTCCTTCATATCAGCCATTCACTTCATGTACTTTCTGAAGCCTTTCTGAAACACCCCGCCATTCAAAGCAGGCAGCAAAGTTAAGCAAATATTCTTACGGTCAGTGGATGAATAACACATTCAATAGGCAATTGGATCCAGATTGTGAACTTGAATATCCTATATATACAAGATTCTGGAGACATTCCTTTATAGTGAGATTGCTCAAGTTTTTAATGGTCCAATATTCTGAGGTTGCCCGAGACTATTTTATTTTCTAAAATGGCTCCTGGAGGGATGTCTATTCTTTCTCCATGGTTGGCTATTATAATGACCGTGCCCTGAATAAAAAAAAAAAAAACAATTAAATCAGCATCAACCATTCCCTTCCAGACAAGTTCTGTACAAAATGTCCAAATATCTTCACTATAACATATGAAAAGTTCAATCTTAAGATTTGTATGACTGGACTTATAATCTTTCTCATCTTTTCCATTAATATTAATTTTATTATTATTATTAATTTTTATCTTTCTAATTTTACTATTATTTATCATTTTATTATCTTTTTTATATTTTTCGAGGTGGAGGGAGAGGGAAAAAGTTGAATATGACAGTATATGATTCCAATTCTTTTATGACATTTTTTATAAATATTTATCTCAAGGGACTATCATATCCTGGGTCTCCTTACCTTCAGTGTCACTCCCTTTCCAAACGTGACATCTCCTGATACCGTCAGATGGTCCAATTCCAACACATTGGGAATACTGGCAAAACGCCACAAAAATTCCTTCACCTAAAATTTGAAAATAATAAGCAAGCGTTATTTTATTTTCTTGGTATCCATAAGTTGAATAACTCTTTAATTCTGCCACTTCAGTCCTATGACGAAGTTTGTCAACAGAAAATAAAGTGGTCAATTTCTGTTCACTCCACTTTAAATCTCTCAGCACAAAGATCAGATTTTCACTCTGCCTAAACGACTACCTCTCCCCCTCTCTTTCAGTCTACCTTCATGTTTGACTTCTGCATACAACTGGTGCCATCTGACAGAGGCAAAGCCTCATCACTACCCGATGAACTTACCTTTGTAAAGCTAGTCCCCAGTTTAACCAGAGGCACAGAGGGGAAGGACCTTTTGGGACTCATGGTCAGCTGACCCGTCTTCAGGCTGTACAGGTTGCTCATCACAAGGAGCAAGTCTGAAGATGTCTTTACTGGCAGGAAGCGTGACCTGGGAACGTTTACACCTAATGACAGGAAAAAAACTTGTTATATCATGTGATTTCCTTGTATGACTGAAGTAGCATGGAGTTTTCTGAACATGTGATAACTACAACAGCCACAATCCCACTTTTTACAACTCTAAGCAAAAAACGTTTTTCCTAACATGGAAATTTCTCTCTGTCTCTCTCTCTCCTGTCAAATTTTTGCCCATTTGCAGATAAATAATCAGACATGGCACCCTTCCCTTCCCCATCCAGTTGTAGTTAAGATGGCCATCTCATGCCAGTACTTACACATGGCTCCCTCAAAGCTTTTGATGGCTGCTCCCACAGCAGTCTCCAGCTGAATTATATTGGTGCCATCATCCATGGTCTGAAAATGATCAAATATATATAAATGAAATCATTATAAATAATATCCCCCATAGCAGAGTATTACACACCACAAATGAACATTGGATGCTGCACAAGGAAAAAAGCTCTCAAGTTATGTTATACTATGAACAATTTGTACCACCATGCAATATAAATAAGGTTTTTCCACTTAGTATTTTTCTAATCAGTGGCATAACATATTATAAAAAGGATCTAATTATTATTAATATTATTTTATTTATTTATTTATTATTATTATTATTATTATTATTATTATTATTATTATTTATTTATTTTTTTTTTTT
>NW_019774079.1:11400-21802 GCF_001039355.2 Lingula anatina
ACAGGAAATTCTATATTGAAAACGGAACTAAAAAACCAATTTAATCATTGTTATATAAGGAACGTAACTGTTTCATATTGTAGTTTATAATATTTAAAAAGACGTTTTCGGCCTTTTGAATTGTTTTTCCTGTCTAAATTCAACTGGATATTAGGCATAAGATAACAAAAAAAAAAAAAATTAACCACGTCTGTAAAAGGGACTTGTTGCAGAACTGCAACAGATGAGAGATATACCTTAACTGAAACCGTGCCAGTTGACAGATAATGCCAGCATCCATAAATGCAATAAAAGCTTTTGTGCGGGTGCCTCACCGGCATCAGGTGATTTTGACTTGACTAACACGGTGAGAGTGGATATAAATAATTTCTGTCGAAGTCAAAATGTGCACCGTATATAGAGTGACAAAATAAACGGAGGCTTAATTTTAAGCACCATTTTGTAATTTTACTGGGCACCCAGGAGAAAATACCCAATGGCTAACAAAACCCTACTAGACGATGATCAGAAAATAGATAATGTTTATCCTCTGCGTCTAACTACTTTTTATTTGATAGATCCATGTTCATGTGCAGCTCACTCTCTCTCTTCCGCTTACCCCGCCCTCTCTCTCTCCCCCTTTCTCCCTCCCTCTCCCCAACCTCTTTTTTCTCTCATTTTCTCTCAATGCGAAACCTAACCGTAGCAAACCAAAGATCTCCCAGAAAATTCGAGTATTGCTTCGACGTGTTCGGCAGTTTATTCAGGTGCTCAGTCCTCCTTACTTTCTGTCGGATGAAATAAGGCAAATGTCACAACCGAAGTTACTTTTGTTTTTTCGCCACCAATAACTCAGCATGCATTTAGAATATACATAAATTAATGAATGCAAATGCGTTTAACAGAGAATGTCTTCACTAAAGCAATGTGCAATTCATTCACGATCTCTTCACTAAAGCAATGTGCAATGCACCCAGGGTGTCTTCACTAAAGCAATGACCAATTCATTCAGGACGTCTTAATAAAAGCCAATTCACGCAGTGGGTCTATGCACGATGCAAAAGTTCGACAACACTTTTCTTGTGATGAGATACTGCTGAAAAAATACAAAAATATCAGTTATAAAACAGCATGTTTGTTAATATCATCTCACGGTATTGGTAGTTTGGAGTGCCATCTTATCAAAGATGTACTCAGTGGTTGGTTTACAGCTCTGCTGCCTTGTTTGAAAGTATTATAGTGTATCCGTTGACTAAATTCAGTATGACTTTGGTGTATAAATATGTTCATCTCAGGTTAGGACGCCGCTTATTATAAGCTTAAAATTGACGGTAGATTTCACCTTCGGTGTCTTATTGATTTGAATATACAGGGGAGAGATGGTGGCCTGTCTTTGAAAGTAAAATTCAAAATTAATTGTTGTTTTGATGTCGTTTGACTATTTTTCTGTTTGTCTGTCAGACTATTTTTCTGGAGAGAAAAAGTGCAAATTGCGGCACGATTTTAACTGAATTACGCACTTTGTGTCACAACGTTTCCAAAACCGTTGAATATTGGGCGCGATTTGCTCCAGTATTTTAAAGGTAAACCTTTGCTTTGTGATTAGATGTCTTGGCACTGTGTTTATCTTGTTTATTTGTTTTTAGGACCCCGTTCTTTTCTTTTAAAGGTATTACATCTCTTTACCCTCCTGAGTTTCTTCGCACTACCAATGGTGGTGGAGGGAGAAAGAATGTGCACTGTCTACACCATGATAAGCCACGGCAGTATGATTCGCGGTGGAAGCCAAGAATTTGCCAGCGAAAAGTGGTACAAAATTCACAGATATTTTGGTTGAAACACAAACGCCAGCATCGCGGCTGAAGGGAGGAAGTTCCTACAGTTGTTGAAGGAATGGTATGGAATCGACGTGGACGTTGCCGACGATACCTTGTCAGGGGTTGATCCAACTCCTGTGTTTTTCGAGACCATGGCAGTTAACTTTACTTTCAAAATCGTGACTCTTCCGCGATCTGCCAATTTTAGACTTTATTCGGAGTCACGTGACAATGAAGTCCGTTTTTACGATTCACAGATTTGCTTAATTACATGGCTGATTATGATCAAAAATGAGTTTACTGTAACAGAGGGTCGAAATCAGGGAATGGTCGTCCCGGCAAGAAGTGTGATTGGGTTAAATTATTACAAGGGGTTCGATAGCGAATTTAAGCTACGTGGAGAAAACCGTGTTCCTGTTTAGTCTATGGGCCAATGTAGACCCCCCTCCCCCCCCTTAGTGATTTTCGTTCACTATGTTTTTCTGATAGCTTAGGTCCTAAGCTTTGATTTTCCGCTTGTTTGCCATTAAACTGGTGGTGTGTGTGTGTGCTACAGCCGTTGCCATGGTAACATCTGAGATTAAAAATTGAAATTTCTGAGACCAAAAAAATATTAAATTATTCAAATGTGTTAAGTGAATGGAATTCAAAATTCTTTCGGATGTATAGTTCAAGAGCTGCACTATACTTTATGATCCTCAAAATATTTCAAGATGGCTGTAAATTCAAGATGGCGGCCAATTTTAGCTAATTTTTGAGTAATTTCAATTATTTTTCATATTTGAGTCTTTATTCAATTATTAAGGAATAAGAATGTGGGATATGTTTTGATGCACCGGAATAGCATACAGTCTCTACTTGCTACCTACAGTATTTATTTTAGATGAAACCTTTTAATTTTGTTGTAAAATCCTGAAATCCAAAATGGTGGCCAAAATATAAGTCTGCTGTCCCAACTGGAAGGTGCCAGATTTATCATCAAAGTGTCATTCTTTAGTACTTTTAATAAACTGAATTCGAACTTAGGACTTTTTAAAACAATTTGCATTAATTCTGATTACATTAAGACTTTCAANCAAAATGTCCCAAGATGGCAGCAAATTCAAGATGGCTGCCAATTATTGCTCATTTTTAATAATTTTGGGAATTTTTTTATATTTGAGTTATTGTTTAATTATTAAGAAATTGCAATTTGGCATGTGTTTTGATGTTCCATAATGGTTAAAAGCCTCTGCTGTGTGCCTAAAGTGCTTGTTGAAGATGTAACCTTTTAATTTTGACGTAAAATCCTGAAATCCAAGGTGGCTGCCACAAAACATGTCTTTTACATACAAGTCTTTCAATTCCCACCCCCTTGGGCCAACACACTAATCTGACCAATTATGACGTCACACAAGGCACGTACGTCGTCTACAATCAGTATGTCACCAGTCTGACCAGGCCAGAGTTCGGCGACGGCGTAGCGCGTGGGATCTCTCCTCGATACGTGCATGGAAACGAATATCTGAATGATGGAAGAATGGTGATCACCTTCTCCTGTAACCGTACCGAGTATCGTCTGCCATAGATTAGCTTTCATTCATTGAAATGTTCTTTCTTGGCTATTCAAATATGTCGTTTTTTTGCTGGTTTTAGAATTATTTTGCTTCCATGAAATTAATTGTAAGGGTTGGGCAAAGGAAAATATATGAGAAGAATAAAATTTCATTGAAAGTGTTCTTGGACTACTTTTTAACAAGACAATCCGCTCATTAGGGAGTGTGTGTGTGTGTGTGTGTGTGTGTGTGTGAGAGAGAGATCTTTCTTACCAAATTGACTCTGGCAAGAGTAAACAAAGTACACCACAACTTTCAGTTCCTTTTGAAAAAAAAAAAACTTTACTGTTTTATATACACTGAAGCCAAGACCGGTGTTACAAAACTGAGGGTTCGTGTATCAGAAAGTCCGCCTTCCATTTAGTTATAATGGTTTTGGTTAGCCTGACCTAGGGCGAGGCTGCCTGTCAAAATGAATGGAAAGTGGACTGTCTATAGCCTCGGTCACAACCGGCCGCACGGGTGCTTACGGTCTGTTTGCGTCCAAATTTTGAGCAAAAACGCACGTCCAATGCAAATCCTTCTTACGACATTTCGAGTTCGCCGACAGCCCGTAATATAAGCACGTACAGAGGATATTGGACATGTCCAAGAGATTCTACGAATAAATCTGCGAACAACGAGGCCGCAAGCATAACTAGCTCCCGCGCAAGGAGTTCGCAAGTGAGACGCGCGTGGTACAAGACGTACATCGCAAGCAATGAAGGAGCAAGTGCCCTTTGCGTGTTGAGTACGGCGCACGCCCTCTCAGCTACAGAACAAAGCCAAAGGCACACCAAGAATGCGTCGTGCTTGCACCACTTATCGTACTTGTACGCATGGAGTAATAAAAGGCGTGCTCACAACGCACGCTCGTGTCTCAACAACGAACGTCGATAGTGCAACGTGTACACAATTTTCAAAAAATTCAAATTTTACTCAATTGAGCTTCTAATATGACCCCAAAAAGCAAGAGAAAGAAGCTTAGAGAGCAGAAAACAAGGGGAGAGGAAGAAGAAAGAAGGGGAGAACAGGAGGCAAGACTGACGTAAGCCGTCAGTACGGCATCACAAGCAGGGGGAGACAAGTGAGTAACAAAATGGAACTGCTTTCACCGTGCGTTGAATTATTTTCGTAAGTGGTGTGTGCGTGCCACGTGTGGGGGTAGCAAAACAAAATCGAGAAATGAGTACAGTTTCCACGGCCATTGCACCTTGCAATCAGCGCCCCTGCTTGAAAGGGTATCTCATGTGGCCCCTAAGGCAGACTTGTGCCTTTCCATTGAAACTTTTCCTCTACCTCTACGAACTCCACGGCCTCTACTGCACCTAAAATTCGTAGGGGACGTACGGTCCTTAAATTCGTGCGTCCGGTTGTGACCGAGGCTTATCATGGGGTGCTCTCTGTCTCGGAGCTGAGATTTATTTGGTTTAATGGCGCGTGTGGAGGCGGGGAGACCTTCAGGGAATTAGCGGCATCGCTTTTGAAGTGGAGTCGGTCATGTTTAGTCAGAGGATCAGTTAGCACTCGGATCATCTATTTTGAATGACCCCTTACACAAACCAGCAATACGACAATGGCCCCGCGTGTTAATGGTTGATAGTACATCATGCAGTGTATTGAAATGTTTAAAAACATCCTGAAATGTGACGTTTTCACTCCTTGTGTTGTAAACAACCAAATATACGGGCATGCAGGCATGGTAACAACGACTTACATAGAAGTGACGATAATGAAGCTAATTATACTGGTTGAAAAACGATGCTCCTCTGCCGCGGTAATACCACTAAATGCATCCTAGTTAAAATGTGAGTGTGAATACTTCACTACGCCGCTGTTCAGTTGCCTTTTACTAGTCAACCGAAGAGGTGTACCAAAAGATAAAACCAGGGTAACATTTGTGCGTCTCAATAGTCACCGAAAATTAGGGACATGGTGAGTGCAGCAATAATTTAAACTATTATTAAAATAAAGCGTATGTTATCTGTTTTATGATATAACCATCTAATGGTGTTCACAAGAGTAGATACTGTGGTTAGTTATTTTACCGATGTTGTGTACATGCTGTTGTGTTAACATTAAGACTGGGTTCCCATAAACCTATCGTACTAGCAGGATCGATCTAACTCCGAGGGGATTCTCGCTAAATTGTTTTCAATTTAAGCGGCTTAAATGTCTGTCACGTCCAACGAAGCTGCTAGGGTGGTAATTATCTTTCGTTCAAGCTTAAACTAATGCAATTTAGCAAGAAACCCCTAGGAGATAGATCGTTCTGCTAGTACGATAGGGTATGGAAATGGTCCCTTAGTCCAACAAGCTGTTGATATTGCACTGTCTGCGTTACGGCTATCCGACTAATAAGGAATTAAATAAAAAATAATAATCACAGGAAAACATTCAGTTTTATTTAGAACACATCTGTCTCGCAATTTGTCCGGTTTCTAACCTCAGCTGGAAGTGCACTGTCCAGACGGGGGATGGGGGGATGGGGGTGGGGTGAGGATGATGTTACCGGAAATTAAATTAAGCCTATTTATTTCAAAGAGAGAATTACGCACTTGGTGTCACAACGTTGTTCCAAAACGGTTAAATATCGGGCGCGATTTGCTCCAGTATTTTAAACATAAACCATCACTTTGTGATTAGATGTCTTGTCTAACCCTGTGTATATCTTGTGGAGCCTGTATTAAGGGTGACTCCGTTTTTTTTTCTAAGGTATTACATCTCTTTTCCATCCTGTGTTTCTTCGCATTGCCAATGGTGGTGGCGAGAGAAAGAATGTGCGCTGTTTATACCATGATAA
Source organism: Lingula anatina (assembly GCF_001039355.2). The sequence continues at coordinate 17,574 of NW_019774079.1, forward strand.
GCCACGGCAGTATGGTTCGCGGCGGAAGCCAAGGATTTGCCACCGAGCAGTGGTATGAAATACACCGATATTTTGGTCGAAACACGAACGCCAGCATCGTGGCTGAAGGGAGGAAGTTCCTACAGTTTTTGAAGGAATGGTACGGCATCGACGTAGACGGTGGTGACGATACCCTCTCAGGGGTTGATCCAACTCCTGTGTTCTTTGAGACCACGGCCGTAAACTTTACTTTCAATATCCTGACCCTTCCGCTGTCTGCTAATTTTAGACTTAATTCGGAATCACGTGGCAATGAAGTTCGTTTTTACGATTCTCAGATTTGCTATAATGCATGGCTGATTGTGACCAAAAATGAGTTTACTGTAACAGAGGGTCGAAATCAGGGTATGGTCGTTCCGGCAAATAGTATGATTGGGTTACATTACTACTATATGAAACCTGAGCGCAAGGGGTTCGATAGAGAAATCAAGCTACGTGCAGAAAACCGTGTCCCAAATCTTTTAATTCCCACCCCCTTGGGTCAAGACACTTATCTGACAGAGTATGACGTCACAACAGGCAGTTACGTTGTCTTCAATGAGTATGTCACCAGTCTGACGAGGCCAGAGTTCGGTGACGGCGTAGGACGTGGGGTCCTTCCTCGATACGTGCACGGAAACGAATATCTGAATGATGGTCGAATGGTGATCACCTTCTCCTGTAACCGTACCAAATATCGTCTGCCATAGATTACATTAATTTTTTGAAAGGTTATCTTTTTGGGTTATTCGAATATGTCATTGTTTTGTTGGTTTTAGAATTATTTTGCTCCCATGAAATTAATTGTAAGGGTTGGGCAAAGGAAAATATATGAGAAGAATAAAATCTTATTTAAATTGTTCTTCGACTATTTTTTTTTTCAAGACAATCCCGCTCATTAGGGTGTGTGCGTGTGTGTGTGTGTGAGAGAGAGAGAGGGAGAGAGAGAGAGAGAGAGACATCCTTCTTACCAAATTGACTCTGGCAAGAGTAATACATGTATCAAAGTACGCCACAACTTTCAGTACCTTTTGAAAATCAAAAAAGCTTTACTGTTTTATATATATACTAAAGCCAAGACCGGTGTTACGAAACTGAGGGTTCGTGTATATGAAAGTCCGCCTTCCATTTTGTTATAATGGTTAGGGTTAGCCTGACTTAAGTGGGTCTAAATATAGAGCGAGGTTTCCTATCCAAATGAATGGAAAGCGGACTTTCTATCCCCGGCAAAAGGGATAGGGGTCTTTGGCCCCCCCCCCCCCCCCCCCCCAGAACACGCCCTGGCTACGGGTCTACCAACACTTCTGTCACTTCGGTAAGCAAATTGGAGAGGGCAAACCTTCGTCAGCATTATTTGTCGTTTTCACCTCTTAACCTTAAACTATGTCCGTTCATATGATCAAATATCATTCTTAAACGATATGATTTATATTTGATAGTGGCAAATCTAGTCAACCCATCTTATTTCTATGATAAGATCGATGTTTTGTAGACAACGTTACTTAATAAATTACTGTGCTATTTTTTTTACGTATGTGCCTTCTAAATGGATTAATCATTTTTATCAACAATCTACATTGAGTTAGTTGAGGGAGTGAAATGCTAACTTCCTTTTTATTTTATTGAATAACTTGAAAAAATATTCGGATATAATTTGACTGTAACTGACATAATGAAAAATACTCTAAAATACTGTAATTCGAGTCCCCTAACCCCTTAGATAAATCAGCAATACGACAATGGCGCCGTAATGCATCACAGGGGGCGTATTGAGGCCGTCTTCTGGAAGATGGTCAAATTGTCAAGTTTACACTGACGGGCATATGATATTTTGTGCCTAAAGACGGTCTAAAATGGAGGACGAATCTACAAAGATAGTTTGGAAGACTGTCAGAAAATATCTCTGGATCCGCCCCTGATCATGCAGTGTTTTGTAATGTTTTATGTTTAAAAACATCCTAAAATGTGACGCTTTCACTCCTCGTGTTGTAAACAACCAAAGATACAGGCATGCAGGCATGGTAACAACGACTTTCCTGGAAGAGAAGATAATAAAGCTAATTGTACTGGTTGCATAACGACGCTGTCTCTACCGCGGTAATACGACTAAATGCGTCCCAGTTAAATGTTTAATGCCTCCGTCTGGGCAAATGTCTACACTCTACTGCCCCTCTTCAAGGCGGCCAGATGGATCATTTCAAAAATATTTTCAGGTGTTCAGGTTTAAATAAATTGTACTAGAGGTACCAAAAACACAGTTAAAAAGAAAATGAAAAATAGCTTACTTTTTGGTGCCGAACTTTAAGTCTAGTTGAGGGGTGATTAGCAAGGAATAAAAAAGGACAATTGAATGAACAGATCAAGAATAATAAAATCGTACGCTGTTAAGATTCACTATAAAATTCACATATATATATATATGACACTTACATTTTTTATGAACTGTATTTAATTTCAATACTGCTCCGCGTCGCTGCGCAGTTGCCTTTCACGAGTCAGCTGAAGAGGTGTACCAAAAGATATTAAGTGTCTTAATTGTCGCCGAAGTTTGGGAACATGGTGAGTACAGCGTTGGATAATTAAGAGAATTTTACCTGTTTAATGTTATTACAACTAAATAGTCTTCTCCGGAGTAGATATTGTGCTTAGTTACTTTACTGATATGGTGTACGTGCATAAACATCATTTCAGTTAAAGTGTTCGGCGTCTTGGAACTAAAATGATATTATGTCTTTGCAACTATATGTCAAGTCTAGTCCTGTGTATATCTTGTGGACAGCGTATTAAGAACAACAACATATTTTTTCTTTTAAAGGTATTGCATCTCTTTTCCCTCCTGTGTTTCTTCGCATTACACATGGTAGTGACAAGTGAAAGAATGTGCACTGTCTATACCATGTTAATACAAGACAGTGTGATTCTCGATGGAAGCCAAGGATTTCCCAGGGACCAGTGGTACAAAGTACACCGATATTTTGGTCGAAACACGAACGCCAGCATCGCGGCTGAAGGGAGGAAGTTCCTACAATTTTTGAAGGAATGGTATGGAATCGACGTGGACGTTGCCGACGATACGTTGTCAGGGGTTGATCCAACTCCTGTGTTCCTCGAAACCACTGCAGTTAACTTTACTTTTAAAATCATGAGTCTTCCGCAGACTGCTAATTTTAGACTTTATTCAGAGTCTCGTGACAATGCAGTTCGTTTTTACGATTCCCAGATGGTCTATAACGCATGGCTGATCGTGACCAAAAATGAGTTTACTGTAACAGAGGGCCGAAATCAGGGAATGGTCGTCCCGGCAAATAGTATGATTCGGTTTAAAAATTACTATACGAAACCTGGGCAGAAGGGGTTCGACAGCGAAATAAAGCTACATGCAGAAGACCGTGTTCCACTGCTTCGGGTAGCCATCCCCTTGGGCCAAGACACTGATCTGACCGGATATGACGTCACACTAGGCAAGTACTGCGTCTTCAGTCCGCATGTCACCAGTCTGACCAGGCCAGAGTTCGGTGACGGCGTAGGACGTGGGGTCCTTCCTCTGTACGTGCACGGAAACGAACATCTGAATGATGGTCGAATGGTAGTCACTTTCTCTTGTAACCGTGCAGATAATCGCCTGCCATAGATGAGCTTTTCATATATTGGAAAGTTTTCTTCGGGGCTTATACGAATATGTCATTATTTTGCTTGCATTCGAGTCATTTTGATTCCATGAAATTATTTGCAAAGGTGTTGGGCAAAAGAAATAAGCGACGAATAAAAAAAGCTGTTGCAAGAACACATGGGTTGTTTTAAACTCTTGATCAAAAAGTTTATCTTACCTCCAATTCCATGCGTTTTTGTTTACAAATTAATAATTAGTTCACTGTTCTGGATGCGCTCTAAGGTCACGTGTTCAGTAGTGCTTGCAAGTGGGTCGCGCCATATTTGAACCGCGGCTCAGTTAGGCCTGGCTCAACTTGGTTGTGAACACAGCCTTATAAGAGCAAACCATTAATTGTCTCTACACCAGTTCACTAAAGGTGACACCAATTACCTGTACATGAAGAGTCATTATCATCATAAATTTTACGGACTTCAGTCGTCTCTTTGACAAACGTAATTAAAATCACAAACTGTTTAATGGTATTACAACCTAATGGTGTTCTCCAGAATATATACTGTGTTTAGTTACTTTACTGATATGGTGTACGTGCTTAATCATC